>JAQOTM010000049.1:0-126046 GCA_029168755.2 Tillandsia fasciculata | reverse complement strand
AGCCCCCGGAAAAGTATTCTTAGTCCGAAATTCGCGCCGAGCCAAAACTTAATATCCGATTTGCCCGAAAGCAACTTCTAAACATCCGACAGGGGTCCCCCGATCACCCGCGTGATCCACTTTAAGCCCGAAGTCCAACGTTTGTGTCCAATCGTGCCCCGAACACCACCAGCACCCCCGTAGGCCTCCAGTAGCCACCCCAGTGCACCGCAACAGCTCTGCGGAGATCCAGGTCATCACATCCTCCCCCACTAAAAGAAAGTTTCGTCCTCGAAACTAAAGTCATTCCTCAACACGGAATCTCAACCGACAGGGGGGGGTAAATATCCAATCATCCACCACTCAAGCTCCCAAAACTACCAGATACCTCATCCAGCGACGCGATGCAATCCTTGGGTCTCTAACCAGAACGAAACAAAGGAGAACACTCCAGAGGACCACGCCACCTCAACTAGGTACAGCTGGGCTAACTGCTCGGCCGTCAAGTAGTCCGCATCGGTGCAAGCATCTGCCCCTCCCAGGGCCTCAGATAAACCAACCACAAGTCCAACAACACCCAGCTCAACCCGAGTACCTCGGTACTCCCAAGGCATCCGATATAAGTCCCCCAACTAATCCCGTAGCCTCTGATCTCAAATCCAAACCGTCAGGATGTAGAAGCACATCCCTAACCCTCCGGCATCAATACTCAGCCATGAGCAGTCGAGAGAACCAGACTGTAAAACAACCTTCGCGAAGATCCAATACCCTTGCAGCTCGTAACCCAAATCCTGCTTGACAGAAGGGTGCTAGCTCCCGATGATCACTTTATCAAATTCTCGGGGATCCACACCAAACCGAAGTGAATCAACCTTCCACAACTCGAATAGCACCGGCGCCCCCAAAGGTGCCACACTTGGCCTGACACAATTCCAACACATCAAATCCTGGAGTTGGGTCCTCAACTCCCAAACTAGTGTCATGCCAACAACTCCGATAGGAGAACAGCTAGGAACTCGCAATCAAAAGGGTATCACCAAGTCCCGATGCCGCCGCAGGTCCCTCAAACACACCAGCAAACAAGCTACTCACCCACTACGAGACATCCGCCTCGCCACAAGGTCAAAACCAAAGAAGCGCAGATACTCCAAGCAACCCAGGTACACCAACACCTCCAGGCCTGGCTCTCACAAGAACCGTCCTCGCGGCATAATCAGCTGCCGCGAAAAGAAAACAACCGAGCCAGCCTAACCGTCCTAAGTACCAAACCAAGCCCCACAACTAGGTCAAGACCATCAGGCCTACAGGTAAAACCAAGGACTCAACTGCACTGGGCAGGACCCACAACACGTCCCTACGTGCTAAAGATCGGGAATACGACCTCCCGAACACCCGGTAACCGTCCTACCCTTAACCCAATGCAAGGAAGCACATGCACTCCTAACAAATGACTAAGATGCCCAGATGCAATACAATGCACAACAATGCCGGTAAATACAGTAAAACCATACCTGCCCCTACAAGGTCGGCTGCTGCAAAATCCTCCACCTGAGTGGCGTAGTCCCAACCGCTCTGAGCCGGCGGCTGATAATCCGCAGGGTAAAAGGATGGTGATCCGCTCACTGGAGCATAAGGCCACTGAGTCGACCACTGCTGCTGAGGCGAAAGAGGAGCCGATGCAGATGAGGGTGCCGATGAAGTCGAAAGGGGGCACGTAGCTCGAATGTGGCCTGGCTGTCCGCACTTGTAACAACAACTCCACCTCTGATCACAGGTGTGCGACAAGTGAGGTCCTCCACAGAATATGCATCTGTCTCTATCACGAAACCGTGGCCGCCCCGTCTGCTGCTGTCTCTGAGTCTGATGCTGAGACTCCTGCTGCTGCTGCGATGGCCACTGGGATCCACTAGACTCTCGCTGCTCCACACGCCCACGGCTAGGTGACTGAAGCCGTGGCGGTCTCCATGAACTAGTCTGTCCCTCATCCTCGGGTACTGGTCGTTTCCTCACAGAACTCAGCACGACCATCCCGCTTTGCCTTGCCACCACTGTGTCGCCGCTCTCCACCCAAGAGGCATGCTCGACGGCCTCCTGAAGAGTCTGGTGTCGCTGTGCATGCACAAGGATATAAAGCTCGCTGCGGAGGCCTGTCTCAAACAACTCAACCTGATGCGGTCCATCCCGGGCGACATAAGGCACACAATTAAACAGCCGCATGAACTCCTGATGGTAATCCTGAACTGACCGGTCGCCCTGCTGAATGTTTTTCAAATCATCCTCCAGCTTCCTCTTCACGCTGGTCGAAAAATAGGTGTCCACTATCATACGCCGAAACTCGGACCAGGGTAACTGTCGAGAAATCTGAAACTCCCGTGGCTCCACCCGACGCCACCAGAGGTCTGCATCCCCCTAGGCAATGCACCGCCAAATGAACTCTGTACCTCGGGTCGATGAAGAAATCCCGAAAAATCTTCTCCATCGCTGCTAACCATGTCCCAACCTCCCACGGCTGCATATCCCGCCCCGAGAACCTGGGCGGTCCGTGCTTACAAAACTTAACCAGTTTGTCAGCGAAGTCCTGCTCCTCAGCCGGGGTCAAAGGCTGGGCCACGCCCTGAGCCCCGCTACTCAAAGATGGCGCCGTCGGCACAAGTGGTTCCACAGGTGGTGCCGGGGTCTCTGACACTGTCGGAGGCGGCGCCCCTCTCCGCGCCAGTAGCTGCTCAATCCGCTGCTCCTGCCGGCGGCTGCTCTCCGCCAATTGGGCTACCAAGGCCCTCAGCTCAGCAATCTCAGAAGATCCAGCCTGTCCTCGCTCAACAGGGGGTGTAGGGACACCCCGGGTAGGAATCCGACGTCGGGGAGGCATCTGCCACAAGAACCACAGATCAGTAACGAAACCACACTCGACCCAATCTAGCGAAAGTCAAAGGCATCCTCCTATTTCTGTAACCTTATGTTGTCTGCAGCCAACATAATAGTTCACCAGAAATAGGACATGCCAATCCCTCTTCTCTCACTGGAAGAGTCAAATAAACACATGACCAAATTGCCGACTTTCGCATAATGTCACGTCACTCACGTCCTGCCTTCCTGGGTCTGCCAAAAGCCTAGGGTTTCCTAAGTCCCAACTGACCTATCCCTAAGCTCTGATACCAACTTAATCTGTCACGCCCCGGGTGTAAACCAGAACCCGGGCTCGTCTACAGATCCGCCGTATACACGGAATTTCCCGTGTATACGAAGCGCTGGTAACCTGCTCAAATATAGATGATATAATAAAAGAGCATAAACAGAGCTAAACTAGAGCTAATACATCTCAGATAAGCAGAAAAGTAAAGTGCAGAAATAAACTCTCAATAATACAAATATCTCTCCCAGCTCACTAATCAAATACAACCAGCCGGTCGCAGCCGGACCCAAAAGAAATGAAAAGTAGAGTATCTGAGAGTATCGGGGTACATCTAGTAACTGAACTGGTGCCTGGGTAGACCGCTATCTAATCCGCGATCCACTTACCTCGGTCCGCTGAGGAGGGTCCCGCAACTCCCGCAGACGACCCTACAAAACAAAGGGGGAAAGAAAAAGAAAAGCAGTGGGGAGTGAGAACTACTATAGAACAGTAGCCTCCTCCTAGTGGGTAAACCTCAACTCAAATGTGCCCACTAGGACTATAAGAGGCGGAAGAGTAAAACAAGGTGGTAAGCTGTAAATATGTCTACTGATGATGTAAGAAGCTACCACTATATGCCTCTAAGGTGCTCAGCTAAGAGTATGGCCAACTGTATGCATCAGAATAAGAATGCCTGCCTGGGTAGCCCAACCTAGTCACCGGCGAACACCGGTACTGCCCACTATGCCTACTAAGTCCCAACTCAGCTATGGGATGCGCCGGCTCCTGACCGGCACGGTCCCATCCCGAGGGCGACAGACCGGCTCCTGACCGGCACGGTCCCGCCCCAAGGCAACAGACCGGCTCCTGACCGGCACGGTCACAAAATACACACTCCGGAGTGGCACTCGAGGGGAGCGACCCACACGAGCATAGTGCCTCAGTAATAGGTATCAAGTCAGCAGAACTGGATCATGACTCTGATCAAAGTGGGAAAACCCGTCCACTAAAAGGAGACCCGATCTCGAAGATGATGCAAGATAGACAAATAGTGGAAAACTCCATCTACTAGAGACCTGATACCCAATCTGATGCATAAGCAGCAATCACTATCCGGTCAACCGCCTACTGTCCGCGGTTGCCGCAATGCCCTGCCCTCACAGCCTGCCTGTCCCAAAACCCACAACTGTCTGACTACACTATCCCAGCCCCTGCTCGAACCCGAGCGCACTATCCCCCAAATGTAGATAAAAGAAGAGAAAAGCATGGTTTCTCCTAAGTCAATTCCAGCATGATAGTGTAGCAGAAAAAGGTGGCCTAACTAAATGTCCATACAAGCATGCAAAGTCCTTTATCATTATTAAACATGATTCAAGTATTCTAGTTCTCACAAAGTAGAGATATGCCGTTTAAATAAACTTCCATTTTACTAAGTTGCCCCAAAATAGTTTATGTATAAGCATAAAGGTCCCATCACGTATATGCAAAGTATCCATTTTAGCAAGACTCTTCCCATGGTTGTAAGCGACATATTATTTACAAGAATTAACCATTAATCAGCACTTAGTCCTTTTGAAGTCACAAACTCTAGTTATAAGTCCAATTCTCAAATTAGTATGCCATATTCATTTCACCGGTTCATTTAGCCATATAACATATTAGCAACTCAAATAGGCCTAGTGGGGACATCACAAGTAGGAGGTTAAACAACGGTACCCACCTCGAGCGCTAAATCCAAGTCCTGACAGCGAAGTCCGCGCTCGATCCCCAAAAGTCTCCGCGACACTGCGCCATAAGTCCCAAGAAACACATAAACAATTACCATCCAAATTAATCCGAAATCTGTCCTCAAAAATCAGATTAATAGTTCAGCCATTTTCACCTGCGAAACGTGCCCAAGAAATTCCCAGAAAAATACCACTGCGATCTACGCGACGAACCGGTCGAAACGAGTACCTGCACGTTTTCCCACGATTTTTCTATGCTGAGAACCAAAATCGACAAGAGGACCACCCCGAACAATATTTTCACCCAAAAACTGTGCTACAAGGTTCTGTAAAAAGGGGTTCTCACCTTCAGGGAAATTCCACAAAAGTCCACAAAAATTCAGAGAGACTCCTTGCGATGTGTAGATGCAAATCCCCTTTTGAATCGCCTCAATCCGATGTCCGGTTGCGGAGATATCCTCAAAACAATACTGCGCTGTCCAAAACTCCACCCCAGAAAATGAGGTCACAAGATGACCCGAAAAACCCATGAAAACCTCGGAATGGGGAAAACCAGTAGAAATAAGAAATGTAGCCCTACCTGTTACGAAGACGATGGCGCAAGAATCGCTGAAAAATACTGCCTGGTTAGCTCGGGAGAGCTAAAACACTGTCGCTGCGCCGAAGAAGAATCCAGGAATGCAACGTCGCGCCGCGCCGAAAAATCCAAATCTCGAAGTGCGTGCCACCACAAATCCTCAAACTTCACCAGGAGATGGAGAACTCGAAGGGGAGCAACTTTGCTGAAGACACCTTGGTGAGATGAGGCTCGGAAATGGTGGAAAAAGTGAGCTGAATGGGGTTCGGGCTGCTTAAATAGGCCACTCCAGAAAACAATTGCCAAAAAGACATCCGGGTCCCCACTTTCGGGCGCCCGGAAATTTCCGGGCGCGCACAGTGCGGCCCGGCCCAGAATTTCCGGGCGCGCACAGTGCGGCCCGGCCCAATACGCCCCGTCGGACGGGATCTGGAACCCGTCCGACCCGCCTCCCCGCCTGCCACGTGTCGCCCAAACAGCCGACAGCCGCCGCGACCACTCCTGCTGCGCCACGTGGCCACCTCCGGGAGTCGACACGCGTCCCCGACCACGTACCGCCGCGCCTGCCCGCACAGTCCGCGCCAGCTGCCCTCCTGCCCGCACAGTTGACCGCCCAATAGGAACGCGCCACGTGTCCTGCCTCTGACCAATGCACCCGGTGCACGAACCTCTGAACACCGAACCAACCAAATCCTGCCACGTGTCCACCCCCGGTGCACCGTGAACCAAAGCCAACCAGAATACTCCATGGACCAACGCCTGTGAGCCAGCCTATGGGAAGATGCCACGTGTCCCCCGCCTCGGTGCACGCCCGCCGCGTGGACCGGCCGCCTGCCCGCGCCCTGCCCGCGCCGCGCGCCGCCGCTGCTCCGCCTGCCCGAGGCTGCGCCGCCGCCCGCCGACGCTGCCCGCCGCCGCCGCCGCCGCCGGTGATCGCCGGAATTACTGTTCCGGCGGTGAACAGTACCCGAGCCCCAAAAATGCAGTAAATAGTCCATCTGAAGCGTTTTCGCGCGCTGAATCCGAATTTGACGTCCGTTTCGCCAAATTCTCAATCTAAAAATTGCCGAAAGCCCCCGAAAAAGTATTCTTAGTCCGAAATTCGCGCCGAGCCCAAACTTAATATCCGATTTGCGCGAAAGCACTTCTAAACATCCGACAGGGTCCCCCGATCACCCGCGTGATCCACTTTAAGCCCGAAGTCCAACACTTGTGTCCAATCGTGCCCCGAACACCTCCAGCACCCCGCGTAGGCCTCCAGTGGCCACCCCAAAGCACCGCAACAGCTCTGCGGAGATCCAGGTCATCACATCCTCCCCCACTAAAAGAAAGTTTCGTCCTCGAAACTAAAGTCATTCCTCAACACGGAATCTCAACCAACAGGGGGGTAAATATCCAATCATCCACCACTCAAGCTCCCAAAACTACCAAATACCTCATCCAGAGACGCGATGCAATCCTTGGGTCTCTAACCAGAACGAAACAAAGGAGAACACTCCAGAGGACCACGCCACCTCAACTAGGTACAGCTGGGCTAACTGCTCGGCCGTCAAGTAGTCCGCATCGGTACAAGCATCTGCCCCTCCCAGGGCCTCAGATAAACCAACCACAAGTCCAACAACACCCAGCTCGATCCAAGTACCTCGGTACTCCCAAGGCATCCGATATAAGTCCCCCAACTGGTCCCGTACCTCAGATCTCAAATCCAAACCGTCGGGATGTAGAAGCAATCCCTAACCCTCCGGCATCAATACTCAGCCATGAGCAGTCGAGAGAACCAGATGCAAATCAATCTTCGCGAAGATCCAATACCCTTGCAGCTGGTAAATCAAATCCTCCAAGCTTGGCAGAAGGGTGCTAGCTCCCGATGATCACTTCATCAAATTCTTAAGGGTCCTCACAAAGCCGAAGTGAACCAACCTTCCACAACTCGAATAGCACCGGCGCCCCCCAAAGGTGCCACACTTGGCCTGACACAATTCCAACACATCAAATCCTGGAGTTGGGTCCTCAACTCCCAAACTAGTGTCATGCCAACAACTCCGATAGGAGAACAGCTAGGAACTCGCAATCAAAAGGGTATCACCAAGTCCCGATGCCGCCGCAGGTCCCTCAAACACACCAGCAAACAAGCTACTCACCCACTACGAGACATCCGCCTCGCCCACAAGGTCAAAACCAAAGAAGCGCAGATACTCCCAAGCAACCCAGGTACACCAACACCTCCAGGCCTGGCTCTCACAAGAACCGTCCTCGCGGCAAAATCAGCTGCCGCGAAAAGAGAACAACCGAGCCAGCCTAACCGTCCTAAGTACCAAACCAAGCCCCACAACTAGGTCAAGACCATCAGGCCTACAGGTAAAACCAAGGACTCAACTGCACTGGGCAGGACCCACAACACGTCCCTACGTGCTAAAGATCAGGAATACGACCTCCCGAACACCCGGTAACCGTCCTACCCTTAACCCAAAGCAAGGAAGTACATGCACTCCTAACAAATGACTAGGATGCCCAAATGCAATACAATGCACAAACAAAGCCGGTAAATACAGTAAAACCATACCTGCCCCTACAAGGTCGGCTGCTGCAAAATCCTCCACCTGAGTGGTGTAGTCCCAACCGCTCTGAGCCGGCGGCTGATAGTCCGCAGGGTAAAAGGATGGTGACCCGCTCGCTGGAGCATAAGGCCACTGAGTCGACCACTGCTGCTGAGGCGAAAGAGGAGCCGATGCTGATGAGGGTGCCGCTGAAGTCGAAAGGGGGCACGTAGCTCGAATGTGGCCTGGCTGTCCGCACTTGTAACAACAACCCCACCTCTGATCACAGGTGTGCGACAAGTGAGGTCCTCCACAGAATATGCATCTGTCTCTATCACGAAACCGTGGCCGCCCCGTCTGCTGCTGTCTCTGAGTCTGATGCTGAGACTCCTGCTGCTGCTGCGATGGCCACTGGGATCCGCTAGGCTCTCGCTGCTCCATACGCCCACGGCTAGGTGACTGAGGCCGTGGCGGTCTCCATGAACTAGTCTGTCCCTCATCCTCGGGTACTGGTCGTTTCCTCACAGAACTCAGCACGACCATCCCGCCTCGCCTTGCCACCTCTGTGTCGCCGCTCTCCACCCAAGAGGCATGCTCGACGGCCTCCTGAAGAGTCTGGTGTCGCTGTGCATGCACAAGGATATAAAGCTCGCTGCGGAGGCCTGTCTCAAACAACTCAACCTGATGCGGTCCATCCCGGGCGACATAAGGCACACAATTAAACAGCCGCATGAACTCCTGATGGTAATCCTGAACTGACCGGTCGCCCTGCTGAATGTTTTTCAAATCATCCTTCAGCTTCCTCTTCACACTGGTCGAAAAATAGGTATCCACAATCATACGCCGAAACTCGGACCAGGGTAACTGTCGAGAAATCTGAAACTCCCGTGGCTCCACCCGACGCCACCAGAGGTCTGCATCCCCCTCTAGGCAATGCACCGCCAAATGAACTCTGTACCTCGGGTCGATGAAGAAATCCCGAAAAATCTTCTCCATCGCTGCTAACCATGTCCCAACCTCCCACGGCTGCATATCCCGCCCCGAGAACCTGGGCGGTCCCGTGCTTACAAAACTTAACCAGTTTGTCAGCGAAGTCCTGCTCCTCAGCCGGGGTCAAAGGCTGGGCCACGCCCTGAGCCCCGCTACTCAAAGATGGCGCCGTCGGCACAAGTGGTTCCACAGGTGGTGCCGGGGTCTCTGACACTGTCGGAGGCGGCGCCCCTCTCCGCGCCAGTAGCTGCTCAATCCGCTGCTCCTGCCGGCGGCTGCTCTCCGCCAATTGGGCTACCAAGGCCCTCAGCTCAGCAATCTCAGAAGATCCAGCCTGTCCTCGCTCAACAGGGGGTGTAGGGACACCCCGGGTAGGAATCCGACGTCGGGGAGGCATCTGCCACAAGAACCACAGATCAGTAACGAAACCACACTCGACCCAATCTAGCGAAAGTCAAAGGCATCCTCCTATTTCTGTAACCTTATGTTGTCTGCAGCCAACATAATAGTTCACCAGAAATAGGACATGCCAATCCCTCTTCTCTCACTGGAAGAGTCAAATAAATACATGACCAAATTGCCGACTTTCGCATAATGTCACGTCACTCACGTCCTGCCTTCCTGGGGTCTGCCAAAAGCCTAGGGTTTCCTAAGTCCCAACTGACCTATCCCTAAGCTCTGATACCAACTTAATCTGTCACGCCCCGGGTGTAAACCAGAACCCGGGCCCGTCTACAGATCCGCCGTATACACGGAATTTCCCGTGTATACGAAGCGCTGGTAACCTGCTCAAATATAGATGATATAATAAAAGAGCATAAACAGAGCTAAACTACAACTAATACATCTCAGATAAAGCAGTAAAGTAAAGTGCAGAAATAAACTCTCAATAATACAAATATCTCTCCCAGCTCACTGATCAAATACAACCAGCCGGTCGCAGCCGGACCCAAAAGAAATGAAAAGTAGAGTATCTGAGAGTATCAGGGTACATCTAGTAACTGAACTGGTGCCTGGGTAGACCGCTATCTAGTCCGCGATCCACTTACCTCGATCCGCTGCGGAGGGTCCTGCAACTCCCGCAGACGACTCTGCAAAACAAAGGGGGAAGAGAAAAGAAAAGCAGTGGGGAGTGAGAACTACTATAGAACAGTAGCCTCCTCCTAGTGGGTAAACCTCAACTCAAATGTGCCCACCAGGACTATAAGAGGCGGAGGAATAAAACAAGGTGGTAAGCTGTAAATATGTCTACTGATGATGTAAGAAGCTACCACTATATGCCTCTAAGGTGCTCAGCTAAGAGTATGGCCAACTGTATGCATCAGAATAAGAATGCCTGCCTGGGTAGCCCAACCTAGTCACCGGCGAACACCGGTACTGCCCACTATGCCTACTAAGTCCCAACTCAGCTATGGGATGCGGACCGGCTCCTGACCGGCACGGTCCCATCCCGAGGGCGACAGACCGGCTCCTGACCGGCACGGTCCCGCCCCAAGGCAACAGACCGGCTCCTGACCGGCACGGTCACAAAATACACACTCCGGAGTGGCACTCGAGGGGAGCGACCCACACGAGCATAGTGCCTCAGTAATAGGTATCAAGTCAGCAGAACTGGATCATGACTCTGATCAAAGTGGGAAAACCCGTCCACTAAAAGGAGACCCGATCTCGAAGATGATGCAAGATAGACAAATAGTGGAAAACTCCATCTACTAGAGACCTGATACCCAATCTGATGCATAAGCAGCAATCACTATCCGGTCAACCGCCTACTGTCCGCGGTTGCCGCAATGCCCTGCCCTCACAGCCTGCCTGTCCCAAAACCCACAACTGTCTGACTACACTATCCCAGCCCCTGCTCGAACCCGAGCGCACTATCCCCCAAATGTAGACAAAAGAAGAGAAAAGCATGGTTTCTCCTAAGTCAATTCCAGCATGATAGTGTAGCAGAAAAAGGTGGCCTAACTAAATGTCCATACACGCATGCAAAGTCCTTTATCATTATTAAGCATGATTCAAGTATTCTAGTTCTCACAAAGTAGAGATATGCCGTTTAAATAAACTTCCATTTTACTAAGTTGCCCCAAAATAGTTTATGTATAAGCATAAAGGTCCCATCACGTATATGCAAAGTATCCATTTTAGCAAGACTCCTCCCATGGTTGTAAGCGACATATTATTTACAAGAATTAACCATTAATCAGCACTTAGTCCTTTTGAAGTCACAAACTCTAGTTATAAGCCCAATTCTCAAATTAGTATGCCATATTCATTTCACCGGTTCATTTAGCCATATAACATATTAGCAACTCAAATAGGCCTAGTGGGGACATCACAAGTAGGAGGTTAAACAACGGTACCCACCTCGAGCGCTAAATCCAAGTCCTGACAGCGAAGTCCGCGCTCGATCCCCAAACGTCTCCGCGACACTGCGCCATAAGTCCCAAAGAACACATAAACAATTACCATCCAAATTAATCCGAAATCTGTCCTCAAAAATCAGATTAATAGTTCAGCCATTTTCACCTGCGAAACGTGCCCAAGAAATTCCCAGAAAAATACCACTGCGATCTACGCGACGAACCGGTCGAAACGAGTACCTGCACGTTTTCCCACGATTTTTCTATGCTGAGAACCAAAATCGACAAGAGGACCACCCCGAACAATATTTTCACCCAAAAACTGTGCTACAAGGTTCTGTAAAAAGGGGTTCTCACCTTCAGGGAAATTCCACAAAAGTCCACAAAAATTCAGAGAGACTCCTTGCGATGTGTAGATGCAAATCCCCTTTTGAATCGCCTCAATCCGATGTCCGGTTGCGGAGATATCCTCAAAACAATACTGCGCTGTCCAAAACTCCACCCCAGAAAATGAGGTCACAAGATGACCCGAAAAACCCATGAAAACCTCGGAATGGGGGAAAACCAGTAGAAATAAGAAATGTAGCCCTACCTGTTACGAAGACGATGGCGCAAGAATCGCTGAAAAATACTGCCTGGTTAGCTCGGGAGAGCTAAAACACTGTCGCTGCGCCGAAGAAGAATCCAGGAATGCAACGTCGCGCCGCGCCGAAAAATCCAAATCTCGAAGTGCGTGCCACCACAAATCCCAAACTTCACCAGGAGATGGAGAACTTGAAGGGGAGCAACTTTGCTGAAGACACCTTGGTGAGATGAGGCTCGGAAATGGTGGAAAAAGTGAGCTGAATGGGGGTTCGGGCTGCTTAAATAGGCCACTCCAGAAAACAATTGCCAAAAAGACATCCGGGTCCCCACTTTCGGGCGCCCGGAAATTTCCGGGCGCGCACAGTGCGGCCCGGCCCAGAATTTCCGGGCGCGCACAGTGCGGCCCGGCCCAATACGCCCCGTCGGACGGGATCTGGAACCCGTCCGACCCGCCTCCCCGCCTGCCACGTGTCGCCCAAACAGCCGACAGCCGCCGCGACCACTCCTGCTGCGCCACGTGGCCACCTCCGGGAGTCGACACGCGTCCCCGACCGTCGTACCGCTGCGCCTGCCCGCACAGTCCGCGCCAGCTGCCCTCCTGCCCGCACAGTTGACCGCCCAATAGGAACGCGCCACGTGTCCTGCCTCTGACCAATGCACCCGGTGCACGAACCTCTGAACACCGAACCAACCAAATCCTGCCACGTGTCCACCCCCGGTGCACCGTGAACCAAAGCCAACCAGAATACTCCATGGACCAACGCCTGTGAGCCAGCCTAGGGGAAGATGCCACGTGTCCCCCGCCTCGGTGCACGCCCGCCGCGTGGACCGGCCGCCTGCCCGCGCGCCCGCGCGCTGCCCGCGCCCTGCCCGCGTCGCGCGCCGCCGCTGCTCCGCCTGCCCGAGGCTGCGCCGCCGCCCGCCGACGCTGCCCGCCGCCGCCGCCGGCCGCCGGTGATCACCGGAATTACTGTTCCGGCGGTGAACAGTCCCCGAGCCCCAAAAAATGCAGTAAATAGTCCATCTGAAGCGTTTTCGCGCGCTGAATCCGAATTTGACGTCCGTTTCGCCAAATTCTCACTCTAAAAATTGCCGAAAGCCCCCGGAAAAGTATTCTTAGTCCGAAATTCGCGCCGAGCCAAAACTTAATATCCGATTTGCGCGAAAGCACTTCTAAACATCCGACAGGGTCCCCCGATCACCCGCGTGATCCACTTTAAGCCCGAAGTCCAACGTTTGTGTCCAATCGTGCCCCGAACACCACCAGCACCCCGCGTAGGCCTCCAGTAGCCACCCCAGTGCACCGCAACAGCTCTGCGGAGATCCAGGTCATCACATCGGTAATCACCTTGTTATTCTTCTTTTCTTAGTGGATTGTTATTGCGTGTTGGTCTCGTGGTTTTTCTCCTGGATTGGAGTTTCCACGTATATCTCGGTGTGCTATTTTTATTTTCCGCATTGGTTTTTATTTTGCACTGAGATTGGTTTTATAAGTATTACACCTATTCACCCCCCCTCTAGTTGTTTGATAGTACATATTTAGATCCTTGTGGATCCTAAATAACTCTACAATTGGTATCGGAGCGGGTTTTAGGTTTATCTATTATGTTGGGTGAAAGTGGTAATATTTTTAGACCTCCTCTTTTTGATGGGACCAATTATGCATATTGGAAAGTGCGGATGAGAGCTTTTCTCATCTCAATTGATGAGCGTGTTTGGCAAACCGTAGAATACGGTTGGGTGCATCCTATTGAGGAAGTAGGAAATTCTACTACCCAAAAACCTCGCTCTAGATGGTCTAAAGAGGAAATCGAAAGATCTTCTTACAATGGGAAAGGTATGAACGCTTTATATAATTCTCTTTCCTCGACTGAGTTTACAAGAATTTCCGCGTGTGAAACCGCGAAGGAAATTTGGGATATTCTCAAAATTACACATGAAGGTACTAATCTTGTAAAAATTCAAAAGCTCCAGATGCTTACAAGTCAATTTGACTCTATTCATATGGAAGAGCATGAATTGTTTACAGATTATTACACTAGACTTCAAGATGTAATTAATACATGTGCTAATTTAGGAGAAAAGATCCCGGAGTCGAAAATTGTAAGAAAGATACTTCGGACTCTTCCGGAACGGTTTAGGGCAAAGGTTACCGCCATTGAAACCGTTAGTCATCCGGATGAGATGAGTGTAGAGGAATTAGTAGGTGCTTTGCAAACTTATGAGATGACTTTTCCTACTAATCAAGTTTCTTCCAAGTCTTCTTCTAAGCTTACAGGTATTGCATTCAAATCAACAAAGGAAGAAGATGGCGAATCGAGTTCCGACGATGAAATCTCTTTTGCCGATTTTGAAGAACAATTGGCGCGGATCACAAAGAAATTTCGTCGGAAGTTTTGGAAGAATCGAACCGATGGATCTTCATCCACGAAACCATCTAAAGGATCATCGGGTTCTAAATCCTCTAAACTCAAAGGCGTTGCAAAACCTTCTAAAGAAAAAGAAAAAGATGATTTCGAAGGGGAAATCCGATGCTATCGATGCAAAGGCTACGGCCATATTTCAACGGATTGTCCTTCTAAGAAATCATACAAAAAGAAGGCTTTGCAAGCAAAAACTTGGGACGATTCTAGTTTCGATGAATCGACCTCAAGTGAAGAGGAAAAAGAAAAAATTGTTGCTTTTCATGCCTCTCAAATTCCCTCTTCTAATTTGTGCTTATCATCTTTAGTCACTGACTCTATTCCTTTGATTTTGCATGAAACATCAACATCCGGAGGAGAGTCATCAAGTGAGGGGGAGTCGGACGAAGAAGAACTCGTTGAGGCATACCAACAACTTCTTGCGGAATCGAAGAAGATGGCCAAGCATATCAAGAAGTTGAGGAAGCAACGACTTGAGGTTCAAGACGAGAATCAAGCTTTAAAGATCAAACTTCATGATCTCGAGGAGGAACAAGGGCGTTTATTGGATAACAATAAAATCCTCCAAGAAAAGCTAAACCAATCGGAGACACACGCTAAATCATATATGGACAAGATTGGTTTTCTTGAAAAGCAGTTTGAAGAAATTCATGTCACCAACCAAGCTTTGACCAAGCAAGTTCATCAACTCAAATCCGACATACAAAGGCTTTCAACCGGTTCCAAGAAACTAGAAAGTATGTCCGGATTAGGTCAAACAAGCAAGGTTGGTTTGGGATTTAAAAAGAACCAAACTGTGCATGCTTCAAGTTCCACAATGAAATTGAAAGGAAAAACTTGTCACTTATGTGGACTTGAAGGACATTTGGTGAAGAATTGCCCGAAAAAGAGAAAGAAAAATCCTTCGGCAACTTCATCTACGGAGCGGACTCAACGGAATCAAAAGACACATCAAGTCAAAGGAGTTCACTCAACCCACCAAAGGTCCGAGCCACAACATCAATCATTCAAGTGGATCATTGCAAGGCAAAGACCTAAGGTGGACCAACAGTCAAAGCTACCAACCCCCGGGCACAATGAATCAAGACAACCCAAGATCCGACGATTTTGGATTCGAAAAGGTGATATCTTTCCTTGTCTTAAGTTCTAAATAGCTTATGACTGTATGTAATGCTTTGATTGGTTTTTCCTTTCATATTTTTCTTAAATCTTTGCATTACATGATTTCAATGCTCTTCGTTTTTATACTTTGTTTTTGGACAAAAAGGGTTTTTATTGAACAAGTGCATTGAATAAAAAAAAAAAAAAAATGGCTTCACGTTCATTCACTCCAAATTAATTTTATATGAATTATCAACTTTACTTCATGATCATAATCTTGAAGATACTTCATTATAGGAGTTTTTTAATTGAGCATTGATCATAATTGACTTTAATTGCATCTTTTCACGCATTTAGAAATTTATTATGCTTTTGACATCATAATATTTCAATGTTGCAATGATCATTTATGTTAATTAAGTCATCTTTTAAGTGATCAAAGTCAATTTCTCTCTCAATGATCTCTTGGTATAGTCATTATCTTATTTGACTATTTAGTCGAGTATGAATGCGAGATCAATTTTTGGTTGAATACCTTATATATTAAATAATTGATAGCCAATTGAGGGGGAGTCAAAGAAAAGTAAAATGCTCAAAAGATGTGGAAAGAGTTACATCCCAATGAGGAGTGTGAAAACTACCACCACATGGAGGAAAGAGCTACCACCTCGGTCGTCCGAGTACTGTGTGCAGCTACCACATGTATACCAAGCAAGGTTTTTAATTTTGAATTAAATAAAATGCATATTGAAATACTTGACTCTGTCAAATTTCAAGGTTGGTATAAGGTGGGATTTTTGATGAAAGATGCTCAAAGAGCCACTCTCTTCAACAGATTGTCTAGATATATTATCTAACTTATCTGGAATTTCAAACATCTATTGATCTTGGTATTTCATTTTCTTTACCAAAATTGATGATTTGATAAAGGCATTACGCATAAGATCAGGTTAGATGTGATTGAAGTTGTTCAACTTTAAGAGTTTTAATTTTCATAAATTTTCGTTTCATTTTTGAGTATTTTTGATAGATTTGGTATAATCTATTTCTTGTTGTATGAAACAATGACTTTTGTTTAAAGTTGATGCGCTAAAGTGCTTACATACTCTTTCTGATTTTTATGGAATTTTTCTAAATTATTCTGATGAAAGAAATTTGGATCATACACCTCAATCTCAAGAAAGGGTAGAATTCAAGATTGATGTCATTTGGAAATCTCCGTAAGTCATCTTTGTAAATCCGTTACATCTTGATAGAGTTTGGATCTCAAGATTATTTTTGATGACTTGTGTTTGATGAATATAACATGAAAAACTGTTTATAATGTTTTATCTTTGTTTTTCATGATTTAGGAGTAAATCTTTTTAATTTTGTGAAATTAATTGGATTGAATGGCATCTGTGTGAATTCATTGTTTAAAGCACTTAAATTGATTTCTTGATGGAATACAAATCGGTATTTGAAAAGATTCCAAAATCTGGATTTGTTTCAAGAAATTATTTGATTTTTGCTTTCTGGTACCGGTACGCAATCTGCATTTTTGTTATATACCGGAACTGAGCTTTTATCTCTCTTTCTCTATGAACTAATGCTGTTAGTGATTTCCTTTTGTCTAGTATGTTCACTGTTTGACAATTTGTGACAAAAAGGGGGAGAAGAGAAATGACGGAGATGAGATCATCGAGATAGGACAAACAAAAAAGGGGGAGAACAGAAAATAATGATCGTATCACAATCGTATCACAAAGGGGGAGAACATAGATGCTCAACAAAGGGGGAGAACATAGATGCTCAAGACAGGGGGAGAACATGGAGAACATGGAGAACATGTTAGAGATGCTCAAGATAGGGGGAGATAAAGAAAAGATTGAAAGAGCCGAAAAACAAAAGAACCAAAAGGACGAATCAAATGTAGGATTTTAATTTCTAACGACTAACGTTTGATTTTGTTTGGAGTTTTGTTTTTGCAGGAATTACATCACTTGAAGACTCCAAGTCCTAAGTCATAGAGTATGTTCTAGGACTGTTTGGTTCAAATGTAATTTTGTATTTATTGGATCTTTCACGCAAAGAAAATCAATGTTTTGGTGATGACATTGAATTTCGAATTTTTTGGTTTAAGATGAGTGACTTGAGCGTTTTTATGTATTTTTGGGTTTTGTCACGAAATTGCCAAAGGGGGAGATTGTTACGGCATTTTGGTGTTGGCATATTTCGTGAGTCAAGTCAGTAAATTGAGTCGGAGTCTTGAAGTGATCAAATTGTCAATCAGCAATCGAAGACTCAGAGAAGAGCTCAAGTTGGCACTCAGTGTTTTGAGTCTTGAAGATTGAAGGTGAAGAATTGTGGATCAATTGCATCAATCTTAAGGAAAATGGATTCGGATTGATCAGGTATGTTTAACTAAATAATTTTGGTGATCCGAATACTTCTTATAGTGTAGAAACACTTGGATGAATTTTTATTGCATAAAAATCAAAAACTGGACATGGGACATGTTCAGGATCCGGATCAGACAATCCAATCCGGATCCCGAAGGGTGTTGGTTCATATGCAAATCCAATCCGGATCCAAGCCAATTCTGATCCGGATCCCGAACATTGGTTTTTGCTGAAATATATGAACGATCCGGATCGGCCATTTCAATCCGGATCCCGAACCCTTGTTTTTCTGGAATTGTCTGTCTCGTTACGACAATCCGGATCGCAGAAATTCCGATCCGGATCGTCGTCCTGAAAAATTCCAGATAAGGTAAGTTTTTGATTCTTATCTCTTTCCAAAGGTTTCTAACCTATAAATAGACACTTAGGGTTTCTCAAGAACGTGGGACAAATACCGAAAACACTCGTGAGCAACCCTAGAGGCTAGGTTTTTACCGTTCTTCTTTTTAGCCTCTTTTAGGTCAATTCGACGGTTCTTCCAAGATCTATCTTTTGTCGAATTGATCTAAACTTTGCTTAGAATTTCTTTCTACGGTTCTTCAATGATAATCTAAGCAAAGGATCACCATCGAAGCCTATATTCTTTATCGGCTGAGTTTGCGTCGTGGATTCGACGTAGCACCGTGGATTCGGTGTGTTGAAGGCGTTTCGTGGATTCGAAACGTGTGCTCGTGGATTCGAGTGGCGTTCGTGGATTCGAACGTGTGCAGTGGACGTGCAATCGGTGAGCGCAAGATCCGAAGAAGTTGAAGGAGGGGTTTGAGTCCGTGGAGTCGGTAATCACCTTGTTATTCTTCTTTTCTTAGTGGATTGTTATTGCGTGTTGGTCCCGTGGTTTTTCTCCTGGATTGGAGTTTCCACGTATATCTCGGTGTGCTATTTTTATTTTCCGCATTGGTTTTTATTTTTGCACTGAGATTGGTTTTATAAGTATTACACCTATTCACCCCCCTCTAGTTGTTTGATAGTACCTATTTAGATCCTTGTGGATCCTTACATTATAAAAATCTACAGGTTGGACTCCTGTTTTTGGTAACTTAACTTGATTTCTTTGAGCCTGCCATTCTTTGATTTCATTATACCTGCTATCTGCCTGATATATGCTTATTATCAGTTCTATTCTGCCTTACATGATTATTCATAGTGCCTTTGATATTTATATCTTATCTTGGAACATTGTCATGTTTGATTGGTGAGCCTGCTTGTCCTGTCGATCAAATGATACACTGCTAAGCACATAGATTTATTTAACTGATGTTTTACCGATCGAGCTTCGTAGGGTCGCCGGAGTCTGTTCTTGTTTGATAGGACAAAGGCATTGCTCTGCGAGGTTTAGACCTAAAACCCAAGCTTCGTAGTGTCGCCTGAGTCTGTTCTTGTTTGATAGGACGAGGGCAATGCTCTTCGGGGTTTGGACTTTTCAAAACGGTTTTCTTAAAAATATGTGTTTAAGTTTTGTATCATTTGGTTGGTTTGTGCGAATGAGTTGAGTTTATCTGTGAGCTTATGAATAGCTGAGATTTGCCTTGATTTGCATATGAGTTGAGATTTATTGTTTAGTTGCTTATAATTCTTGCATGAGAGTTGAGATTCAGTTGACTTTATCATTGTATCCCAGTGGGGATTTTCCCGGCTTGTTGCCGATTACCTGGTCAGTGGACCATGAGTTTGAGCATTTGCATTTGATCGCCCGCACTGTTGTACGTCACGAACATTGTCGGGGTCGCTCCCCGTGGACATTGTTCTTTACCGGTAAAGTGGTTAGCAGTAGCAACCCGTGACCCCTTGTGGGGGGAATGTCAACCAGAAAGTGCCAGATGGGCAAAATCGCCTGAGGGTTTTGTGGAACCAATATGGTAACTGGTAATTGGGTAATTTGATATATCATTCATTTGATGCATAAGTTGCTTGTAGTTTGCTTTCGCCTTATCTTATGATTCCTGATTTCAGTTTGAGAATATTCATTGTTTAATACTTGCCTATACAATCATTCAGCATGCTTGATTCATTTTATTCCTGTCAAGTTTTCCTAAATTGAATTAAATACAGTCCCATGATTATATATCTGTTGATCTCCAAGTTGCCTAACTGTTATCTTAACTGTGGTCATTGCTTATCCCAACTGAGATTATACATGTCTGCTGATCTTCATAAATGCATACCTGTTATTCTAACCCCTGATTATTACTATCCTCTAGTATTGTATACCAGTAGATACGATCTGCTATTTCTCGGCTCGTCGTGCCCACTGGGATACACTGCGGTGTGTCTCACACCCTCGGGTGACTGTTTTTCAGGTCGAGTGGGTGTTGAGATGTCGGGACGAGTTGGTGAGATCACGAGATAGAGCTTGACCCTGGACAGCCGTTAGCCCAAGTGATTACTTGTTTAAGAGAAAAGAAAATGTAATGTATTGAAAGGGTTGTAAATGTGTAACTGTGATTTAATTGTAATGTTGTAATAAGTGTACGTAGTTAGTACTCTGATGTATTGCCTAGTGAGCCGTGCATATATAGAAAAGGCTCAATCCCCAGTGGGATTGGGACTCTTCTATATATGTGGCGGTCTGTTGCGCCCTGGCCGGTTTTAACTCTGATTTCGAAAAAAAAAAAAAAAAAAAAAAAAATTTAGACGCTGGTTTTTAAACTCGGGGCGTGACACCGGCTAAATTCACATTATGTTCATGCATGATAGGGGGATATAAGCATGTGTATATATATATTGACTTGTGGCAGGATAATACCTTAGATATTCAGATAAATGCATGTTGTAAATCTTGTAAGAATTGGAACACTAAAATTATTCCGTTAAGAAAGGACTTTTGCATGCTTGAATGGTCACCTAGTTAGGCCACCTTTTTTCTGCTGAACTATCATACTGGAATTGACTTAGGAGAAACCCTGATTCTACTTTTCCAGTTATCTTGACTTAGGGGATATCATGCCCGGGTTAGGGCAGGGGCTGGGATAGAGTAGGCAGATACTTGGGTTTCGGGACAGGCAGGCTGTGTAGGCAGGGTATTGCGGCGACCGCGGACTTTGGGCGGTTGACCGGACAGTTGTTGTTGCATCAGATTGGGGAGAGGATTTGGGTTCTTTTAGTGGATGGTACTCTCATTTAGATCAGTGTCTTGATCCAGTTCTGCGGACTTATTTTTCCTTGGACACTTATTACTCAGGCTTTTTTACTCGTGTGGGTCGCTCCCCTCGAGTGCCACTCCGGAGTGCGCGATATGCAGACTTGAGTCCGTGAGACTCCTATCCCCTATCGGTGTTATGCGTAGGCTGGCATACCCGATTTGGCAGGCACCGCAGGCAGTCCTAGTGTTTATTGGAGTAGTGTTTGGGTTTATTTAGACAGGCTTTGATATTCTGGTGCATATATTTTAGCTATCTTTTAGCTGGGCATGTAGAGGCACATTAGTGGTATCTTTTATCAGTAGCCATACTTATAGTTTACCACATTTATTCTTTTCGTCTCTGGTAGTCCTAGTGGACATGTTCGAGTTGAGGTTTACCCACTAGGGTAGGCTACTGTCTTTATAGTAGTTCTCACCCCCACTCTTTTCTTTCTTCTCTTCCCCTTTGTTTTGTAGAGTCTTCTGCGGGAGTTGCGGGACCCTCTTCCCAGGACCGAGGTAAGAGGATCGTTGATTAGCTAGATGCTTCCCTGATCCAGAGTTTGGTAGATTTTGATGTATCCCCGGTACACTCAGACGGTTGTATCTTTTCCTTTTATTTTTGGGTCTGGCTTCGGCCAGCTGGATGTATTTTATTTTGTGAGCTGGGAGAGACATTTGTACTTATGAGAGCTTTATTGTACCTTTCTTTTCAGCATTTGTCTGAGTTGTACTAGTTGTAGTTTAGCTCTGTTTATGCTCTTTTATTATATCTATCTATCTGAGCAGGTTACCAGCGCTTCGTGTACACGGGAAATTCCGTGTGCATGGCGGATCTGTAGACAAGCCCGGGTTCTTGTCACGCCCCGAGTGTAAACCAGAACCCGGGCCCGTCCACAGATCCGCCGTGCACACAGAATTTTTCATGTACAAGAAGTGCTGGTAACCTGCTCAGATATACAAGATATAATAAAGGAGCATAGAACAGAGCTAAAATAAAACTACTACATCTCAGACGACAACTGGAAAGTAAAAACATAGTAAAAACTCTCAAAATATACAAGTGTCTCTCCCAGCTCACCAAAAAAAGTACAAACAGCTGGCAAGAGCCAGACCCAAAATAACTACAACTGTCTGAGAAAAGAAAGGGGTACAACTGATACACAACTAAGCTCGAAGTCGGGGTAGAAGAACTACCTAATCCGCTATCTGCTTGCCTCGATCTGCCCGGGATGGCCTTGCTACTCCCGCAGAAGACTCTGCAAAACAAAGGGAGAAAAGAAGAGAAGGACAATGGGGGTGAGAACTACTATAAAGAACAGTAGCCTCCCCTAGTGGGAAAATCTCAAAACTCTGATGGCCCACTAAGACTACTAGAGGCAAAAAGGGGAAAGAACCGCAGCAAGCTATAAAGACTACTGATAAGGAAAAACTATCACTACTATGCCTCTAAATGCAGTATCAAAAGAGATGACTGTATGAATGCATCAGAAAACTGTATCTGTCCAAATAACCAATCATGTGCCACCAGTACAACTGGCATTGCCTGCTCAGCGGAATCTGCACACAAGGCTCGAAACCGCGGGATCGGCCCGCACGGCTCGCATCCCAAAATAAGTATCAGACCGGCACACAAGGCTGGGTCCGAAAAGCCTACCTCCGGAGTGGCACTCGAGGGGAGCGACCCACACGAGTTAAGTATCTCAGTAACAAGTATCTCAGTATAGCAGGACTTCGATCATAACTATGATCAAGTGGGAAAATCCATCCACTAATGAAACCCCGATCCCCAAACTGGTGCAATAATACCCAATAAGTGGGAAACTCCATCCACTAGCGAAATCTGATACCCAATCTGATGCATAAGTAAAACATCCGGTCAACCGCCCAATGTCCGCGGTCGCCGCAACACCCCACAAGTCCAAATCTGATAAGGTAATCAACATCTGGCTAACCGCCTACTGTCCGCGGTTACCATAATGCCCCACGATCCATAATCGAGTCTAATCTGACCCTGACTCGATGGCCTCGACTACACTATCCCATACCCCTGCTCTAACTCGAGCAATATGCAACTGAAAAGAAAGGAGAACAGCTAAACATGGTTTCTCCTAAGTCATTTCCCAATATGATAGTGCAGCAGTAAATAGTGGCCTAACTAGATGACCATACAAGCATGCAAAGTCCTTTACTTGATAACGCAATTACAAGTATTCTAACTTTTACAAAACTAAGTGCATGGTACCTCCAATGTACATGATGCATAATACATGATACATGATACAATCTTGATACATGATCTACTAACAATAAGCTTTTCAAGAGATAATTACTTTCAATAGGTTGTTGCAAAGATAGGAACTCATTTACAAATAATCTTTCCAAAATATGAACTCTAACCACATGCCCAAACCTTCCATTATACATACAACCTGATATGGATTTAGCATGACTCCAAGTGTTTAAACTACACATCTAAAGCAAGGAAACACAACTTACTGACATTTAATTCTCTAACCATGCAAGTAGTAACAAAGAATCCATAATCTCATACAAGCATGCTAGGTCCATTTCACAATTCTAACTATCAACATGATCAAGCAACACTCTAATATGCCTAGTGGGAAATCAAAAGTAGGAGGTTTACAACAACACCCACCTCGAGCGCTAATCCAAGTCCCCAAATGCGAATCCCACGCTCTGTCCAAAAACTCGTCACAAATCTGTATAAAATACCCCAAAGGAAAGTACATAAGCTATTCATTCTCATTTTCCCAAAATCTGTCCCCTAATACCACAGTCCAGAATTCTCCAATTTTTACCTGCGAAAAATGCCCAGAAAAATCCAAGGAAAATACTATCGCGATCCTCGCGACGAACCCGTCGAAACGAGTACCTGCACGCCCAAATCGGAGTTTCCTACGCTGAGATAAAAATCCGGCAAGGGGAACACCCCAATCCAAACTGTACAAAATTTCTGTAACAAAGAACCACAGAAAAAGGAGATTCTCACCCTCGTGCAAATTCCAGAAAAATCTGAGAAAAATCCAGGAGATTCCTTGCGAAACGTAGATGAATTTTTCCTTTTGAATCGCCTCGATCCGATGCCTGTACGCAAAGTTACAGCCAGAACACTACGGTGCTGTCCAAAAATCCGCAAAGAAAAATGGGTCAAATGGGAGCTCGAAAAACTCTCAGAACAGCACGGAAATCGAGGAAGCTCGAAACACAGAAGTTGAAGTCCTACCAGTCGAGAGTCCGATGGCGCAAAAATCGTCGAAAAAGGAGGTCGGGGTGAGTCGGGTGAGCCCAAACACTGAAAAGGGACGAAGCGGGTCGAAGGTGAACAAGCGTCGCGCCGCGCCGCAAAATAGCAAACCTCTGGATGCGTGCCTCCGTAAATCCTCAAAGTCCTCCAATAGATAGTATACTGTGTAAGGAAAAACTCTTCTGTAGACTTCACAGGGAAATGGTGAGTAAAAAGCCCGAAAAAGAACCCAGGAAGCCTATTTATAGGCACAGCCCAAAGGCTGTAAGTGGGCCGGATTTCGGGCGCAACTTTCGGGCGCCCGAAACTCGGAAGAAGGGTCGGACAGCCCCCGTCCGACGCGCCCGAAAGTTTGTGGGGCTGACACGTGTCCCCATAACAGGGAACAGCGGTGCAAGGTACCCCGCCGTGCGCCACGTGTCCCCCCGCGGTCAGCGGGGTAGGTACGGACCGCCAACCGCGCGCTGACGCGTGGCGCACTCGAGTACGGCCGCCGCTCGCGTCGCGACGCGTGGCGCACTCGAGTGCGGCCGACAGCCGCGTCAGCGCCCCCCTGTGTGCGCTCCGTCCCGAGGCGGGACTTCACACACTCCGTGCACCGCGCAAGCTGAGCCCGCCACTCACCTACTGCCACGTGTCCCTGCGCCGGGTCCATGCACCCGCGCGGGGAACTCCGTGGACCGCGCACCCAGGCGCCTGCCAATCAGGGATCGAAACGTGTTTCCCGCCCGATCTCGTGCACCGGCGCTCAAACTGTGCACCCGCTGGTCAAAACTCAGTGGACCGCGCACCAAAGGCCAGCCTATCCCCGCATGCCACGTGTCCTGCGCCGGGCTCATGCACCAAGCCGCGCCGCTCCGTGGACCGAACGTCGCGAACCGGCCAATTACAGGCCGCCACGTGGCAGCCGGCGGTCCACCGACACCCCCCATGCACCGAAAAGCCCCGAAAACTTCCAGAAGCCCCTTTTTGGTCATCCGGACTCCAAATTTAACAAGCAAATAGCCATTTTCAAGCGTTTTTCTGCGCTGAATCCAAATCCAACCTCCGTTTGGTCAAATTAAATTTCTAAACTTTGGCAAATACAGCCGAAGGCCAAAACAGCTACAAAAATCCCACAGAGTCCATCTGTGGCACTCCTTTGATGTACCATGGGCCAGACACCAACACTAGGTGTTATACAAAGTGGATTCATCGGAAAAGTTGCATGGGAATAAACCAGAACACTACAGTTCTGGTTTACACCCGGGGCGTGACAGTGAGATTTCAGTCCGGACCCCGAATGTCCTCTTTTCTGGAAAAAGTCTGTTTCGCTGAAACAGTCCGGACCGCAGATTTTCAGTCCGGACCGTCGTCCTGTAAAATTCCAAAAATTGTTAATTTTTTATCCATATCTTCTTCCAATGGTTTCTAGCCTATAAATAGACCCTATGATTCATTTTTTAGGGCACGAAAAAATACGACCGAAATAGAAAAATCCACATATAGAGAAGAAAGGAAATCAATAGATTTAATTCTATGTTTCTTCATCTATATTGATTAATTTGATTCTAGGTTTTCCAAACTCAGATTTTGAGTAGAATCAAATTAATGAATACTTAGATGGTATTTCCGATCTATTTCTAATCTAAGTATTCGGCGGATCATCACCACCCAAAAATAACGATTTTCCCAAAAATCGGCGCGTGGACTCGCGTGGCCTTGTGGATTCAAGGTGCTACCGCTCTCGTGGATTCGGAGTGAGGTACGTGTGAGATCCCGGAATCCCCCGCGTAGGGTTTGCTGGTTGTTGGGCAGCTTTTAGTGGCCGTTGGGAGTGTTTGTGCGCATGTCGGGCCCGAGAAATGGATTTGTGATGCAATTTGGGATTTAGTTTGCATCACTGGAGGCCTGCGTGGTGTGTCAGCGGTGTTTGTGCACAATTTGGACACAAGTGTTAGACTTTGGGCTTAATAGGGGACCACGTGAGTTATTGGAGGACCCGTCGAGTGTTTAGAGGTGATTTCGCGCGGCGTAGATGTCGAATTTGGACTCTGGGCGAAGTTTGGATAAAAGATTACCTCTCCGGTAGCCTTCGAATTTTTTTTAGAGTTGGAATTTGGCAAATCGGACTTCAGAATTGGACCTGGCGCGGAAATTGGATCAAGTGGGCTATCCGGGGGCATTCGATAATTTTCGGATGAGAATTTGGAGAAACGGACATCGTTTTTGGACTCAGCGCGTGAAATCGTTGAGAATGGACTATTTACTTGTTCGATTAGGAGCCCCGATGAATTGCACGTTTTTCGAGGCGGCGCGGCACGTTTCCCTAGGCGAGGCGATGGCACGTTTCCCGAGGGCTTGCGCGTAGGGTGGCGGCGCGCGGCTCGAGGCGCGGAGCAGGGGCGCGCTTCCGGCGCGAAACGCGCGGGGCCCGCCACGTGGCGGGCCCCCATTCGCGCCCGCACGGGCGCGGGTGACGCGCGCCCGTGTGGCGCGCGGCATGTCTCGCGCCTGCGCGGCGCTGGGTGTCACGCGCCCGTAATCCGAAAATTTCACCTGAAAAACATTTTTTAAAAATTCTTATAAAAACATGACGGCGATCCTCGCGAAGAGTAGATGTCGATAGAGTCCTGAAACATCGAAATCCGATGTCCGGATGAGGAGATAAAAATCCGACAAGTGGGTGCTGTCCAAATCAACCATCAGTTGCAAAGGGGGTTAAAAACGTACCCAAAACCCCAAGAGAAGCTCAGATCCAAAAAAAGTGTTCAACATGAAAGTTGTAGATTTACCTCTTACGAAATCGTCGCCACAAAAATCGTCCAAAAATAATGTCGGGGTAGCTCTGTAGACCTCCCAGACTAAACTGCGACGAAAATGGGCCTCCAACAAGAAATCGTCGCTCCGCACCCCGATGCAGAAATCGCTGTCGTCGCGGCCTCCAAAAATTCCGATCTTCAGCCAAAATATGCACAAGAGAATAAGCTTCAACTTTGGTAGATGGCACACAGGCTAAAGAGCTCGGCAAAACCCCCAAAATCGAAGAGAGAGGGGGTTATTTATAGGCTCCACCAAAGAATCCCAAAAAAAAGGATTTAATGGGCTGTTTGGGCCCATTTTCGGGCGCCCGGGGGATTCGGGCGCCTACAGTGTTGGGCCCGGCCCAACACTATGTGCGCCCGAATCGTCCAGGAGCAGCCACGTGTCCCGGGACCCCCTTCCTGCGCCAGGTGCACGCGCGCCCCCGAATCGCGGAGCGCCGCGTGTCCCGACCGCGGCTCATGGGGCGGTTGCGCTCGGCCAACCACGGGGCGCCACGTGGCGCCCCCACGTCGGGGCTACCTGCCCCGACCTGCCCCGTACGGCTCCCCAGGCGCGTGGACCGCGCGCGCGTGAGCCGGCCACTCGCAGACCGCCATGTGGCGCGCCCTGGTCCATGCGCCAGGCCGCGAGTCTCCGTGGACCGCGCACACAACGCCCTCCAATAGCAAGCTGCCACCTGTCCCTAGTGCCGGCCCATGCACCAGCGCCAAGTTCCCTGGACCGCGCCGCGTGCGCCGGTCAATCCGGTGCTGCCACGTGGCACCGGGCCGGTCCACAGACTCCCCCATGCACCAAAATGCGCGAGAAACTTTCGGGAGCCCTTTTTGGGCATCCGGACTCAGAATCAAACAAGCAAATAGCCGTTTTCAAGCGTTTTCCGTACTGAATCTATTTTCGACCTCTGTTTGGCCTAATTCTTTTCAGAAATTTTGGCAAACCTAGCCGAAGGCCAACACAGCAAGTGATATCACACAGGGTCCATCTGTGGCATCCCATTGATGCACCATGGGCCAGATACACCAACACTAGGTGTTCTAACAGTGGATTCATCGGAAGAACGCTGCATGGGAACCAGGGCCACTACATGAAGTCACAGAAGCTTCATCATCTGACACAGGTACTTGCTTTGAGGGTGTTGCTGAAGTAGCGACTGAGGGTTTCTTGCTACGTGGAGGAGTCGGGGTGCCATTTGGCAGTTTTGGCAAAGACTTTACAACAGTTGAATCATTAATCATTCCTAAACTGTGTTGATAGCTTGATGAACTAGTATCAACCTTGAATTTCCTTAAGATTCTCATTATGATTAATGGGAATGGAAGTCTTTCCGTTGGATGAGGATGTTCAACGTACCGTGCCATCCTATTCCAAATGATATATGGGATATTTATGTTCAAATCCACTGCCTCCGACGAATGTCCTAACAGATATAAGAAAAGCATGCGATCCCATCGTAGGACTTTCGTCTGCATGTTTGAAAGAATATTGTAGCATATGATGAAATTGAGAAACCGGTACTCAGGTCGAAGCTCTTTAGAGTAAACAGAATTTCCAGTTGACTGAGTCTCCGCCATGCATATTCCATTAACCACAGTTCGCCACAACGAGTTTGTCAAACTTTTTCTTTTCAAGTAATTTGTCCCCGTCATGCTGGATTTCATTCCTAAGACTTCTCCAATTAGATGAGGAGTTATTGAGTTTTGTCCCTCGGACCGTAGTATAGAACTCCATTACTCCGTCTTCATGTTCTTGAAGCTGCAGTGCATTGGTGTAAAAGGTCCGTACCAGATGCAAGCAATATCCAAGCGTCTCAGGAAATTTGCAAATTTGAGAGAGATTAGCTTGTTCAATCAGTTTTCCGAAAGCCGCAGAACGATCTCGAAGAGCTCCAATATTAATGTGTCGTTCGCCAATACACTCTCTGTTCTCAAATGCTTTCAGTCGATCTATGTTGATAGGAACGTATTCCTCTGGAGGTGGTGAATCATGTGCTATCGGTTTTTCAATCTCAATCCCTCGCGCTCGTCCCATTCGTCGAGCTACACTTTTTCTTTTCATTGAAATAGACGTTGGCGGCATTAGAGCTTTGCCTTTCTCCGCAGCAGTAGGCACTATCTTCACCTTTGTTGTACCAGGGGTGTGATGACCTGGATCTCCGCAGAGTTTCTGCAATGTGTTGGGTAGCTTCTGGGGGCCTGTACTGTGTATTTGAGGTGTTTGTGCACCAATTGGACATAAGTGATGGACTCTGGACCTAATATGGATCACGTGGGTAATCGAAGGACCAAGTCGAATGTTTATAAGTTGTTTCGCGCAAAACGGATATCAAAATTAGACTCGGCGCGAAATTTGGATTAAAAATATCTTTCCGGATGCCTTCGGCATTTTTTAGAAGGGGAATTTGGAAAAACGGACAGCGGATTTGGATTCAGCGCGCGAAAATGGTGAAAATGGACTATTTTCTTGTATTTTTTGGAGTCCGGATGCAAAAGAGCGTTTTTCGAGGCATGGGGTTACTGTTCCGGCCGGCGGGCAGCGCCGGCGGAGGCGCGGGCTGCCTCCACGCGGCGGGCATGCACCAGGCGCTGGACGCGTGGCAGCTCGGGAGTGGGCTGGTCCGCGGGGCGCGGTCTACGGGGAGCGCGGGGTGTTTGGTGGACCGGGGGCGGGACACGTGGCAGCTGGCTACGGGTTCGGTGCATCAGGTGTGAGTGCACCGGGCACAGCGAGCGGAGGGGCTGACACGTGGCGCATTCCCATTGGTCGGGGTACTATGCGCGGCAGGTGGGGCGACGTGCGCTGGCAGGCGGGCAGGTGGCCGTACGGCGGGGCAGGTGGCCGTACACGCGGGGCAGGCACGCCATGTGCGACGGGCAGGCGCGGGGTGTGCCACGCGGCGCGGCCGGGTTGGCTGGCGCCGCTGTTGCCTGTTCGGGGGCCACGTGGCGGAATCCGGTTGATTCGGGCGCTTGATGGACGGCTGAGATCGGGTTACTGTGCGTGCTCGAAAATTTTCGGGCGCCCGAAAATTGGGACTCAGATGTCATTTTTGGAATTGTTGAGTTGGGCCTATATAAGGCCGAATTCAAGATTGGTTTCAGGCTTCTTCTGGGCTTCATCTCTCCGAGAGCTGTATACAAAAGTTGTTCATCTCCTTTTGGAGCATCTCGTGGAGAAGTTTGAGAATTTTTGGTGGCACACACTTTGAGGTTTGCGGCATTTCGGCGCAGTGCGACTTTCCTTCACCGGTGATCCCCTTCGTCGCGTTTCGGTGCGCAGGCTCCCTTGGCTTACTCAGACCATCGTTTTCGGCGATTTTTACGGCAGCGCGTTCACGAGAGGTAAGGCTTCGTTTTTTGTGCTGATCACTTCTCCGTATTTCGAGTTTTTGGCACAGTTCCCGAGGCATCTCTGAGACACTATTTTGCTGGTGGATTTTTGGACAGCAGAGGCTTGTCGGATTTTTATCTCCGCGTTCGTGCATCGGAATGAGGCGTTTAAAGACTCGATTGATATCTACTCTTCGAGAGGAACGCACCCGTATTTTTATTGGATTTTTATGAAGTCATTTCGAGTGTGTGAATTAAGCTTCTTTGCTGCTATTTTCTCAGCAGAACTGTGTTCTTGAGGGAATGGCTTCCAACGTTGTCCGAATTGTTTCTTGGCCTACAGGTATTAGAACGGGGCGTTTAAATAGTCGATTTGGGGCTACTCGTCGCGAGGATCGCAACCGTGATTTTTTTGGAATTTTTGGAGGTCTGTATACAGGTGAGAAGGCTCCTTCTCTCTGCTGGTTGGTACAAAACAGCATATGCTGTTTTTGAGAGTTTTGGTTGTGATGTAATTGATTCTCGGCTTCGATGTTGTTTGTTGGAACAGTGGTTTGTGCGACTGTTTACCGAGGGTGCGGTTCCGGTAGATTTTGGATTTCGTGTGGCTGCGTACTTCACCGACTACGGCTTTGCCTGCGGAATGCGTTTCAGGTTAGTGCTTTGTTCCGAGAATCGGTGGACGGTTCTCTAATTCTATATGTTAGAATTGCATGCAGGTGTAGGGCACAATACCTGGGATTGATCGGTAAGCTTAACAATGTTGATTTTATGGGAATTACAAGTTAATTATTCATATTATGACAATAGTATTAATTGAATATTTATGTTGATGATTAGTGGAAGCTTACCTAAGGCAAGGTTACCCTATATGATTAATTATCATGCCAAGTTAGCACATAACCTTTTATGAAGCTGGTTTATGCAATGGGATAGGATTATGTAGTTATGTGCAGGTTCTACTCTGAGGAGCGATTATGGATCGAGGATTATGGACAGGTATAGTCATTGATAATTTTGGCATGAGGTTATTTTCTTTATTCTTCTTTGAGGACAAATGCATGCTTGTATGGACATATAGCTAGGCCATCTTTTACTGCTACACTATATACGGGAATTTGACTTAGGAGAAACCATGTTATCCTTTTCTCCTTCTTTGTTAGTCAGGCGGTCTGTGTTGCTCAGGTGCGAGCAGGGGTCTGGGGTAGTGTAGCCGGGACATTGGTGTCAGGGATGGGTTGTGCTGGATTGAGGCTGGCAGGGTTTTGCGGTGACCGCGAACTTTGGGCGGTTGACCGATGGTCGGTTATAGGACATGATTATGGATGGCAGGGTATTGCGGCAACCGCGGATATTGGGCGGTTAACCGGATATGTACTTGTGCATCAGATTAGGTATCAGGTTTCTCTAGTGGACGGAGTTTCCCACTTTTTGAGTACTATTGCATCTGTTTGAGGACCGGGGTTTTCTTTAGTGGTTGAGTTTTCCCACTTTGATCAGAGTCGTGATCCAGTCCTGCTGATTATGATACTTATGCTACTGGTTACTGAGGTACTTTACTCATGTGGGTCGCTCCCCTCGAGTGCCACTCCGGAGTGTGCGACAGACAGACTTTGAGTCCTTGAGACTCCTTCTTTGCATTGGTGTTATGCGTAGGCTGGCATACCCGATGCGGCAGGCAGAGCAAGCAGTACCAGTGTTTACTGGTGATGAGATTGGGTTTATTCAGGCAGCTACTTCTATTATTGCACTCGTGCCTGGGGGCCGAGTGGAATCTAGTAGCTGTGATAGACCAGTGCTAGTGTTGTTGGGAGCCGTTTGGTTTGACGGTGGTCCCGTTTCGTTGTGAGTGCTTGGACCGTTGTACGAGAGGTTTGGTGATCTTGAGTCTATCCGTTCTGAGAGAGAGCGTGGATTTTGACTATAGCCTGCATGAGCCACTACTCGATAGCGAGTTAGTCCGTTTGGACGCCTTACGTAATTCCTGCCCGTCAGCAAGAGGTGGTTGTAGGTGGGCGCAGGTTTGACTGGACCCGATGTGGCAGTCAGCTCGATTGGGTTGATTGAGCATCTGGTGTGCAAGTGTTGCATATCTTTATCAGAGTTTCCCCATTGAGCGTTTAGATAGAGGCATGGTAGCTGTATAGTGTCTCCAGCTTCTTCTTTCAGTTTTACTGCTTTGGTTATCTTTTGCCTCTAGTGGACTTGGTGGGCAGATCGTCGGGCCTGGTGGCGATACCCACTGAGAACTCCCTTTTTGGTGTAGTTCTCACACCCGTTGGGTGTTTCCCCCCTTTTTTTGTCCCTTCTCTCCTTGGTTTTGCAGAGTCTTAGCGGGTGTTGCTGATTCTGCGGTTGCTGTTCGAGGCGAGGGAGTCGCGAGCTAGATCCCTACCTATCTTTGGAGAGTAGCGGTACCCCTTTCAGAGGAGATCTTCAGTACAGTCGGTAGATTAGTGTTTTTATTTTCTCTTTGAGAGACTGATGTATTGTGAGGATCTGACTTGTACTGAGAGTCTGTACACTGATGTATCATTTATTTATTCAGGATTACCTCCCTGTTGAGTCCAGAGTTTTGTATTTGAGGTTATTATATGATTATCATTTATGGGAGATGAATATTGTATCATTATTCCAGTTGTACAGATGGTTGGCTTTTAGCTTTGCAGTACTTTTATTTTATAGCTCTGATATCTGTTTAGCTGTAGCCCTTTCTTGCAGGTAGTACGCTTCGCCTGTGCGGGGCTTTGCATAGGCGGCGGATCTGTTGGCGAGCCCGGGTCGCAGTTTCGACTCCGGGGCGTTACAGATTAGGTGGTATCAGAGCCTAGGTTGTAGGTCATGGTGGACTTAGAAACCCTAGGATTGTGGTTGGACCTTAGGATGACTTCGTGAGTGTCGTGATTTGTAGCGAGAGTCCTGATTGAGTTTTACACCTCTCCCAAGGGACGGGATGAGTGATTGGCATGTTTATTCTCCTAAGTAGTTATGTTGGCTGCGGACAACATAACGCTGTGGAATGGGTGACATGCTCTAGACATTCGCTGGATTGGGTCGAGCGTTGTTGTGTGCTGATTTGTGGTTTCGTCGTGGCGAGCGGTGTCTCCCCGACGCTGGGTTTGGGACCCTTGTGCATCCTATAATGGCAGTTGAGCTTGAGCGGTTGGTTTTGGGCCGGATACCCGGATTGAGGTCAGAGAGCTCCGGACCCAGATGACAGGATTGTTAGAGGCATATCAGCGATTGAGTGAGCAGCTAGTTTTGGTGACACAGTTGTCGGAGCAGTGGGCAGCCCAACAGTGCTTTCCTTCTGAGACCACCAGGTTGTAGTATCCTCAGCGACAGGGATTCCTGTGGTGCCAATGGAGTGAGTAGGCCCCTCCGTGCCAATGTTTAGTGCCAAGGCACTGAGGCAGGGTGGATAGTTGACAGCTGATGAGCTGTGGGACATCATCGATCGACGGAGCCTGTTTTGGCAAATGAACCCCCCCCCGATTCGTGGAATTGAGTTGGAGCCTTTGGAGGCAGAATCGTGGTTGGTGGTGATGGAGAGACTACTTGAGAGCCTCCCTGAGCCAGAGGTTTTATGTGGTTGTTGAACTGCGCGCTCCATGTTAGAGGGACGAGGCGCACAGGATATGTGCGACTGGGAGTGGATTGCACCAAGATACCTTTCAGTTTATTCAGTCCCTCCGTTACTGGTTTTGACGCCTCGTTGGAGTAGGCATTGTGTATGGAGCGTGGCGCTGCAGTTTCCTTGGATAGGGATCTGCCGCCAGAGGCGAGTTCAGGATATTGGTGCTTGGCGCCAGGTGATGGAGGACAGATCGGCCGGCAGAGGCATTCCTGATTTTTTTTTCAGGACGGCGGGTTTCTGAGACATCAGAGGTTGGGTGGACCCTGATGGCAGCATCAGCATCTTTATCTGAGTGGCACAGCAGTAGCGTGGATTTGTTATCTGCGGAGGATCCTATTCGTCGCCTCAATGTGAGCAGAAGCTGAGGTCGTGCCCTCTATGTGGATAGTCTTGATTCTCAGGCAGACTGAGCGACGACCACTTGCATTGAGCGGATGAATCTGTGCCGCCCGGTTGGAGGGCACCACGATAGTGGATCGAGTTATCGCAGGTGTGATTTCTTCACGGCAGTCGGAGTTAGAGCAGGTTGCATTCCTGCATGGACTAGAGGCAGAGTTGTTACCACGTGCACTAGAGGTACAGGTTACCATCGGTGTTGTGCATGTGAAGGAGGCTTGTGGATCATGTCCAGTGCCGTTGAGACCATGATTTATACCGGCAACCCTATTGGTATGGGTGGCAGTTCGGTGTTTTGACCCAATGCTTGGGATTAGTTGGCACCGTACCACTGGATGGTTAAGTGCGGAGAGTGATGACTGTGACATTCTGCGAGGCAGACAAAAGGAGGCTTATTATATGGAGACTATTCGAGCACACAGGTTATAGCAACAGTGTGAGAGGAGTTTATGGCAGCACCGGGACTAAAGGATATTTCTATCGCTGCGAGATCCCGGGTGTGAGACCGCTTGAGTGGATGATTATGCCGCCAGATAGGGAGATTGAGATGGCGATTGACGTGGTTCTAGAAACCGTGCCAACCTCGATAGCACCTCATGGATATTATCTGTAAGAGCTGGGAGAGTTGATGGCACCGGTACAGGGATCTAATGGATCGAGTGTCTGTTTGACCTCGTGCCACACCGTTGATATGCGGTGGTGTTGCCACGTCGTTGATACATGACCGTGAGAGCTCTTTTGTGGTTTGAGCACGGGCAGGTTCGGGTATTATTCAGGACCATTGGATGGAGTTATACTCCGGCAGTTGTTCGAGTGATGCATGTACAGACTTTGGAATCATACAGCTGAGTATTTCGCCAAGATGGCGTTCAGGACACGGTAGGACATTATGAGCTCATAGTGAGGCCAAATGGAATGACTAATGCCCTGTTGTCTTCGAGATTTGAGGAATGGCGTGTTCCAGTTGCACTTGGGCAGATTGGGGGTGGTGTTCCCCAAGGATATTATGATTTACTCCCTGAGTGATCTGGAATAAGAGGAACACTTGTGGAGGTGCTATAACGCTTGGGTGGAAGAAGCTGTATGCCGTGTTAGTGGAGTACAAGTTTTAGCTTCTGCAGCATACCTTCTTGGGTCACTTTGTGTTAGCCATAGAGGCGGCGGTGGAAAATCTGGCCAAAATGGATGCTGATTGAGATTGGCCGAGGCTGACATTTATGGTCGAGGTGAGGAGCTTCTTGGACTGGGCGGTGCCAGCGGAGTTTGGTGAATAGAAATTGAGACTGTTACCAGAGCCGATTTTGGTTTTGCTGGCAATGGGAGATGGATTTGTGAGTTACAGTGATGCCTCCCATAGTGGCTGTGGAGTTACAGCTGGATTATCGTTGAGCATCCAATATCACCCCAACCCGGCCACTGTGGTGGCGGGTACCCGTAGCATGAGAGCTCTTTGGGGGTTGAGTTTGATGATTCCACAGCTGGCGCTGCGTTGGACCACTGTGGTGATCAAGGCTTGGGATTGTGTCCCTGAGGGTCCCTTGATGGTAGACCGCGGCTGAGCAGTCCACTCGAATGGTCAAGATTCGGGAGTGACCGAGTGAGGACCCCCACTTAATCAGGATTAGAGATCAGATTCCGCGCAATTGAGCCGGGAACTTTTAGTGGATACATCGGGTGTACCGAGGTACAGGGACCGAGTGTGTGGGCCTTTGGATTCGATATTTGAGTGTTGCTTTGCATCTCTGGGCGAGATTGGAGTGAGATGTTGAGGCCAAGTTGTGGCGTGAGGCGCGTCGGTTGTAGACTTTGGATTGAGTAGCTACTTGGGAGCTTGAGTTACGGATTGTGGATATCTCCTTATGATTGGATCACCGTGGGCCCGGGGAGTGGTTTGGTGCGTGCTACACCGGTTGTTCCTTCTTTCCCCCAGCTTTTGTTGGAGTCCCTGACGTTTTTCACGTCTCAACACAGGAGAGTTATGCTTTTGGATCCATCGCCCGTGATTGACTCGTTTCATCCAAGATCTGTGAGAGTCTGGAGTACGAGGGACGCCCGTTGCGAATTCTGGCTCGTGAGATGAGAGGATTGCGCAATCGAGCCATGCCGTACTGGTTGCTGATGTTGTCGTTGAGGAGTAGTCACGGGGAGTGTGTGGTGACCTGGGAGCTGGAGACGATGTTGCTGGGTACCTACCCTGGTTTTGGAGACCTCCTTTTGAGTTGTGTTAGTTTCGAGGACGAAACTTTCTTTTAGTGGGGGAGGATATGATGACCTGGATCTCTGCAGAGCTTCTGCAGTGTGTTGGGCAGCTTCTGGGGGCCTGTATTGTGTATTTGAGGTGTTTGTGCACCAATTGGACATAAGTGATGGACTCTGGAAAAATGGATCACGTGGGTAATCGGAGGACCCCGTCGAATGTTTATAAGTTGTTTCGCGCAAAACGGATATCAAAATTAGACTCAGCACGAAATTTGGATTAAAAATACCTTTCCGGATGCCTTCGGCATTTTTTAGAAGGGGAATTTGGAAAAACGGATAGCGGATTTGGATTCAGCGCGCGAAAACGGTGAAAACGGGCTATTTACTTGTATTTTTCGGAGTCCGGATGCAAAAGCGTGTTTTTCGAGGCATGGGGTTACCGTTCCGGCCGGCGAGCAGCGCCGGCGGTGGCGCGCAGAGGCCGAGCGCGGCGGCGCGGCCGCGGGCAGCGCGGCGGGCTGAGGCGCGGGCCGCCCGGTCCACGCGGCGGGCGTGCACCGGGCGCTGGACGCGTGGCAGCTCGGGAGTGGGCCGGTTCGCAGGGCGCGGTCTACGGGGAGCGTGGGGTGTTTGGTGGACCGGGAGCGGGACATGTGGCAGCTGGCTACGGGTTCGGTGCATCGGGTGTGAGTGCACCGGGCGCAGCGAGCGGAGGGGCTGACACGTGGCACCTTCCCATTGGTCGGGGTACTGTGCGCGGCAGGTGGGGCGACGTGCGCTGGCAGGCGGGCAGGTGGCCGTACGGCGAGGCAGGTGGCCGTACACGCGGGGCAGGCGTGCCACATGCGATGGGCAGGCGCGGGGTGTGCCACGCGGCGCGGCCGGGTTGGCTGGCGCCGCTGTTGCCTGTTCGGGGGCCACGTGGCGCAATCCGGTTGATTCGGGCGCTTGATGGACGGCCGAGATCGGGTTACTGTGCGCGCCCGAAAATTTTCAGGCGCCCGAAAATTAGGACTCAGATGTCATTTTTGGAATTGTTGAGTTGGGCCTATATAAGGCCGAATTCAAGATTGGTTTCGGGCTTCTTCTGGGCTTCATCTCTCCGAGAGCTGTATACAAAAGTTGCTCATCTTCCTTTGGAGCATCTCGTAGAGAAGTTTGAGAATTTTTGGTGGCACGCACTTCGAGGTTTGCGGCATTTCGGCGCAGTGCGACTTTCCTTCACCGGTGATCCCCTTCGTCGCGTTTCGGTGCGCAGGCTCCCTTGGCTTACTCGGCCATCGTTTTCGGCGATTTTTGCGGCAGCGCGTTCACAAGAGGTAAGGCTTCATTTTTTGTTGATCACTTTTCAGCATTTCGAGTTTTTGGCACTGTTCCCGAGGCATCTCTGAGCCACTGTTTTGCTGGTGGATTTTTGGACAGCGGAGGCTTGTTGAATTTTTATCTCTGCGCTCGTGCATCGGAATGAGGCGTTTAAAGACTCGATTGATATCTACTCTTTGAGAGGAACGTATCCGTATTTTTATTGGATTTTTATGAAGTCATTTCGAGGGTGAGAATTAAGCTTCTTTGCTGCTATTTTTTCAGCAGAACTGTGTTCTTGAGGGAATGGCTTCCAACGTTGTCCAAATTGTTTCTTGGCCTACAGGTATCAGAACGGGGCGTTTAAATAGTCGATTTGGGACTACTCGTCGCGAGGATCGTAACCGTGATTTTTTTGGAATTTTTGGAGGTCTGTATATAGGTGAAAAGGCTCCTTCTCTCTGCTGGTTGGTACAAAACAGTATATGCTGTTTTTGAGAGTTTTGGTTGTGATGTAATTGATTCTCGGCTTCGATGTTGTTTGTTGGAACAGTGGTTTGTGCGACTGTTTACCGAGGGTACGGTTCCGGCAGATTTTGGATTTCGTGTGGCTGCGTACTTCACCGACTTCGGCTTTGCCTGCGGAATGCGTTTCAGGTGGGTGCGTTGTACCGAGAATCGGTGGACGATTCTCTAATTCTATATGTTATAATTGCATGCAGGTGTAGGGCACAATACCTGGGATTGATCGGTAAGCTTAACAATGTTGATTTTATGGGAATTACAAGTTAATTATTCATATTATGACAATGGTTTTAATTGAATATTCATGTTGATGATTAGTGGAAGCTTACCTAAGGCAAGGTTACCCTATATGATTAATTATCATGCCAAGTTAGCACATAACCTTTTATGAAGCTGGTTTATGCAATGGGATAGGATTATGTAGTTATGTGCAGGTTCTACTCTGAGGAGTGATTATGGATCGAGCATTATGGACAGGTATAGTCATTGATAATTTTGGCATGAGGTTATTTTCTTTATTCTTCTTTGAGGACAAATGCATGCTTGTATGGACATATAGCTAGGCCATCTTTTACTGCTACACTACATACCGGAATTTGACTTAGGAGAAACCATGTTATCCTTTTCTCCATCTTTGTTAGTCAGGCGGTCTGTGTTGCTCAGGTGCGAGCAGGGGTCTGGGGTAGTGTCGTCGGGACATTGGTGTCAGGGATGGGTTGTGCTGGATTGAGGCTGGCAGGGTTTTGCGGTGACCGCGAACTTTGGGCGGTTGACCGAAGGTCGGTTATAGGACATGATTATGGACGGCAGGGTATTGCGGCAACCGCGGATATTGGGCGGTTAACCGGATATCTACTCATGAATCAGATTGGGTATCAGGTTTCTCTAGTGAACGGAGTTTCCCACTTTTTAAGTACTATTGCATCTGTTTGAGGACCGGGGTTTTCTTTAGTGGTTGAGTTTTCCCACTTCGATCAGAGTCGTGATCCAGTCCTGCTGATTATGATACTTATGCTACTGGTTACTGAGGTACTTTACTCGTGTGGGTCGCTCCCCTCGAGTGCCACTCCGGAGTGTGTGACAGACAGACTTTGAGTCCTTGAGACTCCTTTGCATCGGTGTTATTTGTAGGCTGGCATACCCGATGCGGCAGGCAGAGCAGGCAGTACCAGTGTTTACTGGTGATATGATTGGGTTTATTCAGGCAGATACTTCTATTATTGCACTCGTGCCTGGGGGCCGAGTGGAGTCTAGTAGCTGTGATAGACCAGTGCTAGTGTTGTTGGGAGCCGTTTGGTTTGACGGTGGTCCCGTATCGTTGTGAGTACTTGGACCGTTGTACGAGAGGTTTGGTGATCTTGAGTCTATCCGTTCTGAGAGAGAGCGTGGATTTTGACTATAGCTTGCATGAGCCACTACTCGATAGCGAGTTTGTCCGTTTGGATGCCCTACGTAATTCCTGCCCGTCAGCGGGAGGTGGTTGTAGGTGGGCGCAGGTTTGACTGGACCCGATGTGGCAATCAGCTCGATTGGGTCGATTGAGCATCTCGTGTGCAAGTGTTGCATATCTTTATTAGAGTTTCCCCATTGAGCGTTTAGATAGAGGCATGGTAGCTGTAGAGTGTCTCCAGCTTCTTCTTTCAGTTTTACTGCTTTGGTTATCTTTTGCCTCTAGTGGACTTGGTGGGCAGATCGTCGGGCCTGTTGGCGATACCCACTGAGAACTCCCTTTTTGGTGTAGTTCTCACACCCGTTGGGGGTTTCCCCCCTTTTTTTGTTCCTTCTCTCCTTGGTTTTGCAGAGTCTTGGCGGGTGTTGCTGATTCTGCGGTTGCTGTTCGAGGCGAGGGAGTCGCGAGCTAGATACCTACCTATCTTTGGAGAGTAGCGGTACCCCTTTCAGAGGAGATCTTCAGTATATTACGGAATTTGAGTTGGCGTATTTCGTGGAAAGTGTTAAGTCTTGAAGATTAAAGATGAAAGAACTTTGGATCATATACCTCAATCTCAAGAAAGAAGAATTCAAAAGGATCAGGTATGTTTAACTAAAGATTAATGGTGATCCGAATACTTCTTGTAGTGTAGAAACACCTGGAAGAATTCTTAACTGCTTAAAAATCAAAAACTGGAAGTGAATCACATAGTGAGAATGTAGACGAGAAACTGTATCGCAGTATGATTGGAAGTCTACTGTATCTCACGGCTAGTCGCCCGGATATATCCTTCAGTGTTGGGATTTGCGCGAGATATCAATCAGCACCGAAGGAGGTTCACCTGAAAGCGGTGAAACGGATCATCCGATATATCAAAGGAACAATCAATCTCGAAATTTGGTATCCTATGGGAACAAGTTTGGACATTGTTGGATACTCAGATGCCGATTGGGCAGGATCAGTGGATGACCGGAAAAGCACGAGTGGTGCATGCTTCTATCTTGGCCATTGCCTTGTCGCATGGCACAGTAAAAAGCAGAATTGCATAGCACTCTCGACTGCCGAAGCGGAGTATATTTCTGCAGGAAGTTGTTCAACCCAATTGATTTGGATGAAAAGCGTGTTGAGCGATTTCCGGATTTCAGCATCTTCGGTAACCATTTTATGTGACAACACTAGTGCTATTAACATTTCAAAAAACCCTGTGTTGCACTCTAGAACAAAACATATTGAACTTAGATATCATTTTCTTAGAGAGCTAGTTGAATCAAATATTCTTCAACTGTCATATATTTCAACTGAGGATCAATTAGCTGATATTTTAACAAAACCTTTGGATCAAAAACGTTTTATTCACTTGCGTAAAGCAATTGGCATGCTTTCCTTGAAATAACCTCTTTTTGAAACCTTTGCTTAGATTAGGTTTTGTTTTTGTTTTTGTTTTGTTCTTTATCTATGCTTGTGCATAGGACATTAATTGAGCATAAATCATAATTGACTTTAATTGCATCCTTTCACACATTTAGAAATTTATTATGCTTTTGATATCATAATATTTCAATGTTGCAATGATCATTTATGTTAATTAAGTCATCTTTTAAGTGATCAAAGTCAATTTCTCTCTCAATGATCTCTTGGTATAGTCATTATCTTATTTGATTGCTTAGTCGAGTATGAATGCGAGATCAATTTTTGGTTGAATACCTTATATATTAAATAATTGATAGCCAATTGAGGGGGAGTCAAAGAAAAGTAAAATGCTCAAAAGATGTGGAAAGAGTTACATCCCAATGAGGAGTGTGAAAACTACCACCACATGGAGGAAAAAGAAAAAGAAAAAGATACCCCATGAATGCAAAGCAAATTTTTGTTTTTAAATTGTTGATGAAATGCATATTGAAATACTTGACTCAGTCATATTTCATGGTTGGTATAAGGTGGGATTTTTGATAAAAGATGCTCAAAGAGCCACTCCTTCAACAGATTGTCTAGATATATTATCTAACTTATCTGGGATTTCAAACATCTATTGATCTTGGTATTTCATTTTCTTTACCAAAATTGATGATTTGATAAAGGCATTACGCATAAGATCAGGATAGATGTAATTGAAGTTGTTCAACTTTAAGTGTTTTAATTTTCATAAATTTTCGTTTCATTTTTGAGTATTTTTGATAGATTTTGTATAATCTATTTCTTGTTGTATGAAACGATGATTTTTGTTTAAAGTTGATATGGTAAAGTGCTTACATACTTTTTCTGGATTTTATGAAATTTTTCTAAAATTTTCTGGAGAAAAAGTTGAAGCCGATCCGGATCGGGGTAAGTGATCCGGATCCCGAACGCAGGCTTCTTCCTGCGGGTAGCCGATCCGGATCGAAATCTCGATCCGATCCGGATCACGGCTAGGGTTCTTAATAGAACGAAAGGGATTTGATTTCTTTTACCCTAATCTTTTGTTCTCAAGTCTCTAGAGCTTCTCTCTCTAGATTTCTTGCATCTTGGAGCTTTCCAAACACAAGTTCTTCGATTCCAAGTGAGTTTTATTGATCAAAATCTCGGTTTTTCACTGTTTTTGCTTGTTTGCTCAAAACGTGAGTAGAAAACATGCATCTTTTTCGTTTGTGAATGGTTTTTGATCAAATTTCTTTTGAAATAAGAACTCTGGGTTGATTAGTTTTGATTATATGCTGGGTTTTCTCAAGTTAAACGAATTTTTGGGCTTCGATTTCGAAAAATTCGGTTTTAGGGCATAAAAGAGGAATTTTCGAAAATCATGCGATTGATCTATTTTTAAAATTCTTTTTCGAAAACTAATTTGATTCTTAGCTTCTCTACATGATTATGATTGTTTAGGTACAATTTTTCAAATTTTTGAAAATTGACAATTTTTCATGTGTTCTTGAGTCGGTGTTCACAGGATTTCAAATTTCTTAAAAGCACTTTCTTCAATGGCATTCTCCTGGTTAATCTTGCTGTTGGTCACAATGGTGCACACCCGTACAACTGTTAAAGAAGAACAAGTTGACTCACCTCGAGACAAGACAAAAACTGATGATAGCTCTGACTATGATGATGAAGAATGGGAAGAGTTTTTCAAAGAGGTTCAACAAAAAATTGATGAGGAAGATAGGCAATTTTTGAAGAACAAAAAGCTAAAGAAATCTGCCTCAACGATGAGACAATATACAAGACGAAGAAGTGTCAACAGAAGCGGTATTCAGATTACTGAGCCTCTTACTAGAGCACGCTCACTTTCTGGAATTCTACAGAGTAAGTCACCATGGACTGAGGGCCAGAATGCACCATCTACATCTACGCAGAATCCATCAACCTCCGAAAGAATGTCTGCTGACACAGATGCGTTGGCATCCATTCGCCAAGAACAGCAAAGACTGTCTGCTGAACAAGAAAGGCTGTCCAGAGATCTTCAGCACATTTCATCTGAGCATAAGAAAATCAAGAAGAAATATTCTAATATTTCGAAGATGCTTAAGGGGATTTTAAGCAAACTGAGCTGTACCAGTTCAGACACTTCAGACTAAACAAGATTGCGTGCAGGCTTTTCTTTTTGTGCAGATTTGTGCAGACCTTTTAGGATTTAGTTCTCTTTTTACTTTACTTTAGTTCAGTTCTTAGGTTTTTCAAGTTAATGGAACTTCTAACTCTCCTTACATTTAGTAGTTTTGACTACGTTTTGGCTTTGTTTTGTGACAAAAAGGGGGAGAGAGTTTAGAGAGAACTTGAACAATGATGATACAATGATGATGTGAAAACTGTGTGAATGTGTGAACATTAAGGTAAGTATGACTTCAACTTCAACTTTGTTTTTTATTTGATGATTTGTTGCATGTCCCTACTAACTATTTGACTAACTATTTGGGCATGTAATATGACTAACAAGTTGATGTTGGACTAACATCTTGTGACATTTGGTTTTTGAATGCTTAGAAGATATGTTGGTTTTTGTCTATGATTCTCTTACATATCTGATTTTTCAAATGTCATGATGAGAATAAACTCTATCTCTGTACTTGGTTTTGTATGTATCTAACGAATTCTTTTGTCAAGAATGATTTCTTTGTGCAGAGATTACAGATGTCTAAGTCTAGAGTCTGTCTTAGGAGTTTATCTCATGTTTTTAAATTTTGGATCTCCATTGTAAATTTTTGTTGTATGGTGATATCAACAAAAATACCTTTTTGAATTTTCTTTTGTGGATCTGTGTTTTGTCACGAAACCGCCAAAGGGGGAGATTGTTACGGAATTTGAGTTGGCGTATTTCGTGAAAGTGTTAAGTCTTGAAGATTGAAGATGAAGAACTTTGGATCATATACCTCAATCTCAAGAAAGAAGAATTCAAAAGGATCAGGTATGTTTAACTAAAGATTTTTGGTGATCCGAATACTTCTTGTAGTGTAGAAACACCTGGAAGAATTTTAATTGCTTAAAAATCAAAAACTGGACATGGGACATGTTCAGGATCCGGATCAGAGCCTTGCAATCCGGATCCCGAAGGGTGTTGTTCATACAATGCTTCAATCCGGATCCTAGAGATTGTGATCCGGATCCCGAATGTGATGTTTTCCAAATTGTATGAACGATCCGGATCGGGAATCCGATCCGGATCCCGAACCCTTGGATTTCTGGAATCGTCAATCTCTTTACGACGATCCGGATCGCAGTAATTCCGATCCGGATCGCCGTCCGTAAAAATTTCCAGAAAAGGTTGTTTTTGATCCTTATCTTCTTCCAATGGTTTCTAACCTATAAATAGACCCTATATTCATTTTTAGGGCACGGGACTTAATAGAAAAATATAGCCGAAAGAAAAAAATCCACATATAGAGAAGAAAGGAAATCAATAGATTTATTCTATGTTTCTTCATCTATATTGATTGATTTGATTCTAGGTTTTCCATACTCAGATTTTGAGTAGAATCAAATCAATGAATACTTAGATGGTATTTCCGATCTATTTCTAATCTAAGTATTCGGCGGATCATCACCACCCAAAAACAACGATTTACCCCAAATCGGCGCGTGGACTCGCGTGGCCTTGTGGATTCAAGGTGCAACCGCTCTCGTGGATTCGGAGCGAGGTACGTTCGTGGATTCGAAGCGTGCTACTGGGTGAAGACCGTGGATTCGGTCGGACGTCGTGGACTCGACGTTGGACGCTGTGGATTCAGCGTTGGGCGCGGATCGTGGATTCGAGAAGCGTCGTGGAGCGAGCGGAGAAGATCTACTAGGAGCGTATGGTAAAAGGTTGAGTCGTCTGTGAGTACGTTATATCACCTTGTACGTGTGTTAATTCTAGTGGATTTCGCCGTGTTATCGGTCCCGTGGTTTTTTACTCCGGTTTGGAGTTTTTCCACGTAAAAATCTTGCGTGTTCTTTTATTTCCGCATTGGGTTTTATTGCGCAATGATTTTTTGAGTGTTTATTGTTTACACCTATTCACCCCCCTCTAGGTGTTTTTTCCCCTATTTAGATCCATATTAGTATAACCCAACAAGTGGTATCAGAGCGGGAATAGGGTTGTAAACAATGGTTGAAGGTGGAAACATCAATCGACCCCCTTTCTTTGATGGAACAAATTATGCGTACTGGAAAGTACGGATGAAAGCCTTTTTAATTTCCATCGACGAAAGGGTGTGGCAATCAATTGAATTAGGATGGTCTAATCCAACTGAAATTATTTCTGATGTTCGCACCTTAAAACCTAGGTCGAAATGGACCAAGGAAGAGATAGATTCATCTTCTTACAATGGCAAAGGAATTAATGCTCTATTTAATGCTTTGTCACAAACAGAGTTCTCTCGCGTCTCGGCATGTGAGACTGCGAAAGAAATCTGGGATGTTCTTCAAGTTACGCATGAGGGAACTAACCTTGTGAAGATTCAGAAACTGCAAATGCTTACGAGCAAGTTTGACTCTATTTCTATGGCAGAGAATGAATCTTTCACTGACTATTACACACGATTGCAAGACATCGTAAACTCATGTGCTAACTTGGGAGAGAAGATTCCAGAATTTAAAGTTGTAAGAAAAATTTTAAGAACTCTTCCTGAACGATTTCGCCCGAAGGTCGCAGCCATTGAAACAATTAAACACCCGGACGAAATGCGTGTAGAAGAATTAGTTGGTGCATTACAAACTTATGAAATGACATTTCCTACTAACTATTCTTCTGGAAAGGCATCCTCTTCTAAGTCTTCAGGTTATGCATTGAAATCAACAAAGAAGAAGACGCGGATTCATCCTCCTCGGACGATGACGAGAACCTATCTATGGAGGACTTTGAGAAGCAGCTCGCTCTCTTGACAAGGAAGTTTCGCCGCAACTTTCGAAGGGGTAATTCAAGCAAAACTCCATCCTTCGGAAAGTCGAAGAAAGGCAAGGGTTCTTCAAGCTACAAGTCAAGAAAGCAAGAGAACTTCTCAAAGGATAAGAAAAGTTCAGAGGGACAAGTACAGTGCTTCAAATGTCGAGGCTACGGCCACATTGCAACGGAGTGTCCCAACAAGAATCCGGCAAAGAAGAAAGCGATGCAAGTCGTTACTTGGGATGACAACTCCACGTCAAATGAGTCATCCTCAAGTGATGAAGAAGACAACGCGACAGCATTCCACGCGTCCACTACATCTTCACCCTTCATGTGCTTGATGGCAAGTACCTCCGATTCCTTGTCCAACTCCTCCCTGTTGAAAAGAACGCAACGGACGCGAATCGAGCAATTCTGAAGGTGAAGATTTTGCTCTTGCCTACCATAAGCTTTTGAGGGATTCAAAGAAACTGGCAAAGCAAAACCGGGGTTGAGAGGGAGATTGCAGGATCTCGAAGAAGAAGTAAAAAGGGTAACTTCTCTCTCAAACGATCTTGAAGTGGAAAGGGATAATCTAGTCAAAGCAAATGTTTCCCTTCAAGAGTCCAATGAGCTTTCGAGAAAGAACATAGAAATATGGTGGACAAAGCGAATTATTTCTTGAAGCTCTACGGCGAGGCTCGACAGGAAAAATGGAAATGACAAAGACCATACTCCAACTAAAGGATGACTTAAAGCGATTCTCTTCTGGAAGGAGTAAGTTGGACAGACTTCTTGGTCTTGGTCAAACAAATAAGTTCGGCCTCGGATACACTCAAACTGGAGACATTCCAAGTTCGAGTGGGACAGTATTTGTGCCTCAGTCGGTATCTCCTCCTCCGACACCGGAATTCACGACAAGCAACGACAACAAGCCTACTTCATCCTCCTCGGGATCGTCAAGAACTAAGGTATGTTTTCGTTGTGGCATTTCAGGGCACATAAGGAGAAATTGCAAGATGGGAGCCAAACGCACACCTCAAGCACCTCTTGCAATGACTACCAAAAGGTGATTCCTCGAAAATCAACTGCAAATCTTTGAAGGAAAAGAGCCTTGGTAGTTCACCGCTCAAGACGACATCATCAAGGAGCAGCAATTCTTCAACAAGACGCTTTCACCTAGGAGAATAACTTCACGACCATTACCGACGCATTCCAAAAAGGTTTGGGTGCGCAAAGGTGAAATTTTCCCTTGTCTTGTTACCAATGTTTCCTTGCATGCATATGATAGTTCGTCTTGGTATCTGGATAGCGGGTGTTCCCGTCATATGACCGGTGACAAAAACTGTTTTCAAAATTTGAGAAAAACTCCGGAGGACTTGTTGTTTTCGGAGATGGTCGGTCTTCCAAAATTGTTGGAAAGGGAACGGTAGCTATTCCAGATGGCCCGGTTCTGAAAAATGTGTTATTTGTTCATGGCCTTAAGACTAACCTCATAAGCATAAGTCAACTTTGTGATAATGGTTATTCAGTTAATTTTTCATCTGATAAATGTACTGTAACTGACAAGAACCATGTTTTCTTTTTAAAAGGGGTTAGATCAGAAAACAATTGTTATGTAGTTCCTAGTAAATTTCTGAAAAATGTAACCTAGCATCTTTGAAAAATGAAACACTTTGGCATGAAAGGCTAGGTCACATAAACTTTAAGGAACTTGCTAGAATTTCGAACAAAGATGTGGTCAAGGGGGTTCCTAAACTTTCTTTTGAACAAAACATTGTGTGTGGCGGTTGCCAAAAGGGAAAACAGTCTAGGACTGCACACAAGAACTTGAACCACATAGGTACAAAACGGCCTTTGGAACTTTTGCACATGGATTTAATGGGGCCAACTCGTCAACCATCCTTGGGAGGTAAATGGTATATTTTCTTATTGGTTGATGATTTTTCTAGATATACTTGGGTAGCATTTTTAAAAGAAAAGCTGATACTTTTGATTCTTTTCACGAAATCTGCCATCGTATTATGATTGAAAAGAATGAAAGATTACTCGAGTTAGAAGTGATAGAGGTGGAGAATTCATAAATTCCAAATTCATTGATTTTTGCACTTCTAATGGCATTAAACATGAATTCTCCGCACCCTATACACCTCAACAAAATGGTGTAGTCGAGCGCAAAAACAGGGTCGTACAGGAGATGGCACGTGTTATGCTTCATAGCCGGAACCTACCGTTATATTTTTGGGCTGAAGCGGTGAACACTGCTGTCTATGTTATTAATCGAGTGTATTTGCGCCCGGGGACTTTGAATACACCATATGAACTATGGTTTTGTAGAAAACCTAACATCAAATATTTTCGTATCTTTGGGAGTCGGTGTTTTATTTTACGTGACCGCGAGAATCTTGGAAAATTTGACTCTCGAAGTGACGAAGGGATTTTCTTAGGTTATTCTACAAACAGCAGAGCATATCGAGTTTTTAACTTAGAATCTAAGACGATCGTAGAATCGATAAATGTTAAGGTAGATGAAGCTTTTCACTTTGAATCTGAAAAATCTACCCTCGATATCTCTCTTGATGATGATACACCTGCTAATGCATCTTCTTCTAACAATTCTTTCGATAATAATGATGCATCTAACGGTTCTTCAAGTTTATCTGATGTGCAGGAATCATCTCGTGTACCTCCGACTACTCCTTACCTCAAACGTTACGCATCTCCAAGGATCATCCTGAATCGAACATCATTGGAGATCCACAAGAAGGAGTTAGAACTCGGAGACAATTGGTTTGCGGATTCGCATGCTACGTATCTCAATCGAACCAAAGAATGTTGATGAAGCTCTTCAAGATGACTACTGGATTGAAGCAATGCAGGAAGAGCTCCATCAATTTGAGCGAAACAAAGTCTGGGAATTAACGAAGCCTCCGAAGCAACACAATGTGATAGGTACCAAATGGATTTTCAAGAACAAGAAAAATGAAGATGGTACTATCATCAGGAACAAAGCAAGGTTAGTTGCTCAAGGCTACTCTCAAGTAGAAGGTATAGACTTTGATGAAACTTTCGCCCCTGTAGCTAGACTCGAGTCCATTCGTATCTTATTTGCGATAGCTTGTCATTTTAAAATCAAATTATTTCAAATGGACGTTAAGAGCGCATTTTTAAATGGGTTTTTAAATGAGGAAGTTTATGTGGCTCAACCGAAAGGTTTTGTGGATCATAAACTACCTAACCATGTTTTTCGTCTGAAAAAGGCTCTTTACGGTCTGAAACAAGCACCGCGAGCATGGTACGAAAGGTTGACAAAGCACCTTTTGGAAAAGGGCTATACTCGAGGGGGAGCTGACAGGACTCTCTTTGTGAAGCATTATCAAAACAATTTCATAGTTGCTCAAATCTATGTCGATGACATTGTTTTTGGCGCAACAAGAGATAATGATGCTTCTAAATTCGCGGAGACCATGGAAAGCGAATTTGAGATGTCCATGATGGGCGAATTGACTTATTTTCTTGGATTACAAGTTAAACAAAACGATGAAGGTATTCACTTGTGTCAATCCAAGTATGCAATGGAGTTGGTCAAAAAGTTTGATCTAGAAAATTCTAAGGATTTTCCGACTCCAATGGGAACTAGCCATAAGGGACTTGGAAGTGAATCACATAGTGAGAATGTAGACGAGAAACTGTATCGCAGTATGATTGGAAGTCTACTATATCTCACGGCTAGTCGCCCGGATATATCCTTCAGTGTTGGGATTTGCGCGAGATATCAATCAGCACCGAAGGAGGTTCACCTGAAAGCGGTGAAACGGATCATCCGATATATCAAAGGTACAATCAATTTCGGAATTTGGTATCCTATGGGAACAAGTTTGGATATTGTTGGATACTCAGATGCCGATTGGGCTGGATCAGTGGATGACCGGAAAAGCACGAGTGGTGCATGCTTCTATCTTGGCCATTGCCTTGTTGCATGGCACAGTAAAAAGCAGAATTGCATAGCACTCTCGACTGCCGAAGCGGAGTACATTTCTGCAGGAAGTTGTTCAACCCAATTGATTTGGATGAAAAGCGTGTTGAGCGATTTCCGGATTTCAGCATCTTCGGTAACCATTTTATGTGACAACACTAGTGCTATTAACATTTCAAAAAACCCTGTGTTGCACTCTAGAACAAAACATATTGAACTTAGATATCATTTTCTTAGAGAGCTAGTTGAATCAAATATTCTTCAACTGTCATATATTTCAACTGAGGATCAATTAGCTGATATCTTAACAAAACCTTTGGATCAAAAACGTTTTATTCACTTGCGTAAAGCAATTGGCATGCTTTCCTTGAAATAACTCTTTTTGAAACCTTTGCTTAGGTTAGGTTTTGTTTTTGTTTTTGTTTTGTTCTTTATCTATGTTTGTACATAGGACATTAATTGAGCATAAATCATAATTGACTTTAATTGCATCCTTTCATGCATTTAGAAATTTATTATGCTTTTGATATCATAATATTTCAATGTTGCAATGATCATTTATGTTAATTAAGTCATCTTTTAAGTGATCAAAGTCAATTTCTCTCTCAATGATCTCTTGGTATAGTCATTATCTTATTTGATTGCTTAGTCGAGTATGAATGCGAGATCAATTTTTGGTTGAATACCTTATATATTAAATAATTGATAGCCAATTGAGGGGGAGTCAAAGAAAAGTAAAATGCTCAAAAGATGTGGAAAGAGTTACATCCCAATGAGGAGTGTGAAAACTACCACCACATGGAGGAAAAAGAAAAAGAAAAAGATACCCCATGTATGCAAAGCAAATTTTTGTTTTTAAATGTTGATGAAATGCATATTGAAATACTTGACTCAGTCATATTTCATGGTTGGTATAAGGTGGGATTTTTGATAAAAGATGCTCAAAGAGCCACTCCTTCAACAGATTGTCTAGATATATTATCTAACTTATCTGGGATTTCAAACATCTATTGATCTTGGTATTTCATTTTCTTTACCAAAATTGATGATTTGATAAAGGCATTACGCATAAGATCAGGATAGATGTAATTGAAATTGTTCAACTTTAAGAGTTTTAATTTTCATAAATTTTCGTTTCATTTTTGAGTATTTTTGATAGATTTTGTATAATCTATTTCTTGTTGTATGAAACGATGATTTTTGTTTAAAGTTGATATGGTAAAGTGCTTACATACTTTTTCTGGATTTTATGGAATTTTTCTAAAATTTTCTGGAGAAAAAGTTGAAGCCGATCCGGATCGGGGTAAGTGATTCGGATCCCGAACGCAGGCTTCTTCCTGCGGGTAGCCGATCCGGATCAAATCTCGATCCGATCCGGATCACGGCTAGGGTTTTAATAGAACGAAAGGGATTTGATTTCTTTTACCCTAATCTTTTGTTCTCAAGTCTCTAGAGCCTCTCTCTCTAGATTTCTTGCATCTTGGAGCTTTCCAAACTCAAGTTCTTCGATTCCAAGTAAGTTTTATTGATCAAAATCTCGGTTTTTCACAGTTTTTCTTGTTTGCTCAAAACGTGAGTAGAAAACATGGATCTTTTTCGTTTGTGAATGGTTTTTGATCAAATTTCTTTTGAAATAAGAACTCTGGGTTGATTAGTTTTGATTATATGCTGGGTTTTCTCAAGTTAAACGAATTTTTGGGCTTCGATTTCTAAAAATTCGGTTTTAGGGCATAAAAGAGGAATTTTCGAAAATCATGCGATTGATCTATTTTTAAAATTCTTTTTGCAAAACTAATTTGATTCTTAGCTTCTCTACATGATTATGATTGTTTTAGGTACAATTTTTTCAAATTTTTGAAAATTGACAATTTTCATGTGTTCTTGAGTCGGTGTTCACAGGATTTCAAATTTCTTAAAGCACTTTCTTCAATGGCATTCTCCTGGTTAATCTTGCTGTTGGTCACAATGGTGCACACCCGTACAACTGTTAAAGAAGAACAAGTTGACTCACCTCGAGACAGGACAAAACTGATGATAGCTCTGACTATGATGATGAAGAATGGGAAGAGTTTTTCAAAGAGGTTCAACAAAAAATTGATGAGGAAGATAGGCAATTTTTGAAGAACAAAAAGCTAAAGAAATCTGCCTCAACGACGAGACAATATACAAGACGAAGAAGTGTCAACAGAAGCGGTATTCAGATTACTGAGCCTCTTACTAGAGCACGCTCACTTTCTGGAATTCTACAGAGTAAGTCACCATGGACGAGGGCCAGAATGCACCATCTACATCTACGCAGAATCCATCAACCTCCGAAAGAATGTCTGCTGACACAGATGCGTTGGCATCCATTCGCCAAGAACAACAAAGACTGTCTGCTGAACAGGAAAGGCTGTCCAGAGATCTTCAGCACATTTCATCTGAGCATAAGAAAATCAAGAAGAAATATTCTAATATTTCGAAGATGCTTAAGGGGATTTTAAGCAAACTGAGCTGTACCAGTTTAGACACTTCAGACTAAACAAGATTGCATGCAGGCTTTTCTTTTTGTGCAGATTTGTGCAGACCTTTTAGGATTTAGTTCTCTTTTTACTTTACTTTATGTCACGCCCCCGGGGGTTTTTGAGTCATTTAAAGTGGAAAATTGCGTGTCTATTTTTTTTTTCTTAATAAGGTGATATAAACCTCAACCCCGGTGCGTGCCAGACCGCCACATACACAAATTCATTCTGTCCACGGACAGAGTCTCCTTTGTATATGCACGGCGTCTCATTTACAACATACAATTCATCACACATTAATCACCAACCAACAACCATACCGTAGACATTCATCACCAATTAAACAAGTTTATAAAGCGGCGTCAGTGTTTGGAAAGGATAAAACCCAGCGTTTGCAAAACCCGTGCCCACACGGCACTTCGTTTTGAGAAAACATTTTCGCAATCCTTTAATTTATCATGAAAACATGCCGCATAAAAGGAACGCCACTAAACGTAATTAAAACATAAGAATACACCTCATCCACAGAGCTAATTAATACATGTTCACAACTAAAGCCATCCACAGCAAATAAGTATTTATACGAAAAAGGAAATGAGATATAATCATAATAACCAAGTGTCCGACTACGGTCCTCACGACGCATGTAGTAGCCGCTGGTTTAAAATATTTTTTTAGGGGTCTACTTTTGGGTTTCGTTAACTCCGTATTTCGTTTCGGGGGGCTGGAGGGTGATCGAATAATTTCTTGTTTCCGGACAGACCGTCGGGGCCGCGGGTATTTTTAGTTAATAGGGCTCGCGAAACGGAGAACGGCGGCGAAATCGGTTTTGAATTCCGACACCGGAATCTTCCGGAATAAATTCCGGAAGGTAGCTAACGGTTCAGGTGGTTAACGCGGTTTTTCAGACGGACCAGACCCTGGTTCGCACCCGACTTGTGCCCATTTTAACTTGAACTGGGTTCATTCCCATTCCCCAATTTAACCGCTCCCGCCACCTTAATCACTCCCGCGTTTTCCCGTCGTATAACTCCCCACGAACCGCCCCAACTTCCCACCACTTCCCCACAACTATCCACTAACCGCCCCAACTTCCCACCACTTCCCCCAACTACCGGCCACTCCCCACAACTCCCCTTAACCCCCTGCGTACGAAACCCCAAAGAAACAAAAAAAAAAAAAAACCCATTTCCCAAACTTTCCATTCCCCAATTCTTCCTTACCGCTATCAATCGGCGTAGAGTACCCGGTGGAGCAATCAAGGAGGAGGAGGAACACCGTACATCCTCTGCCTTGGGACCGGGCACACAGGACGGGACGAGTCTTCCCTCGTTTAACCTAGCCGACGAAATCAAGGTGAGCTTAATTTAAGGTTTCTATTTGTCAATTTTTGGTCCCTTCTTGGAAGCGGGAGGAAGAAGGGTCGGCAACACCACCGGAGCCGGCGCACGCGGAGCCGCGCTTGCGGGAAGCGCCGCATGCGGGCGGCGCCGCATGCGCCCGCATGCGGACAGCGCCGCATGCGGGCGGCGGCGCCCGCACCCGCACGCGGACAATGCAGCGTGCGGGCGGCGCCGCACCCGCCCGCGCGCGGGCAACTCCGCGCGCGGGCGGCGCCGCGCCCCCAGGCGGGCAATGCCGCATGCGGGCGGGCGGCGCCCGCACCCGCGCGCGGACAGTGCCGCGTGCGGGCGGCGCCCGCACCCGCCCGCGCGCGGGCAACTCCGCGCGCGGGCGGCGCCGCGCCCCCATGCGCATGCGGGCGGCGGCGCCCGCACCCGCACGCGGACAATGCCGCGTGAGGGCGGCGCCGCACCCGCCCGCGCGCGGGCAACTCCGCGCGCGGGCGGCGCCGCGCCCCCCCATGCGGGCAATGCCGCATGCGGGCGGGCGGCGCCCGCACCCGCGCACGGACAGTGCCGCGTGCGGGCGGCGCCCGCACCCGCCCGCGCGCGGGCAACTCCGCGCGCGGGCGGCGCCGCGCCCCCATGCGGGCAATGCCGCATGCGGGCGGCGGCGCCCGCACCCGCACGCGGACAATGCCGCGTGCGGGCGGCGCCGCACCCGCCCGCGCGCGGGCAACTCCGCGCGCGGGCGGCGCCGCGCCCCCATGCGGGCAATGCCGCATGCGGGCGGGCGGCGCCCGCACCCGCACGCGGACAATGCCGCGTGCGGGCGGCGCCCGCACCCGCCCGCGTGCGGGCATTTCCGCGCGCGGGCGGCGGCGCCGCACCTCCATGCGGGCGGCGCCGCACCCCCATGCGGGCAGCGCCGCATGCGGGTGGCAGCACCGCACCCGCACGCGGACAGCGCCGCGTGCGGGCGGCGCTGCGTGCATGCGGATGGCGCCGCACGCGGGCGGCGGAGCGCGCACCCGCACGCGGACAGCACCGAGTGCGGGCAACGCCGCACACGCCGCATGCGGGCAACTCCGTATGCGGGCGACAACGCCGCGCCCCATGCGGGCAGCGCCGCACATGTACGGGCGTTCCAGCCCTTTTAGCCTGGCGGAGTCCTGAGATACTAACTCCTGTGTCACAAGTGCGTGTAGGTCCGGGCAGACCCATCGAGACGCAGAGGAGCCTAGTATCGGTCAGGAGCGCGACAACGATAAAGGTGGGTTTTTTCTTCCAAGGCTTAGTAATATTAGTATAGCGGGAAGGATTTTAATTATATGCTAACCTGTACTAACACTGATGGCTTCTATGATTTACTATATTACCCCGTGTTTTGTTACTATGCTCGAGTGCGACACGCGCACCCGCGGTTTGGCCACCGCAAAGGGTGCTCTTTTCCGGAAAGGCGGTCTCTGACCCGTGTTTACCCACGAGGTGACGTAGTGGGGGCCCCCGTAGGTGTGGGGTTTGAGGCACAAAGGTGTGAGCGGTGCGACCTGTCGGGATTGGTGCCCGTCGAGGTCAGGTGTTAAAGGTGTTACAGGGGTAAAGGTGTTACAGGTGTTACAGGTGTTACAGGTGTTACAGGTGTTACAGGTGCCACGGGTGAATTAGGTGCCTGCGGGTGACCCTTATGAGAGGAGTGGTTGCTCCGGCTAGTCTTACTTTGAGGCTTGGTATCATTTTACTGCTTTAGTGCTTTATCATGATAGTGTCACTGACTATCCCCTCTGTGACAGGTACTTCCGGGGGTGAGAGGTAGACGACGGAGAGGCCGAGGTGGGAGCAGTCAGGGCGTGGGAGCCCTAGTCTGTTGTTGTCTTTACTATCCTTGCTTTTCATTTACTGTTGTAGGTTACTGTGTGGTTCTCGATACCCTTGTGGGGTCGCGTGGATGTTGATTTCCTTTTGTTCTGGATTTGCACTACTGCTTTCTTTATTGTTCCCGTTTGGGCCATTTTCTAACCAAACCAACTAGAAGACAAGAGAAAAAGGATTTCGAAAACCGTTTTCACAAATCTAGGGTCGTGTGGGCCCGTTTTTCAAACCCTGTGGATTTATGCCGTTTTCCAATCTGTTTTCGAAACCTGAGGCCGTATAGGCCTAATTTCAAAACTATGTGTTTATCCTTTCAACTTGATTGGCCACGGGCATTGCTTTAGCTTTCATGCGTTGATAGGTTCAGAGCTGTTGTGATTAAATGGAAAGTGATTACTGGTAATTGTCCGAAGTTATAGCCGCGACGCCGTGCATATACAGAGGAGACTCTGCCGGTTTTCGAGTGAATCTGTATATGCGGCGGGTCTGGGCACGCGCCGGGAAGGAGGTTTTTATCAAAAAAATTTTGTACGCCGCAAAGGCTTCCATTTGTGCATCGTTTCCGCTAAAACAAACCCCCGGGGCGTGACAGATTAAGATGGTATCAGAGACTTTGCTTTAATCACAACGGTGACCGCCCAATATCCACCGAGACATCACACTTAACTACGAATAAATGAAATGGGCAGGAAGTAAGGGTGTAGGACGCGAGTGAACGGGGGGAGGGGGAAACTAGTGTGATTTATTTCCGCTCGGTTTTCCTAGGTATGCTGGGACTGATGTGTTTCTTTGATGTGGACAGATAGAAGCTCGGTTTTTGGGTGGGTAACTGCCTCCGGACATGGACCTTGCGGCAGAGGCGAACCGCTTACTACGCAACCAGCTGCGCGACGTGGCTGGGCAGCTGCTAAACCTTGCGGAGCGCGTGGGTATACTGACCCAGGAGCTTGAGAGTGTCGACCGCGCCCAGCACGGCACCGGTGGTTATAACCCTCGTGGGATACCTCCAACGGGCGTTGCCACCTTTCAGGGAGCGGTCAACTTGGCCGTGCGCGCGGAACTAGAGCGTACACGACAGGCACACCCCTACCCTGGCCCGACAGTGGGCCCATACCCGAGCGGCAGAACAACTAAACGCCAGAGGAAAGGGCCGAAGCTCGGGCAGGGACCTGAACCACCAAAGCCATGTGTCATTTGCGATGGTGCACATCCAATGATGAATTGCCCTTGGCGGGACGAACATTGCTTCCGGTGTGGCAGGCCGGGCCACACGCGTTACGATTGCCCCCGGAAGCCGGCCGTCACCAGACCCCCGGCGCCGAGACCTGACGACCTACGCCTGACGGACTCTTCTGATGCCGAGTCCCCACCCCGCCACGCCGAACGAGGCTGGCCCAGAGGTTGTGGACGGACCTCCCCAGCCGCCCCGGGAAGCAGTGAGGCGGAATCCCAGAACAGGGGATAGCAGGCGGTTGATCGGATGTCGGATCTGGGTCAGGATGGTTTTTGTGGGTGGTTGCTTTACTCTTCTTTTTGATACACCCACTAGGAATATTAGAGTGATCCCCTTTATTCGACATGTGGAATGGTCACCTAATGGATATGCATGCTTAACTAGATAATTATGAGCCTATCATATGGAAAACATTATATTGGAAACCTGACATGTTGGAACTTATACATGCTTCATGGACATCGTTTTAGCATTTAACCTTGCATAAGGGGGGGGGGGGGAAATGTACTTCATGGACATCGTTTTGGACAGGCATAGGTGGATAACTCATGTGAGGGTGATTAGCAGGCTATAGACATGTGCGGTTGGGTTGTGATATAGCGTGATGATTACACCCAGGTGGAGTTATTATTTGATTCACATGATGAACCACTATTTGTCACTCCCCTTCTTTCTTCCATAAGGAGATAGGCTTGATTTCAGGGATATCTAGTTAGACTATTTCTGAGCGCTACACTATATATTGGGACTGACTTAAGAGGAACCCTTTTGTCTCTTCTTCCCCTATCCCTTCGGCGGACGGCTATTTGTTGCTCGGGATTGAGCAGGGATTGGCATAGGGTAGCTAGGGCTTGGATTTTAGCTTTTGGGGTATTGCGGCTACCACGGACAGCAGGCGGACTCGTACTTACCGCTCGTAAGAGACAAGATCTCACTGGATCGGGTAGGAGATTTTTCAGCGGAAGGCGACGGCACTCTACGATTCCGCGGACGGACCTGCGTGCCGGATACCCCGGAATTGAAGAAGGAAATTCTGTCCGAGGCACACAGCGCCCCTTATGCAGCGCATCCAGGAGGCACAAAGATGTACAGGGACCTCAAGCAGACCTTCTGGTGGCCCAAGATGAAGAGGGATGTAACTCAATTTGTAGCTCATTGCCTGGTGTGTCAACAAATAAAGGCGGAACATCAACGACCGGCGGGGAAAGTTACAACCCTTACCGATACCGGAGTGGAAATGGGATCATATCACCGTGGATTTTGTTACCGGATTTCCGCGCTCACAACAAGGACATGACACAATATGGGTCGTGGTGGACCGGCTAACCAAGTCAGCGCACTTCCTGCCGATTCACACAACTTGGACCAGAGAGCGGTTGGCCCAAGTCTACCTCAGCGAGATTGTGAGATTACATGGAGCGCCGGCATCGATCACATCAGACAGAGACACGCGTTTCGTATCAAAGTTTTGGCAGAGTCTGCAACGAGCCTTAGGGACTAAGTTGCAGTTCAGCACAGCCTTCCACCCTCAGACGGACGGGCAGTAAGGGCGAGTGATACAGACGTTAGAGGACCTGCTTCGGGCCTGTGTACTTGATTGGGGAATCGGTTGGGAGCGTTACCTGCCACTTGTAGAATCGCTTACAACAATAGTTACCAGGCCAGCATTCAGATGGCACCCTACGAAGCCTTATACGGGAGACGCTGCCGATCCCCGATCTGTTGGGACGACTTGGGAGAACGAAATTTTTGGGACCCGATTTGGTGGAGGAAACAGAAGAGAAGGTGCGCCTCATCAGACAGCGCTTACTAACCGCCCAGAGTCGACAAAAGAGCTATGCGGATCGGAGACGCCGCGACTTAGAATTCCAGGTGGGGGAACACGTGTTTTTGCGGGTCTCGCCGTCGAAGGGAATCAGGCGATTCGGGCTAAAAGGCAAACTGAGCCCGCGGTTTGTGGGGCCATTCGAGATCCTGGAACGGATTGGCCCAGTAGCCTATCGCCTTGCCCTACCACCGAACCTCGATCGAATTCACGATGTGTTCCACGTTTCGATGCTTAAGAAATACCTTCCCGACCCCGTCGCATGTCCTGGACGTCTCGACGCTCGAACTAAAGGAGGACCTAAGCTTCGAAGAAACCCCGGTGCGGATCCTAGCAAGAGAAAGCAAGACACTTCGAAACCGAGTCATCCCCTACGTGAAAGTGCTCTGGAACAACCACGAGGAGCGGGAGGCGACGTGGGAGCTGGAATCGAAGATGAGGGAGAGTTACCCCCATCTCTTCACCGCGAACCAGGATTGAGTTTCGAGGACGAAACTCGTTTTAAGAGGTGAGTGATGTAGTAGCCGCTGGTTTAAAATATTTTTTTAGGGGTCTACTTTTGGGTTTCGTTAACTCCGTATTTCGTTTCGGGGGGCTGGAGGGTGATCGAATAATTTCTTGTTTCCGGACAGACCGTCGGGGCCGCGGGTATTTTTAGTTAATAGGGCTCGCGAAACGGAGAACGGCGGCGAAATCGGTTTTGAATTCCGACACCGGAATCTTCCGGAATAAATTCCGGAAGGTAGCTAACGATTCAGGTGGTTAACGCGGTTTTTCAGACGGACCAGACCCTGGTTCGCACCCGACTTGTGCCCGTTTTAACTTGAACTGGGTTCATTCCCATTCCCCAATTTAACCGCTCCCGCCACCTTAATCACTCCCGCGTTTTCCCGTCGTATAACTCCCCACGAACCGCCCCAACTTCCCACCACTTCCCCACAACTATCCACTAACCGCCCCAACTTCCCACCACTTCCCCAACTACCGGCCACTCCCCACAACTCCCCTTAACCCCCTGCGTACGAAACCCCAAAGAAACAAAAAAAAAAAAAAACCCATTTCCCAAACTTTCCATTCCCCAATTCTTCCTTACCGCTATCAATCGGCGTAGAGTACCCGGTGGAGCAATCAAGGAGGAGGAGGAACACTGTACATCCTCTGCCTTGGGACCGGGCACACAGGACGGGACGAGTCTTCCCTCGTTTAACCTAGCCGACGAAATCAAGGTGAGCTTAATTTAAGGTTTCTATTTGTCAATTTTTGGTCCCTTCTTGGAAGCGGGAGGAAGAAGGGTCGGCAACACCACCGGAGCCGGCGCACGCGGAGCCGCGCTTGCGGGAAGCGCCGCATGCGGGCGGCGCCGCATGCGCCCGCATGCGGACAGCGCCGCATGCGGGCGGCGGCGCCCGCACCCGCACGCGGACAATGCCGCGTGCGGGCGGCGCCGCACCCTCCCGCGCGCGGGCAACTCCGCGCGCGGGCGGCGCCGCGCCCCCAGGCGGGCAATGCCGCATGCGGGCGGGCGGCGCCCGCACCCGCCCGCGCGCGGGCGGCGCCGCGCCCCCATGCGCATGCGGGCGGCGGCGCCCGCACCCGCACGCGGACAATGCCGCGTGCGGGCGGCGCCGCACCCGCCTGCGCGCGGGCAACTCCGCGCGCGGGCGGCGCCGCGCCCCCCCATGCGGGCAATGCCGCATGCGGGCGGGCGGCGCCCGCACCCGCGCACGGACAGTGCCGCGTGCGGGCGGCGCCCGCACACGCCCGCGCGCGGGGAACTCCGCGCGCGGGCGGCGCCGCGCCCCCATGCGGGCAATGCCGCATGCGGGCGGCGGCGCCCGCACCCGCACGCGGACAATGCCGCGTGCGGGCGGCGCCGCACCCGCCCGCGCGCGGGCAACTCCCGCGCGCGGGCGGCGCCGCGCCCCCCATGCGAGCAATGTCGCATGTGGGCGGGCGGCGCCCGCACCCGCACGCGGACAATGCCGCGTGCGGGCGGCGCCCGCACCCGCCCGCGTGCGGGCATTTCCGCGCGCGGGCGGCGGCGCCGCACCTCCATGCGGGCGGCGCCGCACCCCCATGCGGGCAGCGCCGCATGCGGGTGGCAGCACCGCACCCGCACGCGGACAGCGCCGCGTGCGGGCGGCGCTGCGTGCATGCGGATGGCGCCGCACGCGGGCGGCGGAGCGCGCACCCGCACGCGGACAGCACCGAGTGCGGGCAACGCCGCACACGCCGCATGCGGGCAACTCCGTATGCGGGCGACAACGCCGCGCCCCATGCGGGCAGCGCCGCACATGTACGGGCGTTCCAGCCCTTTTAGCCTGGCGGAGTCCTGAGATACTAACTCCTGTGTCACAAGTGCGTGTAGGTCCGGGCAGACCCATCGAGACGCAGAGGAGCCTAGTATCGGTCAGGAGCGCGACAACGATAAAGGTGGGTTTTTTCTTCCAAGGCTTAGTAATATTAGTATAGCGGGAAGGATTTTAATTATATGCTAACCTGTACTAACACTGATGGCTTCTATGATTTACTATATTACCCCGTGTTTTGTTACTATGCTCGAGTGCGACACGCGCACCCGCGGTTTGGCCACCGCAAAGGGTGCTCTTTTCCGGAAAGGCGGTCTCTGACCCGTGTTTACCCACGAGGTGACGTAGTGGGGGCCCCCGTAGGTGTGGGGTTTGAGGCACAAAGGTGTGAGCGGTGCGACCTGTCGGGATTGGTGCCCGTCGAGGTCAGGTGTTAAAGGTGTTACAGGGGTAAAGGTGTTACAGGTGTTACAGGTGTTACAGGTGTTACAGGTGCCACGGGTGAATTAGGTGCCTGCGGGTGACCCTTATGAGAGGAGTGGTTGCTCCGGCTAGTCTTACTTTGAGGCTTGGTATCATTTTACTGCTTTAGTGCTTTATCATGATAGTGTCACTGACTATCCCCTCTGTGACAGGTACTTCCGGGGGTGAGAGGTAGACGACGGAGAGGCCGAGGTGGGAGCAGTCAGGGCGTGGGAGCCCTAGTCTGTTGTTGTCTTTACTATCCTTGCTTTTCATTTACTGTTGTAGGTTACTGTGTGGTTCTCGATACCCTTGTGGGGTCGCGTGGATGTTGATTTCCTTTTGTTCTGGATTTGCACTACTGCTTTCTTTATTGTTCCCGTTTGGGCCATTTTCTAACCAAACCAACTAGAAGACAAGAGAAAAAGGATTTCGAAAACCGTTTTCACAAATCTAGGGTCGTGTGGGCCCGTTTTTCAAACCCTGTGGATTTATGCCGTTTTCCAATCTGTTTTCGAAACCTGAGGCCGTATAGGCCTAATTTCAAAACTATGTGTTTATCCTTTCAACTTGATTGGCCACGGGCATTGCTTTAGCTTTCATGCGTTGATAGGTTCAGAGCTGTTGTGATTAAATGGAAAGTGATTACTGGTAATTGTCCGAAGTTATAGCCGCGACGCCGTGCATATACAGAGGAGACTCTGCCGGTTTTCGAGTGAATCTGTATATGCGGCGGGTCTGGGCACGCGCCGGGAAGGAGGTTTTTATCAAAAAAATTTTGTACGCCGCAAAGGCTTCCATTTGTGCATCGTTTCCGCTAAAACAAACCCCCGGGGCGTGACAACGCAGCCCCACCGTCACCCCGGCTGACGCACCTAGTAGCAGTACCTATCACGGAGTGGGTAACGTCAGTGACAAACAAAGTAGATGTCTAATAGTACCAAGGAAGGAAAAACGAACCGAAAACACCGAGTACACCGTAACCTTTCGTTAAACCCCTGTGCATATTTTAAACTGGGCACCAACCCCAGAGTACCTGTCGGGGAGACTAAAGTCCCCCCTCGTGCACAAACACCTTTTGATGCTTTTAACCTCTTCACGGGGCTAGTGCGGCCCCTATAGCTGCCGTGAAGGGGTCCTCACGGCTCCCACCCCTTTGTGAGGCACACGGGTCAAAAAGACCACTTTTCCGGAAAAGTACACCATGCGGTGGCCCGATCCGCCGGTGTACGTGCAGCATCCGAAACCGGATTGCCAAGATTGGCGTGTGGTGAGCACCGCGACCGCAGCCGCTTAAATTGTTAGATAAAACATCATTAAGCGAAAAGTTAAACTGTCCATCTACTTTGTTAGGTAAATTTAAGAGTACTTTAATGGCGATAAATGCACTTACTGCACTTGTTGCACTTATAGCAACCCTACCCACCTGGTTGGAGAGCAATCGGAACTCCTGAATCCTTTGCGCACCCCCGCTGCGCACCTGGACCTAAGGAAAGTCCGCAAGGATAACTATAGTCACAAACATGTACTAACATCCCAAAACAAAAGACCCAATTCACTCTTTTTGACGAAAAAGTCCAACACCGTCCGGTTCGCCGAAAACCGGAACCCAGAACCGCTAACGGAAACTAACAAAACCCAATCTCCCAACTAGTCGCCAACTCGGGGCGTCAACGGTCCAGACGAGAAGCCCCGACGACGAAAACGATGAGAGAAAGACCCGACGGTGCGCCCCCGACAATTTCGTCGAGGCGCGGAGCGTCGGCGAAATCGGCACCCAACATAATAAATTAGTGACCAAGACGGTCCCAAGTGGTCATGTCAAGAAAGCCACGGAAATAACGATCCCAACGGCGAAAACCGCGCTCAAAACGGTGGAAAAACGGACCCAAACGGAGCAAATGAACTCCGGGCTGTCGGATGGTGCACGGGGGCCACCATGGGCCGGGTTTACAGCATCAGGCGGTAGCGGCATGAGCCGGGTGCACACAGGGAGCGTGCACCGTCCGCTACGGGCCGGGCCGGTGCACGACCCGTGCGTGCACCGGGCTCACGGCTTCGGGCCGCCGCGCCAAGACCGGGCGCACGCCGGGTCGTGGACCGCGCCTGCGGGCTGGGCCGGTGCACGGGCGGAGCGTGCACCGGGTCTGCGGCTCCCGCGCCGCGGGCGTGCACCGGGTGCACGCCCCGGCCCGTGGACCGCGGGCCAAGAGACCGTACGGCTAGCACAGTAAACCCCCTTTTTTCCGTTTTTTCGCCGTTTTCGCTCCCGTTTCGCGATTTCTTCTCCGTTTTCGCTCCCATGGGATCCCGGCGACGACTCCGCGTACATGGTAACGACGGCGGCGGCCTCCCGTCTAACAACGGCGGCGGCGGCCTCCCGTTAACCCACTATGTCCCGCCGGAGTCGCCCGAAAAATTCTCGAAAAATTCCCGGAAAATTCTCGGAAAATTCCCGGAAATTCCCGGTAATTCTAACGGCTAACCCGACGATCGACGAACACCCAGAACGTCGATCGGAAGTTCGATAACAAGAAACCCGTTAAAAACCATCAATTAAAATCCGATAAAAATCCTCGATCACACCCGATCAAGAACGAGGATAAAATATGGATCAAAACCCGACGAAAATCCGCGAACGATGTTCCGATTAAAATAATCTAACAAGAACACGGAAAACCCCCGATTAATTTAACAAACGAAACGATGATGACTAACCTTAAATTTATCGGAATAAAAGATCCGATCTTGTTTCTCGCGGCGTCGGAGATCCGGATCCGCTCCCCGTAGACGATGGCGTCTCGTTCTCCGATCTCCGGCACGTGAATCGGGGCGATCGGGTTCCTCCGCTTCCTCCTTCTTTTCCTCTTTTCTCCTCCGGTTAGGGTTTTCCTCTTTCTTTTCTAATTAGGGTTTCGTTTGGTTTTCGGCACGCACGAAAGGGAAGGGTTTGAGGAGGCGGTATTTTAAATTAGGGTTTCCATTCGGTAAACGGGGAATAAATAAATCTCGTTATTTATTTATCCCTTTTTATACGTACCCACCGTCAAAATCCTCCTCGGATATTTTTGACTCTAATTAATTAATTCATTAATTAATTAATCCCTTACCGATAATCCCTATTATTTAATTATTTAATTAATTTTCTCTTTATCTTACATGCGTAGGAAAACCCGCAATACCCGTTTCTATTTCTCAAATAATATCTGACTGACGGGATAAAATCCTCACCTTTAAATCCTGACCACCGATTATTTAATCACCTTTATTAAATAATCACGGGAAATAAATTCCCAATTTAAATATCTGGATTTTATCTCTTACCCAATCCACGAGATAAAATCCCACCAATTTAAATCCTTTAATTCGCTCGTAAGAGAATCCAAACTCCCCTTATTGGATAATTAATTAATTAATTAATTAATTATCCCCTACGAGATAACCCACCTTATCTCTAACGGGTGCAAGATATTTTGCACGGATTCCGATGCGTGACTAATCACCGCGTCGCTAAGGATCCCGTTCCGGGAGATCCCGACATCGGATTTCGAATCCGATCGCACCGTCGGTCATCGTTTTTCGCGCTCTATCACAGAAAAATACACACACCTCGTCCCGGCCGACTTTTGAAAATTAAATAATTTTATTTCGCTTAAGGCTTAAGCAATTACATGTGAGTTCAGAAATACCCCTAAGGGTCGGGTCACTACACTTTAGTTCAGTTCTTAGGTTTTTCAAGTTAATGGAACTTCTAACTCTCCTTACATTTAGTAGTTTTGACTACGTTTTGGCTTTGTTTTGTGACAAAAAAGGGGGAGAGAGTTTAGAGAGAACTTGAACAATGATGATACAATGATGATGTGAAAACTGTGTGAATGTGTGAACATTAAGGTAAGTATGACTTCAACTTCAACTTTGTTTTTTATTTGATGATTTGTTGCATGTCCCTACTAACTATTTGACTAACTATTTGGGCATGTAATATGACTAATAAGTTGATGTTGGACTAACATCTTGTGACATTTGGTTTTTGAATGCTTAGAAGATATGTTGGTTTTTGTCTATGATTCTCTTACATATCTGATTTTTCAAATGTCATGATGAGAATAAACTCTATCTCTGTACTTGGTTTTGTATGTATCTAACGAATTCTTTTGTCAAGAATGATTTCTTTGTGCAGAGATTACAGATGTCTAAGTCTAGAGTCTGTCTTAGGAGTTTATCTCATGTTTTTGAAATTTTTGGATCTCCATTGTAAATTTTTGTTGTATGGTGATAGCAACAAAAATATCTTTTTGAATTTTCTTTGTGGATTTGTGTTTTGTCACGAAACCGCCAAAGGGGGAGATTGTTACGGAATTTGAGTTGGCGTATTTCGTGGAAAGTGTTAAGTCTTGAAGATTGAAGATGAAAGAACTTTGGATCATATACCTCAATCTCAAGAAAGAAGAATTCAAAAGGATCAGGTATGTTTAACTAAAGATTTTTGGTGATCCGAATACTTCTTGTAGTGTAGAAACACCTGGAAGAATTTTAATTGCTTAAAAATCAAAAACTGGACATGGGACATGTTCAGGATCCGGATCAGAGCCAGTGATCCGGATCCCGAAGGTTGTTGTTCATACAATACTTCAATCCGGATCCTAGCAGATTGTGATCCGGATCCCGAATGTTATGTTTTCCAAATTGTATGAACGATCCGGATCAGGCAATCCGATCCGGATCCCGAACCCTTGGATTTCTGGAATCGTCAATCTCTTTACGACGATCCGGATCACAGTAATTCCGATCCGGATCGCCGTCCGTAAAAATTTCCAGAAAAGGTTGTTTTTGATCCGTATCTTCTTCCAATGGTTTCTAACCTATAAATAGACCCTATGATTCATTTTTAGGGTACGGGACTTAATAGAAAAATATAGCCGAAAGAAAAAAATCCACATATAGAGAAGAAAGGAAATCAATAGATTTATTCTATGTTTCTTCATCTATATTGATTGATTTGATTCTAGGTTTTCCATACTCAGATTTTGAGTAGAATCAAATCAATGAATACTTAGATGGTATTTCCGATCTATTTCTAATCTAAGTATTCGGCGGATCATCACCACCCAAAAACAACGATTTACCCTAAATCGGCGCGTGGACTCGCGTGGCCTTGTGGATTCAAGGTGCAACCGCTCTCGTGGATTCGGAGCGAGGTACGTTCGTGGATTCGAAGCGTGCTACTGGGTGAAGACCGTGGATTCGGTCGGACGTCGTGGACTCGACGTTGGACGCTGTGGATTCAGCGTTGGGCGCGGATCGTGGATTCGAGAAGCGTCGTGGAACGAGCGGAGAAGATCTACTAGGAGCGTATGGTAAAAGGTTGAGTCGTCTGTGAGTACGTTATATCACCTTGTACGTGTTTTAATTCTAGTGGATTTCGCCGTGTTATCGGTCCCGTGGTTTTTTACTCCGGTTTGGAGTTTTTCCACGTAAAAATCTTGCGTGTTATCTTTTATTTCCGCATTGGGTTTTATTGCGCAACGATTTTTGAGTGTTTATTGTTTACACCTATTCACCCCCCTCTAGGTGTTTTTTCCCCTATTTAGATCCATATTAGTACAACCCAACACAGTACAGTCGGTAGATTAGTGTTTTTATTTTCTCTTTGAGAGACTGATGTATTATGAGGATCTGACTTGTACTGAGAGTCTGTACACTGATGTATCATCTATTTATTCAGGATTACCTCCCTGTTGAGTCCAGAGTTTTGTATTTGAGGTTATTATATGATTATCATTTATGGAAGATGAATATTGTATCATTATTCCAGTTGTACAGATGGTTGGCTTTTAGCTTTGCAGCACTTTTATTTTATAGCTCTGATATCTATTTAGCTGTAGCCCTTTCTTGCAGGTAGGACGCTTCGCCTGTGCGGGGCTTTGCATAGGCGGCGGATCTGTTGGCAAGCCCGGGTCGTAGTTTCGACTCCGGGGCATGACATTGGGCTTCGCTTTTTTATGTAGCAGGTGCTGCGTCGTCTTCCATTAATTCATCCCAGTTAACTGATTCCGTCTCAGAATCTGATTTATCTAAGAAAATATATTCTCCTTTCTCCTGAGTTTTCTTTGCCCATTTTAGCTTGTTTGTTGCTCGAGTGTAAACCATTGCTACAAGGAGCACTATAATCCATGCAAAAATCATCTTTGCTGCTAGTGCGTTAGTAAATGTAGAACCTGCGAGCAAGAACTCAAGAACACGAAAAATTGTTTAATTTTCAAAAATGTGAAAAATTGTACCCAAACAATCATTATCGTGTACAGAGACTCGGAATCAAGTTAGTTTTGCAATAAGAATTTTAAATATAGATCAATTCCATGATTTTCAAAAATTCTCATAATATGCCCTAAAATAGAATTTTTTTGGAATCGAAGCTTAAAAATCCGTTAATCAAGAGAATACAAGGCTTATAAACAAAACTAATCTACTCAGAGTTCTTATTTCAAAAGAAATTTGACCAAAAATCGTTCAAAGTTGAAAAAGATGCATGAAATTCCTCACGTTTTGAAGAACAATACAAAAACAGTGAAAAAATCTACGTTTCGATCATAAAAACTTACTTGAACCGGAAGAACTTGAGTTTGAAGAGCTCCAAATCAGTTGTTTTCTAGAGAGAGAAGCTCTGGGATGCTAGAAACAAAAGCTTGAGGTAAAAAGAAATCAAATACCCTTTCGTTTCATATAAACCCTAGCCGCGGTTCGGATCAGCTCAAGAATCCAGTCCGGATCGGCTACTCGTAGATAATATCTGCGTTCGGGATCCGGAACAGAATTTTCAGTCCGAATCGGCTCCAACTTTTTCTTCAGAAAAATTTAGAAAAATTTCAGAAATTTCAGAAAAAGTATATAAACACTTTTGTATGTCAACTTTAAACAAAAATCATCATTTCATGTTAAAAGAAATAGATTATGCTAAATCTATCAATAATATTCAAGTAATGAAACGAAAATTTATAAAAATTAAATCCTTTAAAGTTGAACAAGTTCAAATCACCAATCACGATCTAATGAGTAATGCGTTTATCAAATCATTAATTTTGCAAAAAAAATAAAGCACATAGATCGATAGATGTTTGAAATTCCAAATAAGTTAGATAATATATCTAGTCAATTTATTATAGGGAGTGGCTCTTTGAGCATCTTTCAATAAAAAATACCCACCTTATGCCAACCTTGGAATTCGAAAGAGTCAAGTATTCCAAAAAGCATTTTATTTAATCAACAAGAAAAATCATGCTTGGTATACATGTTGTGACGCCTCCAATAGTCCCACATCGGATGTGGAAGGAATTGTCATTGGGTTTATAGGAGACATGGACACTAGTAATAATAACTGGGCTTAAGCATTTTGGGCTGTGGTTTGGGCCCAACGAGTTATTATTGCTAATGGGCCGGGTCGTTACAGGGTAAATTCTCAAAGTCCGACGTACCCACTAAGTCTACCAGAGGTAAGAAAATGAGTAAAGTGGTATGCTAAAAAGATAATCTCCTGATAAGGAAAACTAACACTATTATGCCTCTAATGCAGTACAGAATAAAAAGATTATATGCATGCATCAGTGAACAATATCTGTCAATATAAACCCAATCAAATGGACCGGTATAGAACCCGATACTGCCTGCTCTGTCGTCGAACTCAGGAACCTAGTAACTGATCGGCACACGTGTAGAATACCGGGATTTCGGATGACGCACCGACCTCGCAAGATGGCGTGGTGCGGAGGAAATTGCCTCGGGCGTGTTCCGCATGTATTTACAGATGAGATCGGGTTGAGTCAGATCGACGCGGAAGCCCCAGCTTGAATCGGAGTTTTTCCGGGCAGTGTGCGCCGTAAGAGGACTGATTTTGCTAGAGCCTCGACTCCACTGTGTGTGCAGAAAAAGTGAGAAATACTTGGAACAGGTATATTTTATGATTACAGCAGAGTTCGGGAGGTTTCGGACTGGTGCGGAGGCCCCGAGGGCAAAAAGTGAGTTGGTGCTGGCAGTTATGGGAGTCGGTTTTTGGATTGAGCACATCGACTCTACAATTGAGCTTTTTGAGTGAGGAAAGCTGTGGACATGTGTATTTTCAGATTACAGCGGAGTTCGGGAGGTTCCGGACGGATGCGGAGGCCCCGAGGGCAAAAAGTGAGTTGGAGTTGACTTAATTTGAATTAATTAATTAATTAATTTAATTAATTGTAATTTGTTGGATTTACCTGTGAGGAGAATTGAGAATGAAAGGAAGAGAGAGAGGGGTCTAATTAATTTAAGTGTGTGTGCTACAGCTGCCCTGCACCAAGCCTCCACTAATTAAGCTATCTTAATTAGTTAGCTGCGACCTCACTTCGTCACCTTCACCAGCAAACAGAGGAGTTGATGGAAAACAGAGGAAACAGAGAAAGAGAGAGAAGAAGAAGAAGAAGAAGAAAAAATGTTGGAAATGAGATGAGATGGTTGAGAGGTGTTGGTCTGGACCTTCTGCGAGGAGTCGCGGGGCCGAGCGGAGAGCGCGACGAGCGGCGCGCGCGACGGCTTTGTTCGAGGTATGTTGTTTTTTTTAGAGAGAGAGAGAGTGAGCTCGGTTTAGAGAGAGAGAGCTTGGCGTTGCTGTTGGGGGGACTGGATGTCCTCTGTTGGGTGGCTACTGTAGGTGGAGGAGGTGGCCGCGCGGGCGCGCATAGGCGCTTCGCGCAGCGCGCACGCAGCAAGCCGCTGCGCTGCGGGCGCCAGGGCGTCGCGCAGCGCAGGCGGGCGCGCCTGGGTGCCGCACGCTGCAAGCGGGTGCGCCAGGGCACCGCGCAGCAGGCGGGCGCGCCTGGGCGCCGCGCGCTGCAAGCGGGCGCGCCAGGGCGCCACGCAGCAGGCGCGCGCGCCTGGGCGCCGCGCGCAGTGCCGCGCAGCAGAGGCAGCGCCGCGCGGCTAGCACCTGGTGCCGCGCGGCACATGCCAGGGCCGCGCGGTACGCGCCAGGGCCGCGCGCAGCAGCGCGTGGGCGCCGCGCGGCAGGCGGCTAGCGCGGGAGCTTAGCGCGCAGCGGCACATGCACAGGGAGCTTCTCGCGTGCGGCGCGCGACGTTTTCGTTGACCGGGGCTGTTTTTGCCGACGGACGCGCGCGCTTTTAGCAGAGCTTGACTGATGTGTTTTTCCTTTTTTCCTCTTTTGTGCTTGGCTCGGTAGGGGTGGTACGCGCGGGAGCTTGGTGCCGCGCAAGCTGTTGAATCCGGCAGTGGGCGGCGCGCGGAATCACCAGTTGGGGTGTGCTGTTGGTGAGGGGGCTTTGGTCTTGTTGGTGCTGGAGCTTGGCAGTGTGTGAATGTGCTGTGAGTGTGTGGTGTGTGTGCAGGGGAGATGAAATTTGAGTGTGTGGGTGGATTGTGTAATGGTGTAATTGTATTTTCGTGGACATGCTGTTAGTAATGCTGAGGACTTTTGTGATGTTTAAGGGTTGTGAAATTTGGTGTGTGCTGTGAGCCTAAGGAGGGCATTTTGTGAAGGGTGTTGGTGCTGTGTGTTGTGTGAACCTGTAGGGTGCAAGAGGAATTACGGGATATTGTGGTTAAGAGAACATTAATTATTAATGTGTTATTGGAGCTTTTAAGTATGCTGATGTTGTGGGTTGGATTTTCTTCCAAAAATTACGGAATGCCCTCTAATGCTTCAGTATGCACTTTGATCATGTCAAAACTGTATATTTTAGCTATTAAATAGTCTTATAGTTGCCTGGAAAATTACAAAAAAATTATCTAAACCCTGAAATATTTTTAGTAGACTCTTGACACTATATGATACTAGACTGCATGCTTAGTTGGCATCATTTAAGCACCTGAACCGTTTTAAAAATTCGAAAGCCCGTTTTATTGAAAAATCGACTTTTAAAAATGATTTTAAAATTCCTGAGGTTTCTAGAGATGTGGCATGGGTTCGAGGTGCATGTTCTCTCGTACCGGGGGGGGGGCGAGGAGTTATTTATTGATTATTAGAGCTATTATTTGATTGTTAGAGATTTACTAGTGTCGTTGGGGGTTCTATGTGAGCACTTCAGATTGAGTCTTGGAGTTTACTCCAACCTTGACATGAGTGTGAGTCGTCTGTTCACTGTGTTCCAATCTATTTGATCGTGGATTATAGCCTGCTGAGACTGAGGTTTTATGCCAGTTGTAAGATACTTGAGTTCGCAGGGTCGCTCCCTGCGAGCTACGCTCCGGATGCGATGATGATACCGAGCCTGATGAGGCTGCGATGTGGTTACTGAGATAGTCCTTGAGGGACACCCTACGTAAGACCAAGCGCTGTTTGGGCATGAGTGGCAGTAGATGAGCGCAGGCTTGACTGCTCCAAAGAAGGACAGTCATTGAGATTGGGTGATATGTGTGTGTGAGTTTCATTGCATGTTCATAGATGAGCATTTTTTCGAGCATATAGCTGTAGATTTTCAGCTTTCCATATCTATCTGTCTATCTATTTGTTTACCTTACTTGTGCCTCCGGTAGACTTAGTGGGCATACCGTGTGCTTTGAGGACGGTACCCACTGAGAACTACCTTCTGCAGTAGTTCTCACACTCGCTGTGTTGCAGGTTTTCCTGAGGCGGCTATTCCGACTCCTTCCCGTGCGGAGTCTTCAGATCGAGGTAAGGGTGTGGCCGGCTAGTCGCTTACCCGGGTCTGTATAGTTTAGAGGTAGCTGTACCCTTTTGAGTTTCCACTTTTGTAGAGTGAGGCTGAGAGAGAGTTGTGTTTATGTTACTTTCTTAGCCACTAGACTTTGTATTTTGGATTTTATACTTTTTGTGCTGATGTTTAGTTTTATGTTTCTTAGCATCTTAGTTACCTTCAGCTCTGATATCTGTTTAGCTGTAGACTTCTTTTTGCAGGGTAGACGCTTCGTCTGTACGGCAGTTTTCGTACAGATAGCGGATCTGTTAGCGAGCCCGGGTCGCAGTTTTGACCCTAGGGCGTGACAAATTAGAGTGGTATTAGAGCCTAGGAACATAGGTCTTTGAGGACTTAGAGACCCTAGGCTATTGGTTGGACAGTAGGATGACTGTCGTGAGAGACGTGACTTTAGTGAGAGTCCTGATTGAGTCTGTACCTCCCCCAGAGGATTGGGGCGAGTGATCTTACATGTTATTTCTCTAAAGATAATTATGTTGGCTGCAGACAACATAATACTTTAGTATGGGTAACATGTTCTAGACTTTCGCTTGATTGGGTCGAGAGAGTTCTTGGTCCTAATGTTTGTTCTATTGCAGTGGTTTTCGATGCTTCCGAGACGCCGTGCGGCGGCGAGGGCATGTTCGACCTTGGATGAGGAGCCCGAACAGCGGGAGGCTGAGTGGACAGAGCAGAGTGAGGTCTAAGAGTTACGGGCCCAAGTAGCCCAGACGTTTGAGGCGATGCGGCTCCAGGAAGAGAACATGGAGCGCGTGATGCGCATGCTTGAGCGGAGAGCATCTCCCGGGGTATCGCCAGTAGTACTTCCGGCCGCGACGTCATCGACTTCGACCCAGATCACACCGGGAGTGGTGTAGCAGCAGCGAGAGTTTGCTGACCGGTGGTTGTACTTCATCCTGTTCCATCCCCTGTAGATTTTGGGACCGAGTTTGGAGCCTCAGGAGGCCGGGAACTGGATTGCTGCTATGAAAAAGTTATTTAAAGATTGTTCGTCCAGGAGAAGCATCAGGAGTATTTGGAGATGCCCTTTTGGATAGGGACGCCGAGAGTTGGTAGCGTCGAGCCGTCCCGATGGACCACCGGGAGCGTAGTTGAGGACTTGGAGCGAGTTTCTACGATTGTTGAGCAGAGTACCCCATGTTGCCCAGGATGGGGCCTAGAAGGTTGATCTTGTTTGTGTGGGGACTGCATTAGGACATCTATCACTGTGGGCATTCTCGGCGAGCGCCGACTTTTGATGCAGCGATTGTGCAGGCTCGATAGATTGACCGAGGATCAGTGATCATGTCCGAGAGGGAAGGAGAGCGAGGGACCAGCTCTAGAGAGAGGCGTCCAGTATCGCCTGATTTTGGGGATAGTCGAGTGGATTGAGGTTGCCATGATTCCAATCTCAGGGTCATGGGTCTCAGAGGAGACAGAGACCAGGAGGGTCTCGACAGTCGTGGCACCAGCGGTAGTGTTAGGAAGAGTGGGTTTTATGCGGCGGGCCGCTTTCATCGCCATAGTGTGACCTTAGGCAGGGGCGATACCTTTCATGTGGATAGTCAGGACATTTTCAAGCAGAGTGTCCCAGAGTAGTGCCTTTGGTTTTGCCGCTTGTGACGGCACCCCCCCCACCTCCCCCACTACCCCTTGGGGATGAAGAGGTTAATCCGATGTGAGGACCTGGATCCCCACGACGAGATTACTGGTTGACCAGCAGCTCCTGGAGGCCTATATGGTGTGTCGATGGTGTTAGTGCACAATTTGGACACAAGTGATGGACTTCGGGCTTAAAATGGATCACGTTAGTAATCGGGGGACCCCGTCGGATGTTTAGAAGTGGTTTCACGCAAAACAGATATTAAAATTGGACTCAGGGCGAAATTTGGGGTTTAGAACACTTTTTCGGATGCCCTCGGCAATTTTTAGAGTTGGAATTTGGCAAAAAGGACAGCGGAGTTGGATTCAGTGCGCGAAAATGATGAAAATGGACTATCTACTTGTATTTTTCGGAGCCCGGATGACCCGGCACGGATTTCGAGGCAGAGGTACTGTTCCGGCACGGCGGGCAGCGCCGGCGGCGGCGGGCAGCGGCGGAGCGTGGCGGCGCGGACATAGGTGCGGCGGCGGGCAGGCGCGGGCAGGCGCGCGGACAGGTGCGCGGTCCACCGCAGAGGCGTGCACCCGGGATGGGACACGTGGTGGCTCCCGGTTGGCCGGCGCAGCAGTCGTGGTCCACGGATTGTATCGCGGGTGTATGGTGGACCGGTGGTTGACACGTGGCAGCGTGTGGTTGGTGCGGTGTTGTGCGTCGGGTCCACGGAGCGGGTGTAGGTTGCCTCCGGGCGCGTGCGTACAGAGGCGGCAGGCGGCGGCGCAGGCGCGCACATGGGCACTGTCGGCTTCTCCCGCGCTCGGGCGCGCCAGGCGTCGGCACCACGGCAGCCCACGTGGCGCAAGGCTAGCGGGCGGTTTCGGTGTTGTGTGTTCGGCGGGCCACATGGCGCGTGGCTAGCGGGCGGTTTCTGTGTTGTGTGTTCGGCGGGCTACGTGGAGGCCCGTGGGGGATTCGGGCCTGCACAGTGTTGGGCCGGGCCCAACACTGTAGCAGCCCGGAAAAATTCGGGCGCCCGGTTTCGGGACATTCGAAATTTTTCGAATTGTTTCCTGGAGCCTATTTAAGCGATCCGAGCCGCCTTCCTCCCTTTTTTTCTGCCATTTCCGAGCCTCTCCTCGCCAAGGCTTCTTCAGCAAAATTGCTCCCCTTCGTGTTCTGCATCCTTTGGTGGATATCTAGGATTTTTTGTGGCAAGCTTATCGAGGTTTCCATTTTTACGGCGCGGCGCGACACTCATCCATTTGTGTTTCCCTTCGTCGCGTTTCGGTGCGCGAGCTCCCCCGGCCTACTCCGACCTCTGTTTCAGGCGATTCTTATGCCGTTGGATCTGTAACAGATAGAGCTACGATCTTGGTATATTCTTCGTCCCCTAGTTTTGTGCTTTTCGAGGAGTTTTTCCATGATTATTGGGACCCCATTTTCTGATGGAATTTCTGGACAGCGACACCTTGCCGGATTTTTATCTTCGCAACCGGGCATCGGATGGAGACGTGCCTGTACACTTTTTTCATCTACTCGATGCGAGGATCATCGCCGTATTTTTATTGGATTTTTCTGAGGCTTTCTCGTATGTAGCTTTTTCTCCCTTTATCTGTGCATGGAAATACAGATGTATGGTTGTGTGTTTGTGAGCGCCCTGTGTTGTGGAATTTGTAACTCGGCCTACGGGGCTCGGAATTTGACGTGCAGGTACTCGTTTCGAAGGTATCGACGCGAGGAACGCGACAGTATTTTTGTTGGATTTTTTTGAGTCTGTTCTGCAGATGGAAATTTCACATCTTTGAGGCTGATTTCGCAGATTGTGTATACTTGGAATATTTTTGGATTAAGTGTAATGTTGAACCTTATTGTTGTACCCAGGGGTGTTTGCAAGTGTTGCTGGACCCGTTGGATCTGAAGACTCTGATTTTGGGGTACTTTCAGCTGTTTGGAGCCGAGGCTTTCGCGACATGTACTGAGGATGCTGTTTCGGCAGAATTTGGACTGTGAGCGTCTGCGCTCTTCACCGACCCCAGGTTTGGCTTGGATTGAGCACTTCAGGTGGGTAAGCTTAATTTGGTAACTGTTTAAGGTTTTTATATCATGGAGAATGTAAGTGCACATATGGGGATATCACCCCTCTATGATTGATAACAGGCATATTTGTTGTACAACCGATATCAGCGAGAGGTAAGCAAGGAATGGCCTACTTGGGTGAAATTGGTATACCATAGTAGGAATATTTTAGCATGCTTTACTAATATATGTTTCACCCACTTTTATTGTTTCTGAGGACAAAGTATGCTTGCATGGACATGTAGTTAGGCCATCTTTTACTGCTGCACTACTTTTGGAACTTGACTTAGGAGAAACCATGTTATCCTTTTCTCCTTCTTTGGTAGTCAGGCGGTCTGTGTTGCTCGGGTGTGAGCAGGGGTCTGGGGTAGTGTAGCCGGGACATTGGTGTCAGGGACGGGTTGTGCTGGATTAAGGTTGGCAGGGTTTCGCGGTGACCGCGGACTTTCGGCGGTTGACCGGAGGTCGGTTATAGGACTTGATTATAGACGGCAGGGTATTGCGGCAACCGCAGATATTGGGCGATTGACCGGATATTTATTTATGCACCAGATTGGGTATCTGATTTCTCTAGTGGACAGAGTTTCCCACTATTGAGTATTTTTGCATCTGATTGAGGACCGAGGCTTTCTTTAGTGGTTGGGCTTTTCCACTTTGATCAGAGTCATGATCCAGTCCTGCTGATTTACGATACTTGTGATACTTGTTACTGAGGCACTTTACTCGTGTGGGTCGCTCCCCTCGAGTGCCACTCCGGAGTGTGCGATTTACAAACTTCGAGTCCTTGAGACTCCCATCCCCTATCGGTGTTATGCGTAGGCTGGCATACCCGATTTGGCAGGCACAGCAGGCAGTACCAGTTTTACTGGTGGCATTAGATTGGGTTTAATTATTACAGACATTTGCTTTATTGTTGCACTCGTGTCAAGGGGACCGAGTGGAGTCTAGTAGCTGTATTTAGACCAGTGCTAGTGTTGTTGGGAACCGTTTGGGGATACGATTGTCCCAAGGTCATTGTGAGTTGTTGACCATTGTACGAGAGGCATAGCAGGCATGGCAGGCATAGCAGGCATAGCAGGCATGGCAGGCATAGCAGGCTTAGCAGGTATGGCAGGTATAGCAGGCATGGCAGGCATAGCAGGCATAGCAGGCATGGCAGGCACAGCAGGCATAGCAGGCATGGCAGGCATGGCAAGCATGGCAGGCATAGCAGGCATAGCAGGCAGTACCGATAATTACTGGTCTATCGATTGGGTCGATTGTGCACTTCATGTGCTAGTGGTTGCATACCACTCTTTGGTTCTCCCCTTTTGGGCATTTTAGATAGAGGCAGGATAGTTGTTGAGAGTCTCCAGCTTCCTTATTTCAGTCTTTACGGCTTTGGTCAGTTTTTGTCTCTTGAGGACTTAGTGGGCAGACCGTCGGGTCTGGCGGTGGTACCCACTGAGAACTCCCTTTTTGGTGTAGTTCTCACACCCTCTGGGGATTTTCCCCCTCCTTTTTCCTTCATCTCATTTGTTTTGCAGAGTCTTAGCGGGTGTTGCTGATTCTGCGGTTGTTGATCGAGGCGAGAGAGTCGCGTGCTAGATCCCTACCCGTCGTTGGAGAGTAGCGGTACCCCTTCAGAGGAGATCTTCAGTAGATTAGCTATTTTGTTTTCCTCTTTTGAGAGACTGATGTAGTGAGGATATGAAATGTATTGAGAGCCTGCACACTGATGTATTCATTGGAGATACCTCCCGGTTGAGTTTAGAGCTTGTATATGAGGATATTGTATTATTATTTTGGGAGACAGACTTGTTGTATTATTTTCAGTTGTACAGTGATTGATTTTAGTTATACAGCAGATTTTTATTTATAGCTCTGATATTTTGTTTAGCTGTAGTACTTTTCTTGCAGGTAGGACGCTTCGCCTATGCAGGTTGGCATATGTGGAGAATCTGTTGGCGGGCCCGGGTCGCAGTATCGACCCCGGGGCGTGACAGATTAGGTTGGTATCAGAGCCTAGGATGTAGGTCATGGTGGACTTAGAAACCCTAGGCTTATGGTTTGACCCTTGGTTGACTTCGTGGGCATTCTGTCACAGCAGTTGAGCGTGAGCGGTTAGTTTTGGGCCGGATACCTGGATTGAGGTCAGAGAACTCCGGACCCAGATGACAGGATTGTCAGAGGCTTATCAGCGGCAGAGTGAGCCGCTGGTCTTGGTGACAGAGTTGTCGGAGCACTGAGTAACCCCCTCTGTAATGTACCGAATTTTCGGCACATAAATAAATATAAATAAAGGTGGTATAAAATACTAGTGTTATGAAAGTTGGGGAAGTAAGGAACATTTGGACGCTAGTTGGGCCCAATTCGGGTTAAAATGGAGAGATCTAAAAATTTATTGGAGAAAGGGGGCCCAGATTTTTAGTGGAAAATTTACAGTGTCAGAAAATTCCGAGAAAATTACGGGAGCCCCGTAAATATGTTTTAAGACCACAGAAAAAGTTTCGCGTTGATCGGATTCCTGATAGTGAGAACGGGCTCCGCCAACAGTGTCGAAAAATTCTGAGAAAATTACGGGAGCTCTGTAATTATGTTTTAAGGTCCCAGTAAAAATTTCGTGTTGATCGGATACCCGGATTGCGAGAACGGGGTCCGCCAATGATTCTGGACACTGTGGGGCTTTCGTGACCCAAAAATGGCCCAAACTGAAAATTTAAATTTTTCTGTGGTAAATTAAGCAAAAACGAAGCCGCCTGTCAAGTTTGGACGGAAACGGATGAAAAATGGATAGAAAACGGAACAAAAACGGATTTCCGAGACGGCGGCGGCGCGGGTTCCAAGGTGGCAGCAGGCTGGCGGGTCAAAGGGGGGCCTCCACATGGCGGGGCCCCATTGGGCCCGTACGGGCGCGTGGACGCGTGCCCGCAGGGGCGCGCAGTGGCGCATGGCGCGGGGGCGCGCGGTGCGCGCGCCCCTGTGAGTGGTGACCGCCACGTGTCGGGCCCCCATTGGGGGGGCCCATGAACCTGGTCCACCACTCCTTCCTTTCCTTTCTTTCCTCTTTCTTTTTCTTTTTTCTCTCTTCTTCTTCTTCCTTCTTCCCCGCAGACCCTCTTCTCCCTTCTGTTCTTCTTCTCCAACAGAGCTACGAGGGAGAGAGAGAGAGAGAGAGAGAGAGAGAGAGAGAGAGAGAGAGAGAGAGAGAGAGAGAGAAAAAAAATGGGAGATTTCGTGGGAGATGGTGCGGCGCGCCGTGGACCTCGTGGGCGACGCGACTGTGCGAGGTAAGCCCCGCATGTTATTTCACGGTATTTTTGGCATAATTTTTATGCCTTCTTTGGGTTTAGATTTGACCCCATTATCGTGTTGCGTGTTAGGAACCGAGTTATACTGCGCCGTTTTGTTGCGCAGACTGTCGGAGACAATTTTGGCGTGCCTCGTTTTGCGTGCCAATCCGAGGTACGTGCTCCGTTTTACGCACAGATTGAGTTGTTGTGCACGGTTTTACATGCAGTTTATAATATTATACATCATTTTTCGTACAGAGATAAAAAAAATATGCACCGTTTTGTGTGCAACCTTACAGTTAAACTTGCACCGTTTTGCGTGCAGATCATTTTATCGCGCACCATTGTGTGTGCAGTTTATAATATTATACATCATTTTTCGTGCAAGGATAAAAAAATATGCACCGTTTTGTGTGCAACCTTACAGTTAAACTTGCACCGTTTTGCGTGCAGATCATTTTATCGCGCACCGTTTTGTGTGCAGTTTATAATATTATACATCATTTTTCGTGCAGGGATAGAAAAAAATGCACCGTTTTGCGTGCAATCTTACAGTTAAACTTGCACCGTTTTGCGTGCAGATCATTTTATCGCGCACCGTTTTGCGTGCAGTTTATAATATTATACATCATTTTTCGTGCAGGGATAAAAAAATATGCACCGTTTTGCGTGCAACCCTATAGTTAAGCGTGCACCGTTTTGCGTACAGATTTGAGGTACGTGCACAGTTTTACGTGCCGACCATGTTGTCGCGCACCGTTTTGCGTGCACTCTCTAATATTATACATCATTTTTCGTACAGGATTAGAAAAACGTGCACCGTTTTACGTGCAACCCTACGGTAGACCGTGCACCGTTTTGCGTGCAGATTCGAGGTACGTGCATCGTTTTGCGTGTCGGTTGATTTAACGTGCACCGTTTTGCGTGCAGACTAAAATGACGCACACCGTTTTGCGTGTGGGTTTTTAGTGACGTGCATCGTTTTGCGTGCAGGTTTGGTGGACGTGCACCGTTTTGCGTGCAGACTCGAGAGAAGTGCATCATTTTGCGTGCAAGCTCGAGGAGACAAGTGGAATCGCGCGGAGACCAATTGCAAGTGTCTACAAGCAATTGGGTACACTACAAGGTGGGGAATTCTGCCGAAATTGGGTGACCTCTCCCCTTGCTCCTTTGCTTTTCGATTCGAAGCATGATAGTAGCCTGTTAGAGGCGTTAGGTAATTATGAATAAGATTGCATGTTTAGAGGAACACAGATGAAAAGAGCAACTGTTGGTTGCCAATAACAGATGATATATGTGCATGTGTAGAGAAATTTAGAGGAAAAGTGATATTTATGATTTATCCACAATAGGGGATAAATTTGTATGTGTAGATGGACACAGATGATAAGTGCAACTGTCAGTTGCCAAAAGGAGATAATTCATATTCATGTGCAAAAAGAACTTAGAGGATAAATATTATTTTTATGATGGATATGAAAATAATTGCATGCGTAGAAATGAGTAATTACTTGATGACTGTGATCATGTTAGGGTACAACCCTAGGAATCATGTGATATAAGGGAACAGAACTTGTTGGTAGTAAGACTAGGAGAAAACCTAGTTTAGGGGTCTGACGAGTGACATCAACTTAGGAGTTATCCTAGGAAGGATGAGTGGCATGGTCTTAGGTGATAACCTAAGGACACTGGATAGAGTGATCAACATAGAGTCAGAAAACTCTAGGTTGTATATGACATGGAACTTAGGTAAAGAGAACCTAAGGAGAACTAGTGTTCAACATAGAGTCAAGGAACTCTAGGATGAGTATGACATGGAACTTAGGTAAAGAAACCTAAGGTGAACTAGAGGTCAGCATAGAGTCATGGAACTCTAGGACAAGTATGACATGGGACTTAGGTAAAGGGAACCTAAGTTGAGCTAGAAGAGTTTAAACTCACAGACAGGAAAATAGAGTCAAGTTGACTCTAGGATTCAGTAAGGAATCAGGAGGATGGAAAAGGTGGATCAAGTGTGGAGATATGAAAGGGAAAACAGAAAAGTAGAGTCAATGTAATTCTAAGATAACAGTGGAACATGGAATTAGAGTCAGTGTAACTCTAAGATAATAATGGAACAGGAAATTAGAGTCCGTGTAACTCTAAGTTAAAAGTGGAACAGGAAAGTAGAGTTAAGTTAACTCTAAGATTCAGTGAGGAATCAGGAAAGTGGGATAAGATCCCAAGGTTAAAGAATTAAACAAATATAACCCTAGAGAGTCATAGGGTGTCTGGGCAAATGGACAATAACTTTAACTTCAATTTGAGTTAAAGAAATAAAAGAGAAATGTTTAAGAGTCCAGGGGACTCTCTGGTTATCCTTATGGCAAGACCTAGGATAAGAGGAAAAATTGTTACAAAAAGGCAAAGATTAAAAGCAAGCTAAAAGTGGCTAAAAGCATAAAGAAAATGTAAATGGCGCCTTCGAATTTGAGACTCGTCAAGTGGAGCAGGACTCCCTGGGCAGTGACCCGTCGGACGAGGTACTTTCGAAGGGCTAAAAGTGAAAGCAAGGAGCTAAATGCTCAAAGAAAAGAGAAAGTGATTTGCCAGTGGCAAAAAGGGAGCTATAAGCTCGAATAAGAAAGGAAAGCAAGTGTTCAAAGGCAAAGAGGCTAAGAACTAAAGTAAAAGAAAAGAAAGAAAATATAAAGATAAAACGGGCGGACCTACGGTGAAGCCAGCCCATGTTGGAGGTACGGGCAGTATCCCTCTCCCGGGTAGAGACCCGTTCGGGACGCTTCTTCCGTAGGACGGGGTAACACTTGCGGGTGTTATCGGCAACCTTAGAAATCTTATCTTATGGTAGCAGGACTACCGGGCTGGGGCCCGTTGGATAAGAATTTCTGAGGGTTAACTTGAACTAAAGCACCAGAATCTAAAGAATAAAGAAAAATAGAGTGGCCAAGGTGGCCGGGTTAGTTGACCCTGTATACAGCGGCATAGTGGCCGAGTTGGTGCTTAGCAGCCTAGTGTGGCTAGACAGAGTAGTGCTGGGTCGATGGTTGTACACAGATAGTGTAGGGATATATTATTGCATAGCTGCATATTGATGTTGAGGATTTTAGTTCCTAGCACACTATTATTATTGCTTCCATTGGACCAAGTGGTGTAGGACACTCTCTCTCGGTGGTTGAACCCACTGGGAACTCGCTCGTAAGTTCTCACACCCCTTGGGTGACCCCCCCCACAGGTTCGGGAATGGATGCAGCGGTCGAGACAAATCCGATGCAGACGACAGCGAGGCATACGACAGGGGCAAGGGCCCAGCAGCATAGTGACCTAGAGGGTCTAGCAGAGGTATCCCTTTCTATATATTTCTTGAGTGAACCTTGTATGGTGAGGAATTATGTAAAGGAAATGTAATAATTTATTTGCAAGTTCAGAATTGTAAAGTGTAATAAGTTTAATTTATGGTTCACTCCTGTATGCTTTCATTTCCGCATTAGTTATTGAATGAAAGTTTTAAATTTATAGTGATTTTTAGTACTCTGATATTGAGCTTCCGCATACACTTGTTGTGTTATTATGGATGTTACCGTTCCTTTCGGGTAGAAAAAGGTTTTACCCGATTGGCGGGTCTGTTGGCGTGCCCGAACCGTACAAATTGGCGGACTCGGGGCGTGACACCCTCTGTGCCAATGTTTAGTGCCGAGGCACCGAGGCAGGGTGGATAGTTGACAGCAGAGGAGCTGTGGGACATGATCGTTCTATTGAGCCAGATTTGGCAGGTGAACCACCCCGACTCGTAAGATTGAGTTGGAGCCTTTGGAGGCAAAGTCGTGGTTGGTGGTGATGGAGGACTGATCGGCCGGCAAAGGCATTTCTGATTTCATCTTCCAGGATAACGAGTTCCCGAGATGCCGGAGATCGGGTGGACCCCGAAGGTAGCATCAGCGTCTATATCAGAGTGGCGCAGCTGTCACGCCCCGGGGTCGAAACTGCGACCCGGGCTCGCTAACAGATCCGCCATCTGTACGGAAACTGCCGTACAGACGAAGCGTCTAACCTGCAAAAGATAGAACTACAGCTATACAGATATCAGAGCGGGTAATAAAAGCTGTAATATAAAATCACACTACTAAAAGCTGAACATAAATACAAGTCTATCTCCCGAATACAAGATGATACAAATAGCCAACAACCTATACAATATCTACCAAAACCACAGGGGAGATAGCTAAGACTAGAAAATCAATACATGATCAACTCCCACAGTCCGGGATGGTACATCTATCTCACTCTAAAGTAATAATGCTGGTAGGGAACTATCACGCGACTCCCTGTCCTCGGTCCGTCAAGCCAGCTCGGGCAGGAACGGAAGAAAGCCTCAGCAACCTGTCACCGACAGAGGGTGTGAGAACTACATCCTACAGTAGCTGTCAGTGGGTACCGTCTCCAAGAACCATGGTCTGCCCACTAAGTCTACTAGAGGCATAAGATAACAGAATGAAACTGAAATAATGAAAGGATAAGCTGGAAAATATCTACAGCTATCATGCCTCTATCTACTATGCTCAACGAGAAGGAACACAGATGATGGTATGCATCCACTCAAATACTGACACTATGTCAAGTACTATGCTCAAAGGTATAACCGAACTATGACACATGATATGCATACTCTCTCACATAACACCCAATCTCTATGACTGCCACATAGGGTCCAGTCAAGCCTGCGCCTGTCGACTAGGATCGCACCTACCCACCACCACACATCCACATGAGGACGGGATTTACGTGGGGCGTCCTGTCCGACCATCTCAAGCGAACTCTAGTGTATCAACTAGTCGCATCATCGCAGCCTCGTCAGGCTCGGTATCATCATCGCACCCGGGGCGTAGCTCGAGGGGAGCGACCCCACCGAACTCAAGTAACTCAAGTATCTCATAACTGGCAAAAAGCCAGGCTCAGCAGGCTATAGTCCACGATCAAACCGATCGGTATCACGATGCTCGAAGCACAACTCAACTCACAACACTGACTCACTCAAAAGATACCACACAGCTGGGACCGCCGCCACTCCCAACGGCTCCCACAACGACACCCCACTCATAGGCGAGAGGAACCGACTGACGTGGCAAAAGTCTGAGAATCCCGATAGACCGGTACCTAGAACCCCAATCAAACAAGAACAGACTCTAGGCTCAGCCTATCGAAGTCCTCCATCTTTTACCGTTCAGGAATTCAGCCCTTCTCGGTTAAAGTGGGAAACTATCTCAACTCAATGCTCAAAACTCAGGCTGGAGATGCTCCATAGCCAGAACTGCACAGAGTCCGAAAACCCCGGGAGTCTACTACCTACGACCCCAATCAAGCAAGAACAGGCTATAGGTGTAGCCTCCCGTTGTGTTCGGCCCAAGACCAAAATCAGCCCTTAGAACCCAGATCCCTCGCCCCTGGCGGGTGGGGGAATTTAGTAAAAAGATAACCTTTAAAAAGATATATCATTTCTCCTCAACCCCCTTGGGGTGAGGGTAAAATTTACCCTTTTGAAAACTATCTTAAATTGAGAAAAACCAGCTTTTATGGATTTTAGTTCTTGAGAAAATCAGTTGAAAACGAGTTTGTTTCCCGAACTTCCAAGGGTGGCACCTTCGCCCAATCAAACAAGAACAAGCTCCGGCGACCCTTAGGAATACGGGAGGAAAATACTGGTTTACTAAAATCATGAGAGTTCAAAAGCATTCTGGGTTCAAGGTCCTGATAGCAAACGGACTCCACGATCACAACGTGGTAGTGACGAGAAAACGACGTCACCACTAGAATCCCGGGACCACCGTTTACTCTAAACGATTCCCAAACCACCAACACTGGCCTAACACATCTACCAGGCCCCACTCGGCCCCCAGGCCCGAGTGTAACACACGTCCCACACAACTCTGACCACTCGGCCCACTACCCGGGCGAGGAACCCTACGTCCAGAAGGAAATGCATGGTGTGGGATGTCTAAAGCATAAGAAAACCTAGCCCAGATTAGAGTTCTCTATTGGTCTGGTTGAATACATGCAACATATGACGGGGGTGCTAGTCAAGTTCCAAGAAACACTTAAACTAGCATGCAATCCTATCATAATAGAATTAGAAGGAAGCCCATAGACTTGGAGAGAAAAACCAACCCACCTCAGATCGCCACCAATTGCTTGACGACACTTGCAATTGGGCTCAGCGGGCTTACCTTGTCTCCACGCGGTCCGCACGCAAATCGAGCACAATGCCGGAACTCGCACGCAAAACGGAGTCACAAGGTCGCGTCCCAAGCAGAAGCTAAATTTGCACTGTAACAGACAAGAACGAAGAAATCGCAAAATCAGTAAAGAGCGATCGAAAATCGAGCATCCGGCTGCAAAAAACGGCCTCCGCCGGCAAAAACAGCCTCCACGGCGAAAAACAGCGCCCGACGGCGAAAAACAGCGGCCGACGGGGAAAACAGGGATCGACGGCGAAAAACAGCGGTCGACGGCGAAAAACAGCTCGCGGCGGCGAAAACAGCGGTCGACGGCGAAAAACAGCGGTCGACGGCGAAAAACAGCGGTCGACGGCGGAAAACAGCGGTCGACGGCGAAAAACAGCTCGCGGCGGCGAAAACAGCGGTCGACGGCGAAAAACAGCTCGCGGCGGCGAAAACAGCGGTCGACGGTGAAAAACAGCGGTCGACGGCGAAAAACAGCTCGCGGCGGCGAAAACAGCGCTCGACGGCGAAAAACAGCGGTCGACGGCGAAAAATAGTTCGCGGCGGCGAAAACAGCGGTCGACGGCGAAAAACAGCTCGCGGCGGCGAAAACAGCGGTCGACGGCGAAAAACAGCGGTCGATGGCGAAAAAACGGCCTCCGTCAGCGAAAAACGGCCTCCGTCGGCGAAAAACGGCATCCGACGGCGAAAAACGGCCGCCGACGGCGAAAAACAGCATGCGGCGGTGAAAAACAGCGATCGGCACGCAAAACGAGGCATCGCCGATGTCCCGGGGCACGCCGAACGGCGAAAAACAGTGCCGGCATGCAAAACGAGGCATCGCCGATGTCCCGGGGCACACCGAACGGCGAGAAACCAAGCCGGCACGCAAAACGAGGCGTCGCCGGGGTCTCGGGGCACGCCAAACGGTGAAAAACAATGCCGGCACGCAAAACGAGGCACCGACGAAGTCCCGGGGCACGCCAAGCGACGAAGACGACAGTCGCGCGGCCCAAGGAACCGGCCGCGAGGAGCAGGGGCCCGCCGCGCGGCGCCGGAGCAGGGGCCAGGGGCCCGCCGCGCGGCCCAAGGAACCGGCCGCGAGGAGCAGGGGCCCGCCCGCGCGCAGCCCGCCGCGCGCGCAGCCCGCCGCACGCAGCATGCTGTGCGCAGCGCAGCGGCAAGCGCCCGTGCAGGCCCGCGCGCGCTCGCGCAGGCCCGCGCGCGCCTGCGCGCGGCCAGGCTGCGCCGCGCCCAGCGGCGGCGAAAAATTCTGAAAAAATTCCAAAAAATTGCAAAAAAATTTAAAATAAATTTTACAACTTAATTAGCTCCAAAAATCAATTAAAAAAAACTTTTTACTCCAAAATATTTCCAAAAATCCATTTCCTTGCTTTTAAAAAAAAACCATCAAAATCCCAAGGCTCCATAAAATTCTAACATCAAGTCAAAAACCAAAAAGCTCCAAAATAGCATAAACAACATCCAAAAATCAAATCCACCATTAAAACACATAAATCTACATACCTTGAAGAAGCACGAAGCTCGCCCTCGCTCCCCACGACCACCAACGGAGAGGCCGCAACCAAGAGTAGCATCCAAAAATCCCTTGCTCTTCTTCAAATTCATCTTCTCCTTCCATCTTCTTGTTTTCTTCTCTCCTTTCCTTTCTTTCTCTCTTTCTTTTGCTTTCTTTCTCTGCTTCGAAAAGCAACAGGGAGGGGGCTTTTTGGAGAAGAAGGTGAGGCTAACTCTTAAGGTGAGGTTACCTCACCTTAAGCATCAGGGTGCTTAATTAAGAAAATCTTAATTAAGCCCCAACTAAGCAAAAGCAACATACAAAATAATATTAAAACAAAAACAAAATCACTTACCTTAAATCCAAAGCCCCCAACCCACTTTCACTGCCACCAAGCAAAAAGGGAGAACTAATTAGCAAAACCACTTAATTAAATTAATAAAATATTCCAAAAGGCCCAACTCCAACTCACATTTTGCCTTCGGGCCCTCCGCCGCTGTCCGGAACCTCCCGAACTCCGCTGTAATTTGAAAATACACGTGTCCACAGCTTTTTCTCTTCAAAAAGCTCATCCGTTGAGTCGGGGTGCTCAATCCAAAAACCGGCTCCGAAACTGCCAGTTCCGACTCACTTTTTGCCTCCGGATCCTCCGCGTCGGTCCGGAACCTCCCGAACTTCGCTGTAAATTGAAGGTATACCTGTTCCAAGTGTTCCCGCATTTCCGGCACTCCACTGCGAAGTCGGTAACTTCCAAATCTCATCCTCAATCGGCATACAAAGCACGGAAAAACCCCGAATCGAGTTGGAGCTTCTGCGTTGATCCGAATCAACCCGGCATCAACTGTAAACTCAAAAGCAACATGTCCAAGGCAACTCTCTGCTCCATGCCATCTTGTGTGGTCGGCGCGCTATCCGAAGACCCGGTACTCTACAGCAGCGGTAGCGTGGATTTGTTATCTGCGGAGGACCTTATTCATCACTTCAGTGTGAGCAGAGACAGAGGTCGTGCTCCTTATGTGGATAATTCTGATTTTTTCCTTGCAAATTGAGCGACAACCACTTACATTGAGCGGATGAACCTGTGCCGCCCGGTTGGAGGGCGCCACAGTAGCGGATCGGGTTATCGCAGGTGTGAATTCATCATAGCAGTCGGAGTTAGAGCATGTTGCATTCCTGCATGGACTAGAGGCAGAATTGTTACCACGTGCACTAGAGGTACAGGTTTCTGTTGGTGTGTGCATGTGGAGGAGGCTTTTGGATCATGTCCAGTGCAGCTGAGACTGCGAGTTACCGGCAGACTTATTAGAATTGTGGCAGTTCGGTATTTTGACCTTGTGCTTGAGATGGATTGGCACAATGCCACCGAATGTTTGATTGCGGCGAGAGAGGACTTTGACCTTCGGCAAGGCGGACAAGAGGAGGCTTGCTTGTTGAGAGTATTAGAGCACGCAGGTTATAGCGACAGTGCGAGAGGAGCTTACGGCGGCACCGGGACCCAAGGATATCTCTGTTGCCTGTGAGATCCCGGGTGTGATTTCACCAGAGCTGTTGATAATGCCGCCGGTTAGGGAGATAGAGATTGCGTTTGACGTGGATGCCTGGCCTTTTTGGCTTCGGTGGTTAAGGAGCCTACGGCGGCACCGGGACTCCCGGATATCCCTATTGTCCACGAGTTCCCGGATGTGTTTCCTCCTGAGTTGATTAGCATGTCGCCGGATAGGGAGATCGAGTTTTTCATTGACGTAGTTCCAGGAACTGCGCCAATCTCTAAGGCTCCTTACCGAATGGCACCGGCTGAGTTGAGAGAGTTAAAGGCGCTACTCCAAGACTTAATGGACAAAGGTTTTGTAAGGCCCAGTGTATCGCCTTGGGGAGCGCCGGTGCTATTTGTGAAGAAGAAAGATGGTTCACTTCGACTGTGTGTTGATTATCGAGAGCTGAATAAAGTGACCATCAAGAAGAAGTACCCTTTGCCGCGCATTGACGATCTCTTTGATCAGCTGCAAGGGTCTTGTGTCTTCTTCAAGATTGATTTGCGGTCTGGTTACCACCAGTTGAAGGTGAAGGCCGAGGACATTGCAAAGACTGCATTCAGGACGCGGTACGGGCATTATGAGTTCACCGTCATGCCTTTTGGATTGACAAATGCCCCTGCTGCTTTTATGGATTTAATGAACAGGATCTTTCGACCCTACCGAGATCGATTTGTGGTAGTATTTATTGATGATATACTGATCTATTCCCGGAGTGATGTGGAGCACGAGGAGCACCTGAGGATTGTGCTGCAGCTTCTCAAAGAGAAGAAGTTGTATGCCAAGTTATCTAAGTGTGAATTTTGGCTTCGGGAGGTTGTCTTTTTGGGCCATGTGATATCAGCCGCAGGAGTGGCAGTAGACCCGGCGAAGATAGAGGCAGTCCGGGATTGGCCCCGACCGACGACGGTATCTGAGGTCCGCAATTTCATGGGTTTAGCGGGATATTACCGTCGGTTTGTGGAAGGTTTTGCGAAACTTTCCACACCCCTCACCCGTCCGACTCGTAAAGGAATCGAGTTTATTTGGAGTGAGGATTGCCAAAGGAGCTTTGAGGAACTCAAGAACAGATTGATGTCAGCTCCTATCCTTTCCCTCCCTGTTATGGGGAAAGGATATATGATATATAGTGATGCATCGCACAGTGGACTTGGTTGCGTGCTGATGCAGGAGGGAAGGGTAATTGCTTACGCCTCTCGGCAACTAAAGATTATGAAAAGAATTACCCCACCCATGACCTGGAGCTAGCTGCAGTGATTTTTGCAGTTAAGTTGTGGCGTCATTACCTGTATGGCGAGCACTGCGAGGTTTATACTGACCACAAGAGCTTGAAATACTTGTTCACACAGAAAGAGCTCAATTTGAGGCAGCGAAGATGGTTGGAGTTGTTAAAGGACTACGATGTAGATATACTATACCATCCTGGCAAGGCGAATGTGGTTGCTGACGCCCTGAGCAGGAGGGCAGTGCAGAGTTTATCCTTGATGATCACCGATCAGGCGCCATTACTTGAGCAGATGAGGCGGTTAGAGCTTGAGGTTGTGTCCCCTGGGTCTCTGCTAGACTTATGTCTCTAGTCGTGCAGCCCACTCTGTTGGACAGGATTCGAGAGAAACAGAGTGAGGACCCCCACCTGGCGAGGATTCGAGAGCAGATTCAGACTGGTGTGATAGGGGATTTTTCAGTTGATGCTTCGGGAGTACTGCGGTACAGGGACCGAGCGTTCGTGCCTATGGATGCAGAGATTCGAGAGCAGATCTTGAGGGAGGCCCATTATACACGTTACACCATCCATCCTGGTGGGACTAAGATGTATAGGGACCTCAAGGCACAGTTTTGGTGGAATGGGATGAAAAGAGACATTGGGAGATTCGTAGCACACTGTTTAACTTGTCAGCAAGTAAAGGCTGAGCATCGTGTACCTGCTGGCAAGTTGCAGAGTCTCCCAATCCCTGAATGGAAATGGGAGCATGTTACTATGGATTTTATCACCGGATTACCGAGAGCCCAGGCTGGGGCAGATGCGATCTGGGTGGTCGTGGATAGGCTCACCAAGTCCGCCCACTTTATACCGGTTCAGATGACTTGGCCGATGGAGCGACTGGCACAGGTGTACTTGGCAGAGGTGGTTAGATTGCACGGGGTACCTGTTTCCATCATATCAGATAGAGACCCGAGGTTCGTCTCGCATTTCTGGAGGAGTTTACAGACAGCTCTGGGGACGCAGCTCCGATTTAGTACAGCATTCTACCCGCAGACTGATGGACAGTCAGAGCGCACTATTCAGACACTTGAGGACATGTTGAGAGCATGCGTTCTGGACTTTGGAGGAGGGTGGTACCGACACCTGGGACTAGTTTGTTGGTTTTTTAAGGATCCACAAGGATCTAAATAGGTACTATCAAACACCTAGAGGGGGGTGAATAGGTGTAATATTATAAAAACCAATCTCAGTGCAAAAATAAAAACCAATGCGGAAAATAAAAATCAACACACCGAGATTTACGTGGAAACTCCAATCCAGGAGAAAAACCACGGGACCAACACGCAATAACAATCCACTAAGAATTGAAGAATAACAAGGTGATTACCGACTCCATGGACTCGACCCCTCCTTCAACTTCTTCGGATCTTGCGCTCCACCGATTGCACGTCCACTGCACACGTTCGAATCCACGAACGCCACTCAAATCCACGAGCACACGTTTCGAATCCACGAAACGCCTTTAGCACACCGAATCCACGATGCCACGTCGAATCCACGACGCAAACTCAGCCGGTAAGAATATTGGCTTCGATGGTGATCCTTTGCTTAGATTATCATTAAGGAACCGTAGAAGAAATCTCTAAGCAAAGACTAGATCAATTCGACAAAAGATAGATCTTGGAAGAACCGTCGAATTGACCTAAAAGAGGCTATAAAGAAGAACGATAAAAACCTAGCCTCTAGGGTTGCTCTCGAGTATTTTCGGTATCGGTCGTTTTCGTCGAGAAACCCTAAGTATCTATTTATAACCCTTGGAAACATATTAGAGTCGGTTTAGGAAACTTTTCCCGAGGTAACATTGTGTACCGGTACCAAATATTGTGTTCCGGTACTCAATGGTGCAAAACACAGATTTTTCTATTGTGTTCCGGTACGCGAGTCTGTGTTCCGGTACGCAATACAAATTTCAGAAAATTCTGTGTCGGGTTTGAGGAACTTCAAGTGTGGTTCCGGTACTCAATGTAAAAACTGATTTTTCCAAGGTAAACTTTATCCAAAACAGACCAAGTACCGGAATCCAAACTTAAAACAAGTTGTAAGTTAAAACCAAGTTCCTAAAACCAAGTCTAAACCGGTTTTCATTAATTTCCTGTTTCCAATGATTATAAACGAACTTTAATCACCACGAACAATAATTAATCATACCTGAGAGTTGACTTGGGCTCATGTTGAATCTTCAATGAGTCTTCGAAGGCTGATTTGACAATTTGATCCCTTTAAGACTCCGACTCAACTCACTGACTTGACTCACGAAATATGCCAACACCAAAATGCCGTAACAATCTCCCCCTTTGGCAATTTCGTGACAAAACCCAAAAATACATAAAACCGCTCAAGTCACTCATCTTAAACCAAAAAATCGAAATTCAATGTCATCACCAAAACATTGATTTTCTTTGCGTGAAAGATCCAATAAATACAAAATTACATTTGAACCAAACAGTCCTAAAACATACTCTATGACTTAGGACTTGGAGTCTTAAAGTGATGTAATTCCTGCAAAACAAAACTCCAAACAAAATCAAATGTTAGTCGTTAGAAATTAAAATCCTACACTTGATTCGTCTTCCATTTGGTTCTTTCTTTTGTTTTGTGGCTCTTTCAATCTTTTCTTTATCTCCCCCTATCTTGTTCTCCATGTTCTTCATGTTCTCCATGTTCTCCCCCTGTCTTGAGCATCTATGTTCTCCCCCTTTGTGATTCAATCAATATTTTCTGTTCTCCCCCTTTTTGTCACAAATTGTCAAACAATCAAAATAGACAAAAAGAAACATACTAGAAGGATACGTTCATAGTTACATGCCCATTAGAGTTCTTGTTCATCATAAAGTGAAAAGAAACTAAAAACCAAAAACAAGAAGGAAAAGAAATCACTCATCCTGATCTGAATCATCATCGTCCTCATGTGATGTAGGTCCATGAGATGTACTCGGTGCAGTTGCTCCAGTGACCACATCGTCGTGTTTGCACCCAAGGATTTCGAATATCTTCTTTAAACCATCCTCGATTTTCTTGAAGCCTTGCTCCATCCTTTTCTGCAAAGACTGAAGAGTTACCACTTCAGCTGGTTCAGGAGATTCTTGGCGAGGCGGTGCGCTCGTAGTTGCTTCACTTGCATAGCCCGTTGTGTGTCCAAATGTCTTTAAAGTGCTAACTGACTTGGCTAACGTGATTCCATCGATTGAGCCTAAGCCGTAGTCAAACTTGGTACAAGAAATGTCAACACCGTGGTCTTCCAGAATACGAGTAATCAAGATTGGATACGGTAGAAGGTCACGTTGCCTTGATCCCTCAATGACATGTACCATTTGCTGCCAAATTAGAAATGGAATATTGATGTTGATCCCATTTGCACTTTCTGGGTGACCAAGGAGAAAGAGAAGTAGCAATCGATCCCATCGAATCCTTTTGGTCCCCATTGTAGGCAATAAGTTGTAGCAGACGATTAAGGACAAAATGTGATATTCTGGTTTTAGGTCCTTTGATTCAACATATGACCTATTTGTGTGTGTCCCTAACTTGCAAATTGAATCCACAACAGTGTCCCAATGGGTGTCATGCTGGAAATCACCATCTGTGTAGTAAAGACCAGAAGTATCAACAGCTAGCCCAAGGTTTGCCCCAATTACTGCTGGAGTAATGTCAAACTTGACGCCTCTAACTGTTGTTTCAATGATAAAAGTCCCTGTGTCATGGTCCTTTTGGAGTATGTTAGCTCTCATATAGAATTCCCTGATGATCTCAACACAAAAACCCATCTTTGGTTGGACTCTGCCAAGTGGTCGAATATGACTTTGTTCCAAAAGCCTCACAAAGTCTGGCACCTCACGACATAGCTCGTTGAAATTCACGTGACGCTCTCCAATGCATGTACGGTTTGCAAATCTGGCACGACGTTTTGCACTTACATGCTGTTCACTTTCATCAACATTAGATCTCCGTTGAGAGCGGTCGCGTATTACCGGTCCACCGGTACTTCTACGCGGAGGAGAATCCGCACCCTTCTTTTTCCTTGGAGCCATAGGTGCTTTCCCCTTTCCTTGAACCGTTTCTTCTTCATATTCTGAGGAATTTTCAGAATCTGAGCTTGTCGAACCTTCCTCTCGTGATCGTAACTGAGTTCCCAGTGGGTTCAACCACCGAGAAAAAGTGTCCTACACCACTTGGTCCAATGGAAGCAATAATAATAGTGCTAGGAAACTAAAATCCTCAATATCAAAATGCGGCTATGCGATATATGTATATCCCTACACTATCTGTGTATACTCATCAACCCAGCACTACTCTGTCTAGTCATACTAGACTACTAAGCACCAACTCGGTCGCTATGCCGCTGTATACAGGGTCAAACTAACCCAACTATCTTGGCCACTCTATTTTTCTTTATTCTTTAGGTTCTGGTGCTTTAGTTCAAGTTAACCCTCAGAAATTCTTATCCAACGGGCCCTTGCCCGGTAGTCCTGCTACCATAAGATAAGATTTCTAAGGTTGCCGATAACACCAGAAAGTGTTACCCCGTCCTACGGCTGAAGCGTCCCGAACGGGTCACTGCCCGGGAGAGGGATAACTGCCCGTACCTCCAACCTGGGCTGGCTTCACCGTAGGTCCGCCCGTTTTATCTTTATATTTTCTTTCGGCCCCGTCCTACGGAAGAAACGTCCCGAACGGGTCACTGCCCGGGAGAGGGATTACTGCCCGTACCTCCAACCTGGGCTGGTTTCTCCGTAGGTCTGCCCGTTTTATTTTTATATTTTCTTTCTTTTCTTTTTACTTTAGTTCTTAGCCTTTTTGCTTTTGAACACTTGCTTTCCTTTCTTATTCGAGCTCATAGCTCCCATTTCGCCACTGGCAAATCTCTTTCTCTTTTCTTTGAGCATTTGGCTCTTTACTTTCACTTTTAGCCCTTCGAAAGTACCTCGTCCGACGGGTCACTGCCCAGGGAGTCCTGCTCCACATGACGAGTCTCAAATTCGAAGGCGCCATTTACATTCTCTTTATGCTCTTTAGCCACTTTCAGCTTGCTTTTAACTTTAAGCCTTTCGAAAGTACCTCGTCCGACGGGTCACTGCCCAGGGAATCCTGCTCCACTTGACGAGTCTCAAATTCGAAGGCGCCATTTACATTCTCATTATGCTCTTTAGCCACTTTCAGCTTGCTTTTAACTTTAAGCCTTTCGAAAGTACCTCGTTCGACGGGTCACTGCCCAGGGCGTCCTGCTCCACTTGACGAGTCTCAAATTCGAAGGCGCCATTTACATTCTCATTATGCTTTTTATCTTAAGCAATTTGCTTGTCTTGCTTATTAACCACTTTTTTATCCCTTACCCTAGGTCTTGCCACACGAGTAACCAGAGAGTCTCCTGGACTCTTCCACATTTCACTTTCTTTGTTTAACTCAAATTGAAGTTAAAGTTATTGTCCATTTGCCCAGACACCCTATGACTTTCTAGGGTTGTATTTGTTTAATTCTTTAACCTTGGGATCTTATCCCACTTTCCTGATTCCTCACTGAATCCTAGAGTTAACTTAACTCTATTTTCCTGTTCCACTTTATCTTAGAGTTACACTGACTCTAATTCCTTGTCTGTGAGTTTAAACTCCTCTGGATCACTTTAGGTTCCCTTTACCTAAGTTCCATATCATACTCATCCTAGAGTCCCTTCACTCTATGTTGATCACTCTATCCAGTGTCCTTAGTGTTACGGAATTTGAGTTGGCGTATTTCGTGAAAGTGTTAAGTCTTGAAGATTGAAGATGAAAGAAGTTTGGATCATATACCTCAATCTCAAGAAAGAAGGATTCAAAAGGATCAGGTATGTTTAACTAAAGATTTTTGGTGATCCGAATACTTCTTGTAGTGTAGAAACACTTGGAAGAATTTTTTATTGCATAAAAATCAAAAACTGGACATGGGACATGTTCAGGATCCGGATCAGACAGTCCAATCCGGATCCCGAAGGGTGCTTGTTCATTGGCAAATCCAATCCGGATCAAAGGCCATTTTCGATCCGGATCCCGAACATGGGATTTTGCTGAATTGTATGAACGATCCGGATCGGGCTTTTTCAATCCGGATCCCGAACCCTGTTTTTCTGGAATTGTCTATCACGCTACGACGATCCGGATCACAGTAAATCCGATCCGGATCGCCGTCCTGAAAATTTCCAGAAATGGTTAGTTTTTGATCCTTATCTTCTTCCAATGGTTTCTAACCTATATATAGACCCTAATTCATTTCTTAGGGTAATCGAAAAATTAATAGAAAAATACGATCGAAAGAGAAAGATCCACATATAGAGAAGAAAGGAAATCAATAGATTTAATTCTATGTTTCTTCATCTATATTGATTAATTTGATTCTAGGTTTTCCAAGCTCAGATTTTGAGTAGAATCAAATTAATGAATACTTAGATGGTATTTCCGATCTATTTCTAATCTAAGTATTCGGCGGATCATCACCACCCAAAAACAACGATTTACCCTAAATCGGCGCGTGGACTCGCGTGGCCTTGTGGATTCAAGGTGCAACCGCTCTCGTGGATTCGGAGCGAGGACGTTCGTGGATTCGAAGCGTGCTACTGGGTGAAGACCGTGGATTCGGTCGGACGTCGTGGACTCGACGTTGGACGCTGTGGATTCAGCGTTGGGCGCAGATCGTGGATTCGAGAAGCGTCGTGGAGCGAGCGGAGAAGATCTACTAGGAGCGTATGGTAAAAGGTTGAGTCGTCTGTGAGTACGTTATATCACCTTGTACGTGTGTTAATTCTAGTGGATTTCGCCGTGTTATCGGTCCCGTGGTTTTTTACTCCGGTTTGGAGTTTTTCCACGTAAAAATCTTGCGTGTTCATTTATTTTTCCGCATTGGGTTTTATTGCGCAATGATTTTTTGAGTGTTTATTGTTTACACCTATTCACCCCCCTCTAGGTGTTTTTTCCCCTATTTAGATCCATTAATTTATAACCCAACAAGTGGTATCAGAGCGGGAATAGGGTTGTAAACAATGGTTGAAGGTGGAAACATCAATCGACCCCCTTTCTTTGATGGAACAAATTATGCGTACTGGAAAGTACGGATGAAAGCCTTTTTAATTTCCATCGACGAAAGGGTGTGGCAATCAATTGAATTAGGATGGTCTAATCCAACTGAAATTATTTCTGATGTTCGCACCTTAAAACCTAGGTCGAAATGGACCAAGGAAGAGATAGATTCATCTTCTTACAATGGCAAAGGAATTAATGCTCTATTTAATGCTTTGTCACAAACAGAGTTCTCTCGCGTCTCGGCATGTGAGACTGCGAAAGAAATCTGGGATGTTCTTCAAGTTACGCATGAGGGAACTAACCTTGTGAAGATTCAGAAACTGCAAATGCTTACGAGCAAGTTTGACTCTATTTCTATGGCAGAAAATGAATCTTTCACTGACTATTACACACGATTGCAAGACATCGTAAACTCATGTGCTAACTTGGGAGAGAAGATTCCAGAATTTAAAGTTGTAAGAAAGATTTAAGAACTCTTCCTGAACGATTTCGCCCGAAGGTCGCAGCCATTGAAACAATTAAACACCCGGACGAAATGCGTGTAGAAGAATTAGTTGGTGCATTACAAACTTATGAAATGACATTTCCTACTAACTATTCTTCTGGAAAAGCATCCTCTTCTAAGTCTTCAGGTTATGCATTGAAATCAACTAAAGAAGAAGACGCGGATTCATCCTCCTCGGACGATGACGAGAACCTATCTATGGAGGACTTTGAGAAGCAGCTCGCTCTCTTGACAAGGAAGTTTCGCCGCAACTTTCGAAGGGGTAATTCAAGCAAAACTCCATCCTTCGGAAAGTCGAAGAAAGGCAAGGGTTCTTCAAGCTACAAGTCAAGAAAGCAAGAGAACTTCTCAAAGGATAAGAAAAGTTCAGAGGGACAAGTACAGTGCTTCAAATGTCGAGGCTACGGCCACATTGCAACGGAGTGTCCCAACAAGAATCCGGCAAAGAAGAAGGCGATGCAAGTCGTCACTTGGGATGACAACTCAACGTCAAATGAGTCATCCTCAAGTGATGAAGAAGACAACGCGACAGCATTCCACGCGTCCACATCTTCACCCTTCATGTGCTTAATGGCAAGTACATCCGATTCATTGTCCAACTCCTCCCATGTTGAAAAGAATGCAACGGACGACGAATCGAGTAATTCTGAAGGTGAAGATTTTGCTCTTGCCTACCATAAGCTTTTGAGGGATTCAAAGAAACTGGCAAAGCAAAACCGGAGTTTGAGAGGGAGATTGCAGGATCTCGAAGAAGAAGTAAAAAGGGCAACTTCTCTCTCAAACGCTCTTGAAGTGGAAAGGGATAATTTAGTCAAAGCAAATGTTTCCCTTCAAGAGTCCAATGAGCTTCTCGAGAAAGAACATACAAAAATGGTGGATAAAGCGAATTACTTCTTGAAGCTCTACGGCGAGGCTCGACAGGAAAAATTGGAAATGACAAAGACCATCGCCAACTAAAGATGACTTAAAGCGATTCTCTTCTGGAAGGAGTAAGTTGGACAGGCTTCTTGGTCTTGGTCAAACAAACCGTTCGGCCTCGGATACACTCAAACTGGAGACATTCCAAGTTCGAGTGGGACAGTTTTTGTGCCTCAGTCGGTATCTCCTCCTCCGACACCGGAATTCACGACAAGCAACGACAACAAGCCTACTTCATCCTCCTCGGGATCGTCAAGAACTAAGGTATGTTTTCGTTGTGGCATTTCAGGGCACATAAGGAGAAATTGCAAGACGGGAGCCAAACGCACACCTCAAGCACCTCTTGCAATGACTACCAAAAAGGTGATTCCTCAGAAATCAAATGCAAATCATTCAAAGGAAAAGAGCCTTGGTAGTTCACCGCTCAAGACGACATCATCAAGGAGCAGCAATCTTCTAACAAGACGCTTTCACCTAGGAGAATAACTTCACGACCATTACCGACGCATTCCAAAAAGGTTTGGGTGCGCAAAGGTGAAATTTTCCCTTGTCTTGTTACCAATATTTCCTTGCATGCATATGATAGTTCGTCTTGGTATCTGGATAGCGGGTGTTCCCGTCACATGACCGGTGACAAAAACTGTTTTCAAACCTTTGAGAAAATCTCCGGAGGACTTGTTGTTTTCGGAGATGGTCGGTCTTCCAAAATTGTTGGAAAAGGAACTATAGCTATTCCAGATGGCCCGGTTCTAAATAATGTGTTATTTGTTCATGGCCTTAAGACTAACCTCATAAGCATAAGTCAACTTTGTGATAATGGTTATTCAGTTAATTTTTCATCTGATGAATGTACTGTAACTGATAAGAACCATGTTTCTTTTTAAAAGGGGTTAGATCAGAAAACAATTGTTATGTAGTTCCTAATAAAATTTCTGAAAAATGTAACCTAGCATCTTTGAAAAATGAAACACTTTGGCATGAAAGGCTAGGTCACATAAACTTTAAGGAACTTGCTAGAATTTCAAACAAAGATGTGGTCAAGGGGGTTCCTAAACTTTCATTTGAACAAAACATTGTGTGTGGCGGTTGCCAAAAGGGAAAACAGTCTAGGACTGCACACAAGAACTTGAACCACATTGGTACAAAACGGCCTTTGGAACTTTTGCACATGGATTTAATGGGGCCAACTCGTCAACCATCTTTGGGAGGTAAATGGTATATTTTCTTATTGGTTGATGATTTTTCTAGATATTCTTGGGTAGCATTTTTAAAAGAGAAAGCTGATACTTTTGATTCTTTTCACGAGATTTGCCATCGTATTATGATTGAAAAGAATGAAAAGATTACTCGAGTTAGAAGTGATAGAGGTGGAGAATTCATAAATTCCAAATTCATTGATTTTTGCACTTCTACGGCATTAAACATGAATTCTCAGCACCCTATACACCTCAACAGAATGGTGTAGTCGAGCGCAAAAACAGGGTCGTACAGGAGATGGCACGTGTTATGCTTCATAGCCGGAACTTACCGTTATATTTTTGGGCTGAAGCGGTGAACACTGCTGTCTATGTAATTAATCGCGTGTATTTGCGCCCGGGGACTTTAAATACACCATATGAACTATGGTTTTGTAGAAAACCAAACATCAAATATTTTCGTATCTTTGGGAGTCGGTGTTACATTTTACGTGGCCGTAAAAATCTTGGAAAATTTGACTCTCGAAGTGACGAAGGGATTTTCTTGGGTTATTCTACAAACAGTAGAGCATATCGAGTTTTTAACTTAGAATCTAAAACAATGGTAGAATCTATAAATGTTAAAGTAGATGAAGCTTTTCACTTTACATCTGAAAAATCTACCCTCGATATCTCTTTTGATGATGATACACCTGCGAATGCATCTTCTTATAACAATTCTTCCGATATTAATGATGCACCTAATGGTTCTTCAAGTTTATCTGATGTGCAGGAATCGTCTCATGTACCTCCGAGTACTCTGTTACCTCAAACTTTACGCATCTCCTGTCACGCCCCGAGTCCGCCAATTTGTACGGTTCGGGCACGCCAACAGACCCGCCAATCGGGTAAAACCTTTTTCTACCCGAAAGGAACGGTAACATCCATAATAACACAACAAGTGTATGCGGAAGCTCAATATCAGAGTACTAAAAATCACTATAAATTAAAACTTTCATTCAGTAACAAATAGTTAATGCGGAAATGAAAGCATACAAGAGTGAACCATAAATTAAACTTATTACACTTTACATTTCTGAACTTGCAAATAAAATTATTGCATTTCCTTTACATAATTCCTCACCATACAAGGTTCACTCAAGAAATATATAGAAAGGGATACCTCTGCTAGACCCTCTAGGTCACTATGCTGCTGGGCCCTTGCCCCTGTCGTATGCCTCGCTGTCGTCTGCATCTGATCTGTCTCGACCGCTGCATCCATTCCCGAACCTGTGGGGGGGGGTCACCCAAGGGGTGTGAGAACTCCGACAGAGTTCCCAGTGGGTTCAACCACCGAGAAAGAAGTGTCCTACACCACTTGGTCCAATGGAAGCAATAATAATAGTGCTAGGAAACTAAAATCCTCAATATCAAAATGCAGCTATGCAATATAACATATCACTACACTACACTATCTGTGTCTAATCACCAACCATCACTACTCTTGTCTAGCCACACTAGGCTGCTAAGCACCAACTCGGCCACTATGCCGCTGTATACAGGGTCAAACTAACCCGGCCACCTTGGCCACTCTATTTTCTTTATTCTTTAGATTCTGGTGCTTTAGTTCAAGTTAACCCTCAGAAATTCTTATCCAACGGGCCCGAGCCCGGTAGTCCTGCTACCATAAGATAAGATTTCTAAGGTTGCCGATAACACCCGCAAGTGTTACCCCGTCCTGCCGGGGGGACTTGTCATACGGGACACTGCCCGACAGGGTCACTGCCCAACTCTGACAAGAGTACTCTATCTACCAGTCATACGGGTCGCTGCCCGGGAGAGGGACCCTGTCCAACTCCTGACCGTTGTACGTTCGCCCCCGGAGGTACGCCCGTTTTATCTTTAATTTTCTTTCTTTTCTTTTCTTTCTCTTTTTTTTATTTTAGTTCTTAGCCTCTTTGCTTTTGAACACTTGCTTTCCTTTCTTATTCGAGCTTGTAGCTCCCTTTTGCCACTGGCAAATCTCTTTCTTTTTCCTTTGAGCATTTAGCTCTTTGCTTTCACTTTAAGCCTTTCGAAAGTACCTCGTCCGACGGGTCACTGCCCAGGGAGTCCTGCTCCACTTGACGAGTCTCAAATTCGAAGGCGCCATTTACATTTTCTTTATACTTTTTAGCCACTTTTAGCTTGCTTTTAACTTTGCCTTTTTACAACTTTTTACCTCTTATCCTAGGTCTCGCCATAAGGATAACTAGAGAGTCTCCTGGACTCTTAAAAATTTCTCTTTTATTTCTTTAACTCAAATTAAAGTTAAAGTTATTATCCATTTGCCCAGACACCCTATGACTTCTAGGGTTGTATTTGTTTGATTCTTTAACCTTGGGATCTCATCCCCCTTTCATGATTCCTCACTGAATCCTAGAGTTAACTTAACTCTATTTTCCTGTTTCACTTTAACTTAGAGTTACACTGACTCTAATTTCCTGTTTTCCCTTTCATGTCTCCATACTTGATCCACCTTTTCCATCTTTGTGATTCCTTACTGAATCTTAGAGTTAACTTAACTCTATTTTTCTGTTCCACCTTTAACTTAGAGTTACACTGACTCTAATCTCCTGTTCCACTTTTATCTTAGAGTTACACTGACTCTAATCTCCTGTTCCACTTTTATCTTAGAGTTACACTGACTCTAATTTCCTGTCTGCGAGTTTAAACTCCTCTGGATCACCTTAGGTTCCCTTTACCTAGGTTCCATGTCATACTCATCCTAGAGTTCCTTGACTCTATGTTGATCACTAGCTCTCCTTAGGTTTCCTTCACCTAAGTTCCATGTCACATATGTCCTAGAGTTCCCTGACTCTATGTTGATCACTCTATCCAGTGTCCTTAGGTTATCTCCTAAGACAATGCCACTCGTTAATTCCTAGGATAACTCCTATGTTCGATGTCACTCGTCAAACCCCTAAACTAGGTTTTCTCCTAGTCTTACTACCAACAAGTCTTGTTCCCTTATGTCACATGATTCCTAGGGTTATACCCTAACATGATCACAATTATAAATAGCTAATCTATTTCATGCATACAATTATTTTCAACTCATCCATAATTAATAATTGTCTCTACGCATGCATATTCATCATATATCTTTGGCAACCAACAGTTGCTCTTTTCCCTGTGTCCATTTGCACATGCACATATATTCCTCTATCTCTGGCAACCAACAGTTGCACTTTTTCATCTGAATCCATCTACACATGCAATCTTAATCATAATTACCTAACGCCTCTAACAGGCTACTATCATGCTTCTAGATCAAAAAGCAAAGGAGCAAGGGGAGAGGTCACCCAATTTCGGCAGAATCCCCACCTTGTAGTGTACCCAATTGCTTGTAGACACTTGCAATTGGTCTCCGCGCGATTCCACTTGTCTCCTCGAGCTTGCACGCAAAACGATGCACTTCTCTCGAGTCTGCACGCAAAACGGTGCACGTCCACCAAACCTGCACGCAATACGATGCACGTCACTAAAAATCCACACGCAAAACGGTGTGCGTCATTTTAGTCTGCACGCAAAACGGTGCGCGTTAAATCAACCGGCACGCGAAACGGTGCACGTACCTCGAATCTGCACGCAAAACAGTGCACGGTCTACTGTAGGGTTGCACGTAAAACGGTGCACGTTTTTCTAACCCTGTATGAAAAATGATGTATAATATTAGAGAGTGCACGCAAAACGATGCGCGACAACACAACTGGCACGCAAAATGATGCACGTACCTCAAATCTGCACGCAAAACGGTGCACGCCTCACTGTCGGGTTGCACGCAAAACGGTGCACATTTTTCTTGTCCTGCACGCAAATCGATGCAAAATATTAGACTTGCACGTAAAACGGTGCGCGATAAGACGATCTACACGCAAAACGGTGCACGCTTAACTGTAAAGTTGCACGCAAAACGGTGCATATTTTTCTACCCCTGCACGAAAATGATGTATAATTTTAGAGACTGCACGCAAAACGGTACGCGATGAAATGATCTGCACGCAAAACGGTGCACGTTTAACTGTAAAGTTGCACGCAAAACGGTGCACATTTTTCTACCCCTGCACGAAAAACGATGTATAATATTATAAACTGCACACAAAACGGTGCGCGATAAAATAATCTGCACGCAAAACGGTGCAAATTTAACTGTAAGGTTGCACGCAAAACGGTGCATATTTTTTTATCTCTGTACAAAAAATGATGTATCATATTATAAACTGCATGTAAAACCGTGCACAACAACTCAATCTGTGCGTAAAACGGAGCACGTACCTCGGATTGACACGCAAAACGAGGCGCGCCAAAATTGTCCCGGACAGTCCGTGCAGCAACGGTACAGTAGAACTCGGTCCCAACACGCAAAACGGCACGGGGTCAAATTTAATGTCCAAAAAGGAACCCTACAAATTATGCCCAAAAATACCGAAAAATAACGTTACCTCGTAAGTTGCGCCGCCCACGAGATCCACAGCGCGACGCACCCCACGAAATCCCCTTTTTTTTTCTCTTTTTTTTTTTCTCTCTCTATCTCTCTCTCTCTCCCTCTCTCGAAGCTTGGTTGGAGAAGTCTGGAGAAGAAGAAGAGAACAGAGGAGGGAAGGTCTGCGGGGGAAAAAAAAGGAGGAAGAAGAGAAGAAAAAGAAGAGAAAAGAAAGAAAGTGGTCCGTGGACCGGGTCCACGAATCATCCAATAAAAAATCGTCAAATGGCGGTCCACGACAAAGGGGGCGCGCACCGGGTCCACTGGGCGCCCCACACGCCACACAGGCGCGCGACCTGCGCATCTGTGCGCGCCAGCTGTGCGCCTCGCGCAGCGCGCCGCGCGTCTTGGAAATCCGTTTTCGTCCCGTTTTCTGTCCATTTTTCGTCCGTTTCCGTCCAAATTTGACAGACGACTTCGTTTCAGCTTAATTTACCACAGAAAATTTTAAATTTTCAGTTTGGGCCATTTCTGGGCCACCAAAAGCCTCGCTGTATCTAGAACATTGGCGGACCCCGTTCTTACAATCCGGGTATCCTATCAACCCGAAATTTTTACTGTGACCTTAAAACATAATTACCCAGCTCCCATAATTTTCTCAGAATTTTTTGACACTGTTGGCGGAGCCCGTTCCCACTATCCGGCCTCCGATCAACGCGAAACTTTTTCTGTGGCCTTAAAACATATTTACGGGGCTCCCGTAATTTTCTCGGAATTTTCCGACACAGTGAATTTTCCACTAAAAATCTGGGCCCCCTTTCTCAAATAAATTTTTAAATGTCTCCATTTTAACCCGATTTGGGCCCAACTCGCGTCCACATATTCTTTACTTTCCTAACTTTCATAACACTAGTATTTCATACCACCTTTATTTATATTTATTTATGTGCCGAAAATTCGGTACATTACATTCTACCCCCCTTAAAATAAGTTTCGTCCTCGAAACTTGAATCACATCTCGACTCCTACTTGATCGAGAGGGAGGAAATCTTGCCCTCACTACTGGGCTCACTGTATATCGTGACCGTCATCACATTGTCTGCTCGCCGAGACTACACGAGCAACTCATTCATGAATCCCTATCGCAAATTAGGGACAAACACAGACCTGGTGTCTGGCCACTTTCACCAAGTAGGTGAAAGACACAGTTGAGCACTTGTTCTCTCAATTGCCACGAATGATCCAGTTTTTACTTGCGAAATTTTCACTTTAATTCCGCCATCATTCTTTTCACATCGAGGTTGCATCTGCAACTAGTTACATCTACCGCATTTTCGGTCACTCCGCTGCCTAATGTGGAGGGCAAAGGCCAATCCAACAGTCCTCAACTATCTCACACGCTACTAGCGCTCTAAGTCCACGGGTTATCAGCTAACCCGATATCTCAGACTACTAATAGGTCCACAGACCACGGTCTAATAGGGGCCTATAGCCCAACCAGTCCAACTCTGTATAATGGCTCTCACTAGCACACAGACCCAATCATCAAACGGGTAGATCCTCACTTAGGATTGCTACACCAACACTCCCACTAGGAGCTACAGCACCTCAATCATCACTAGCACTACTGCCTGATCACATCACACTCTCAGTGTACTAACAGCCTCAAGGCTCACACGTGGCATTTCACGTTCCCGGGTCATCGCTCGGACTATCGCCCCGACCAAATCTCTATCATGCCCCGCCCTCAGGCCTCGGGCCGCTGTCTCTCACAGCCGACTGCGCCTGCCCACTGGGCTACAGGCCCACAGTCCACAAACATGGTCCAGGCACGGATCGTCCCTAAGCGAACCCGCAAATCGTCGCCACGCGACCACTATGCTCCACTGAGCAAAAACCAACTAACAAGTCGTCAATCCACGACCCAAACTCTCTATATCAACTCTGGCCACACTGGTCAAAGGCTAATACGCCACCTAATCAGCTCTCTCTGGCTAAATGATACTTGTGCTCCTTGAGCACCCAAACAGTTGGGCGTTCTACGCCCCCTCACGCTAACTTGCGTAATCCAAATTTTAAGCAACTTGCTTAAACACGCGCATGACTCCTGTACACCTCTCCCAACTGGGTTGAGGCACCACAACGATCATTCACCAACTCTGGTGATTAACACGCAAACCCAATGGTGGCAATCATTGCCATTATGCTGATCCGTCGGATCGGCGCCACAAAACTCTCGCTCTCTTGCGAGGTTTTCGAATCTCGAAACCTGTCCCGGGTCTTACCAACCCCACAATGCGGCAATTTAGCCACAATGATAGGCCACACGGTCACTACCGTCATCAGGGCGAACTTTCGCCACTAGGTCCATAAATCTTTCTTGCCCTAACCCTTAGGACATACTTACTTGGTTCTCGCAACATAGCGATCATCATTTTCTTTGTGAGTCGGTCTCTCACTGGACCTTACTAACCATACATTTGCCAGCAACCTAGCTGACACAAGCGTAAAACACCTTATGCTGAAGGTGTTGGCTGTGCCGACAAAAGTTCGGCGGCCACAACTATTCTCTTTACTGTCGCCCCTACAGGCAGCGACGCCGTATACTCATACGTCTTTGTGCAGCCTCAGCTTGCTGCGCTATCAGCCACTGGAGCCTATCTATCTGCTCCGACTGTCACATCGACGCCACACTTAGGCGTTGGAATCAGCTTTCCTATCGGCGGGAAATTTCCGCTGACGGCAAGAAGCTTGATCTGCTGCTGGACCACCAATAAGTGCGGCCACCTGCTATCGCAGCTCGTGTACCTTGTTCGACCCAGAGCCCTCTCATGGCTCGAGTCGAGACAAGCGCGTATCCCTGCGTGTTGTCATCGCTAATATGCACACCACAACGAAATGATTTGCCCAAATTTAGCCATTTGAGCAACGCGCAATCTATATACCGACAGAAAAGCTCGTCGACCCAATCATGCGAAAGTATAAGAGGGTACTCCTTTTCATCTCCAACATTACGTTGTCGGCCGCCAACGTAATATCCGAAGAATGAAAGCTCGTCGCCCTCTATCAATCCCAATGTCCTTCTTGGGAATAGTAGAACCCAATCACATACTTTCGCCAAAAGATCTCCACACTCTCTCGTGCCTAAACCCTAGAGTCTTCCTAAGGTTCGCTAACCACCTAGGACTATTCCTAGGCTCTGATACCACTCTAATCTGTCACGCCCCGAGTCCGCCAATTTGTACGGTTCGGGCACGCCAACAGACCCGCCAATCGGGTAAAACCTTTTTCTACCCGAAAGGAACGGTAACATCCTGTAGTGACCCGACCCTTTGGGGCATTTTCGAACTCACATGTAATCGCTTAGGCCTTAAGCGGAATAAAATTATTTAATTTTTGAAAGTCGGCCGGGCGAGGTGTGTGTATTTTTCTGCGATAGGGCGCGAAAAACGATGACCGACGGTGCGATCGGATTCGAAATCCGATATCGGGATCTCCCGGAACGGGGTCCTTAGCGATGCGGTTATTAGTCGCGCATCGGAAACCGTGCAAAATAACTTGCACCCGAAATAGATAAGGTGGGTCATCTCGTAAGGATAATTAATTAATTAATTAATTAATTATCCGGTGACGAAATTTAAATCCTCCTACGTACGAATTAATTGTAGGATTTAAATCGGTGGGACTTTTATCTCATGGATAAGAGAGGGATAAAAATCAGGATATTTAATTGAAAAGTATGGGATTTTATCTCATGGATTGGGAAGGGATAAAATCAGGATATTTTTAGTTAAGGGATTTGAATTAAGGGATTTTATCTCACGGATTGAATAAGAGATAAAATCCGGATATTTAAGTTGGGAGTTGGTTTTTTCCCTTGATTATTTAATAAAGGTGGTTAAATAATCGGTGACCGGGAATCGGATATTTGAGATTTAAATATCCGGGTAATTGGAATCCAACTGGGAATTTGATTTCCCAAGATTAATTAATAAAGGTGATTAATTAATCGGTGGTCAGGATTTAAAGTTGAGAAATATCTCGTCAGTTGGATATTCTCTTGAGAAACAGAATCGGGGGATTATAGGTTCCTACATACGTAAATAAAGAAATTAACGATCAATTTGGGGAATTGACGGTGAGGATAATAATTAAACGATTAATTAAATAGGGTTATCGGTGGGGATTAATTAATTGGTAAATTAATTAATCGGATCGGTAGGGATTAATTAATTGGTAAATTAATTAATCGGATCGGTAGGGATTAATTAATTGGTAAATTAATTAATCGGGTCAAAATACCCGAAAGGGATTTTGACGGTGCGTATGCGGAAAGGGAATGCAAGGATAAATAAATAGGGTATTTATTTCCCCGCTTACCGAGCAAACCCTATTTTTATTTCTCCGCCTCCCCAAACCCTCCTCTTTCGTACGTACCGAGACCCCAAAGAAAGAAAAGAACCTTAACCGGAGAAAGGAAAAGGAAAAGGGAAGGAGCCGATCGCCCCAAACGTCGACTCGAAGGCAAGAACGAGACCGGGCGACCCTCCCAACAATCCTCGGTGAGCAAATAATTTTTAGAAAATTATTTGGGGCTTTTCCAACTATCTTTGTTGTTAGTTTTGCGGAGTAGATAAATAAAATAAAATAAAATAAAATTAATCGTGCACGGGGAAGGCGCACGGATCGCGCGACGCACGGGCGAACCCGCGCGCGGCGCCGCACGGGCGACCCGTGCGGGCGTCGCGCGGGGGGCGGCCCCGCCGCGCGGGGCGCCGCGTGGGCGACCCGCGCGGGCGCCGCGCGGGCTGTGCCCGCGCGGGCGCCCGCGGGGCGCCGCGCGGGCCCGCGCCCGCGCGGGCACCGCGCGGTGCGCCGCGCGGGGCCCCGCCCGCGCGGGCTACCGCGCGGGCACCGCGCGGTGCGCCGCGCGGGGCCCCGCCCGCGCGGGCCCGCGTCCGCGCGGGGCTCCGCGCGGGGCCCCGCCCGCGCGGGCACCCGCGCGGGCCCGCATCCGCGCGGGCGCCGCGCGGGGCTCCACCCGCGCGGCGCCGCGCGGGCTTGCACCCGCGCGGGCGCCGCACGGGCGCCGCGCGGGCCCGCACCCGCGCGGGCGCCGCGCGGGGCTCCGCCCGCGCGGGGGCCGCGCGGGCGCCGCTCGGGCACCGCCCGCGGAGCCCGCCGCGCGGGTCCGAGCCGCGCGGGGCTCCGACGGGCGGCGACGGCGGTGCGGGCGAAAGTCCGGTTTTGCGACCGGACGGTGCCGGGTTCTTTTTCGTTAAAATGTAAGGTGTGGGGTTTTCCGTTTTCAAGGTGTTAGTATGTGTTTTGACCATAGTTTATCCGTGCGGACTTTTCTTAGGTCCGGGTACACAGCGGGAGAGCGCGAAGGATATTGGTGTTCCGATTTCTCTCCAATAAGGTGGGTACGGTTGCGATGAGTGCAACCGGTGCTGTAAGTGCATCTATCATCATTAAAAGTACTCCTTAAATTACCTAACAAAGTAGATGGATAGTTTAACCTTTCGATTAATGTTGTTTATCTAATAATTGTGCGGCTGCGGTCGCGGTGCCCACTACACGCCAATCTTGGCAATCCGGTTTCGGATGCTGCACGTACACAGGCGGATTGGCCTCCGCATGGGTGTACTTTTCCGGAAGAGTGGTCTTTATGACCCGTGTGCCCCGCAAAGGTAACGGTGCAAGCGGGGACCTCTTCGCGCCAGCTGAGGTGTTGCACCAGCACCGCGAAAGGGGTAAGAGCATCAAAGTAGGTGTTTGTGCACGAGGGGAGATTTCCGTCTCCCCGACAGGTGATCTGGGGATTGGTGCCCAGGTTAAATTAAATTAATGTGCAGGTGTCTAACGAAAGGTTACGGTGTATTCGGTGTGTTCGTATGATTTTTCCCCTCTTGATATTGTTACACATCTACTTTGTTTGTCACTGACTTTACCCACTCCGTGACAGGTATTCCTAGGTGCGTTAGCCGGGATGGCGGTGGGACTGCGTCGTGAGGGTCGTAGTCGGACTCTTGGTTATCGTATTTATGACTCATTTCCTCTTTATGCTATTTTTAGTTGCTTGTGGATTACTTTATTTGTGGACATGTATTAGCTAGCACTGTGGATGAGGTGACCCTTTATGTTTCATATTACTAGTAGTGCGTTTTCTTATGTTTTCATCCGCGGCATGTTTTCATGATAAGATAAAGGGTTGCGAAAATGTTTTCTCAAAAGGAAGTGCCGTGTGGGCACGGGTTTTACAACTCTGGGTTTTATCCTTTCCAAATATTGATGCCGCTTAAATGGTATGCTTTAGTTAAATGATTTAAACTCTGAACTTGGTGTATGTCTACTGTATGGTTGTTGGTTGGTGATTGATGTATGATATTTGTGATTGAATGACATGTGTAAATGAGACGCCGTGCATATACAAAGGAGACTCTGTCCGTGGACAGAGTGAATTTGTGTATGTGGCGGTCTGGCACGCACCGGGGTTGAAGGTTTATGTTACCTTATTAAAGAAAAAAAAAAAAATAGACACGTCTTTCCGCTTCAATTGACTCAAAAACCCCCGGGGGCGTGACAGATTAAATGGTATCAGAGAAAATACAACCACAACCATAGTAGACGAGGTTTACATCCACAGTGCTAGGTGCCACAAGCAAATGGGAAATGAGATAACCAAGGTGTAGGTGTAGTACGTGAGAGTACGGGAAAACGGGAACGTAATGTAGGTGTGTTCGTAAGTCTAGGTGCTAGGGTGATAACCTTAGGCCTAACGTGGTTTCTTTGTTACAAGCGGACGATGGCCCGAAACGGGTTATCAGCGGAGAACGCAGGGGCAAAGAGTATGGTGCGAACAGCGGCGGAGTATCAGCTTCTCCGACAACGACTACAAGAGATGGCCGGGCAGTCAGTAACCCTTATGGAACAGATGCCATAGTGGGTGCAATAGTCGACTGCACCAATGGAGGTCGCCCGGGCTTCTCTGCCCGGGCCAGCCGCGCCAGCAACTTTGGGACCTACGCCGGGAGCCGTCAATGGAGACCCCTTGAGGGAGATACGACCGACCCTTGGGTTGTAGGAAAATGGGTAGATAGCATGGAAAGGCTCTTCGAAGCTTTGCTAATGAGGAAAGGTGAACGGGTCCCTTTGGCAGTCCGTTTTCTTGAGGGAGACGCCCGCAAGTGGTGGAAGACGGTGCGCCCGGATCCTTCGGAGGGCACCGCCCTTCCATCTTGGACCACGTTCCAAGGAGAACTGTTGAGGGCATTTCTCTCCGACAGCATCAAACGGCGGATGGAAGGTGACGTGAAGTTCATCAAGCAAGGAAGTCGGACCGTTATGGGATATCAACGGGCATTTGTGAGGTTGATCAGATGTGTTCCCCTTTGATACAAGAGATGAATCTCACAAGGCCCGTCCTTTTGTGAATGGCTTATGGAGCGACATCTTAAAGGTGGCGCAAATGGCGGGTTTGCGCACCTTCCAGGAGGTGGACGATAGAGCCACCGCGGTGGAGCGCGGATTTACGATGTCTCAAGCCCGACGGGAGAGCTCAGGACACAGCAGGGATAAGAAACGAACCCGGCCAAACTTCGGAAGAGGGCATACCAAGAGGAGCACCTCGAGGGAAATGATTCATTCCGGAAGCACGACCTTTGCTTCTATCGTGACAAACTGGGACAGTTCCGTTTTTACTGCCCCGAACCCGGGAATGATTCTTTGGAGTCGCGACACGGATGAGGGGTCCTATGCGATGACACGACAAAGGACGCACTACCCGAGGGAAGTAGTAGCAGGAAAGACCCCTTACGAAGAGTAATGTGGGTCTTGACCCCAGGAGAACCCTTAGGAGCAAATACTCTGTACCTTCTTGCCCAATAAGGATGCGAAGACTTAGTTGTCTTTGGTGTTGGCCCTTTATTATGGGTCAAATAGGTCGAACTTTCTGCCTTGAGACAATAGGCCCAAGGGACTAGTGAGTTGGGTTGGGTGAGCCTGAAAGGTTGAGTAGGCTGCGGTCCGCAATAGACCTAACGGCAAGAGGCCCAACAATAGACCCAACATCCAGGTGGGTTGGGTCTGGTCGAGATCTGTGGTGCGGTGTATGCCGACTTTAAGTAAAATCCGGATGCGTTATAACCAGCACTCAAAGCACCGTACAGGATGGCCTTCGCGGAGCTGAAGGAACTCAAGGCACAGTTGGAGGACCTTCTGGACAAAGGTTTCATCAGACCAAGCGCGTCACCTTGGGGCGCGCCCGTCCTGTTTGTGAGGAAGAAGGACGGAAGTCTCCGGTTGTGCATCGACTACCGGGAGATAAATAAGGTGACGATCAAGAATAAGTACCCCCTTCCAAGGATCGATGACCTCTTTGACCAGTTACGGGGGGCGACGGTGTTCTCAAAAATCGACCTGCAGTCGGGCTATCATCAGGTCCGGGTCAAGGGGGAGGACATCCCCAAAACAGCTTTCCGTACTCGCTATGGCCATTACGAGTTTACGGTGATGCCGTTCGGGCTCACAAATGCCCCGGCGGTGTTCATGGACATGATGAACAGGGTATTCAAGCCCTTCCTGGATTTGTTCGTGGTGGTCTTCATTGACGATATCCTCATCTACTCGCGTACCGATGAGGAACACGAAGAACACCTGCGCACAGTCCTCCAGACCCTTCGGGAACAGAAACTCTACGCCAAACTCAAAAAGTGTGAGTTTTGGCTCCGTGAGGTCGGTTTCTTGGGGCATGTAATCTCGGCGGCTGGAGTCGCGGTGGACCCAAAGAAGATAGATTCGGTGACTGACTGGCCCCGACCGACCACGGTGACGGAAATTCGAAGCTTCCTGGGATTAGCCGGGTACTACCGGCGCTTTGTGGAGGGTTTCTCCAAGATAGCCACCCCCTTAACCCGTTTGACGAAAAAGGGGGAAAAGTTTGTCTGGACGGACAAGTGTCAAAGAAGCTTCGAGGAGCTCAAGGACAGGTTGACGCGGGCTCCGATCCTCGCCCTGCCAGAACCTGGGGAGGATTACGAAGTGTACTGCGACGCGTCGCGAAATGGATTGGGTGGAGTACTCATGCAACGGGGGAAGGTAATCGCCTATGCATCAAGGCAGCTCAAGGAGTACGAGCGGAACTACCCCGTGCATGATTTGGAACTCGCAGCGGTGGTGTTTGTGCTCAAGCTCTGGAGGCACTACCTGTACGGGGCACACTGTAATGTGTACTCAGATCATAAGAGCCTCAAGTACCTTTTCACCCAAAGGGAGCTAAATTTGCGACAAAGGCGGTGGCTTGAGCTGTTAAAGGATTACGATCTGACGATCCACTACCACCCGGGAAAGGCCAACGTGGTGGCCGACGCCCTGAGTCGCAAAGGACAGGCCGCGGAAGCGGATGTAAGCGCCATTACGCAGCAGGATAGTCTAATCGCGGAGTTCTCGCGATTGAGACTAGAGGTGGTACCTGCAGGGACAGTCGCCCAACTTCTGACGCTAGTGGTCAGACCTACTCTGCTGGACAGGATTCTCGAAGGCCAATCGACTGATGATCAACTCCAGCTGGTGCGAAGTAGAATAACCGCCGACAAGGAGGGCGACTTCGTGGTGAGCTCCGACGGTGCGATACGATTTCGCGGACGAATCTGCGTACCGGATCTGTCGGAACTCAAGGAAGAAATCCTACGGGAGGCGCATACTGCCCCGTATGCGGCGCATCCCGGAGGAACCAAGATGTACAAGGACGTCAAGCAAACCTTCTGGTGGCCCAAAATGAAGGAAGACGTGACCCGATTCGTGGCTCACTGCTTAGTGTGCCAACGGGTAAAGGCCGAACATCAACGGCCGGCGGGGAAATTGCAACCTTTACCGATTCCCGAGTGGAAATGGGACATGATTACCATGGATTTTGTGACCGGTTTCCCGAGATCGCCACAGGGACACGATGCGATATGGGTGATCGTGGACCGTTTGACGAAATCGGCCCACTTTTTGCCCATACACACGACATGGACCCGGGAACGACTGGCGCAAACGTACCTCGATGAGATAGTAAGGTTGCACGGTGTACCGACATCCATCACGTCGGACAGAGACACACGTTTTGTGTCGAACTTTTGGCGAAGTTTGCAACAAGCGATGGGGACCAAGTTGCACTTCAGCACAGCTTTTCATCCGCAAACCGATGGGCAATCGGAGCGGGTGATACAGATCGTGGAAGACATGCTTCGAGCATGCGTTCTGGACTTGGGCGAAGGGTGGGCACGGTGTCTGCCCCTGGTAGAATTTGCCTACAACAACAGTTACCAGGCCAGTATTCAGATGGCGCCGTACGAGGCCCTGTACGGGCGCCGCTGTCGGTCTCCGATATGCTGGGATGACTTAGGTGAGCGAAAGTTTCTGGGCCCAGATCTGGTGGAAGAGACCGAAGCAAAGGTGCGTTTGATTAAACAAAGGCTGCTGACCGCCCAAAGCAGACAGAAAAGCTATGCAGATAACAGACGCCGAGACTTAGAATTCATGGTGGGCGAGCACGTGCTGCTCAGGGTTTCACCCTCCAAGGGGAACCGACGCTTCGGCATAAAGGGGAAGTTGAGCCCCCGATACGTGGGACCGTTCGAAATCCTGGAGCGCGTAGGACCGGTGGCGTACCGGTTGGCCCTGCCCCCGAACCTCGAACGAGTCCACAACGTGTTCCACGTTTCGATGCTCCGAAAGTACCTGGCAGACCCCTCTCATGCCTTGGATGCCTCCACCATTGAGCTGCGGGAGGACTTGAGCGTCGAGGAGACGCCGGTGCGGATTTTGGCAAGAGAGGACAAGAAGCTACGCAACCGAACGATCCCCTATGTGAAAGTCCAGTGGAGCAACCACGAAGAGCGCGAGGCGACGTGGGAACTGGAATCAAAGATGAGGGAATGTTTTCCCGAGTTGTTTAAGTGAGGTTTGAGTTTAAGTTTCGGGACGAAACTTTTTATAAAGTGTGAGTGGTGTAGTGACCCGACCCTTTGGGGCATTTTCGAACTCACATGTAATCGCTTAGGCCTTAAGCGGAATAAAATTATTTAATTTTTGAAAGTCGGCCGGGCGAGGTGTGTGTATTTTTCTGCGATAGGGCGCGAAAAACGATGACCGACGGTGCGATCGGATTCGAAATCCGATATCGGGATCTCCCGGAACGGGGTCCTTAGCGATGCGGTTATTAGTCGCGCATCGGAAACCGTGCAAAATAACTTGCACCCGAAATAGATAAGGTGGGTCATCTCGTAAGGATAATTAATTAATTAATTAATTAATTATCCGGTGACGAAATTTAAATCCTCCTACGTACGAATTAATTGTAGGATTTAAATCGGTGGGACTTTTATCTCATGGATAAGAGAGGGATAAAAATCAGGATATTTAATTGAAAAGTATGGGATTTTATCTCATGGATTGGGAAGGGATAAAATCAGGATATTTTTAGTTAAGGGATTTGAATTAAGGGATTTTATCTCACGGATTGAATAAGAGATAAAATCCGGATATTTAAGTTGGGAGTTGGTTTTTTTTCCCTTGATTATTTAATAAAGGTGGTTAAATAATCGGTGACCGGGAATCGGATATTTGAGATTTAAATATCCGGGTAATTGGAATCCAACTGGGAATTTGATTTCCCAAGATTAATTAATAAAGGTGATTAATTAATCGGTGGTCAGGATTTAAAGTTGAGAAATATCTCGTCAGTTGGATATTCTCTTGAGAAACAGAATCGGGGGATTATAGGTTCCTACATACGTAAATAAAGAAATTAACGATCAATTTGGGGAATTGACGGTGAGGATAATAATTAAACGATTAATTAAATAGGGTTATCGGTGGGGATTAATTAATTGGTAAATTAATTAATCGGATCGGTAGGGATTAATTAATTGGTAAATTAATTAATCGGATCGGTAGGGATTAATTAATTGGTAAATTAATTAATCGGGTCAAAATACCCGAAAGGGATTTTGACGGTGCGTATGCGGAAAGGGAATGCAAGGATAAATAAATAGGGTATTTATTTCCCCGCTTACCGAGCAAACCCTATTTTTATTTCTCCGCCTCCCCAAACCCTCCTCTTTCGTACGTACCGAGACCCCAAAGAAAGAAAAGAACCTTAACCGGAGAAAGGAAAAGGAAAAGGGAAGGAGCCGATCGCCCCAAACGTCGACTCGAAGGCAAGAACGAGACCGGGCGACCCTCCCAACAATCCTCGGTGAGCAAATAATTTTTAGAAAATTATTTGGGGCTTTTCCAACTATCTTTGTTGTTAGTTTTGCGGAGTAGATAAATAAAATAAAATAAAATAAAATTAATCGTGCACGGGGAAGGCGCACGGATCGCGCGACGCACGGGCGAACCCGCGCGCGGCGCCGCACGGGCGACCCGTGCGGGCGTCGCGCGGGGGGCGGCCCCGCCGCGCGGGGCGCCGCGTGGGCGACCCGCGCGGGCGCCGCGCGGGCTGTGCCCGCGCGGGCGCCCGCGGGGCGCCGCGCGGGCCCGCGCCCGCGCGGGCACCGCGCGGTGCGCCGCGCGGGGCCCCGCCCGCGCGGGCTACCGCGCGGGCACCGCGCGGTGCGCCGCGCGGGGCCCCGCCCGCGCGGGCCCGCGTCCGCGCGGGGCTCCGCGCGGGGCCCCGCCCGCGCGGGCACCCGCGCGGGCCCGCATCCGCGCGGGCGCCGCGCGGGGCTCCACCCGCGCGGCGCCGCGCGGGCTTGCACCCGCGCGGGCGCCGCACGGGCGCCGCGCGGGCCCGCACCCGCGCGGGCGCCGCGCGGGGCTCCGCCCGCGCGGGGGCCGCGCGGGCGCCGCTCGGGCACCGCCCGCGGAGCCCGCCGCGCGGGTCCGAGCCGCGCGGGGCTCCGACGGGCGGCGACGGCGGTGCGGGCGAAAGTCCGGTTTTGCGACCGGACGGTGCCGGGTTCTTTTTCGTTAAAATGTAAGGTGTGGGGTTTTCCGTTTTCAAGGTGTTAGTATGTGTTTTGACCATAGTTTATCCGTGCGGACTTTTCTTAGGTCCGGGTACACAGCGGGAGAGCGCGAAGGATATTGGTGTTCCGATTTCTCTCCAATAAGGTGGGTACGGTTGCGATGAGTGCAACCGGTGCTGTAAGTGCATCTATCATCATTAAAAGTACTCCTTAATTACCTAACAAAGTAGATGGATAGTTTAACCTTTCGATTAATGTTGTTTATCTAATAATTGTGCGGCTGCGGTCGCGGTGCCCACTACACGCCAATCTTGGCAATCCGGTTTCGGATGCTGCACGTACACAGGCGGATTGGCCTCCGCATGGGTGTACTTTTCCGGAAGAGTGGTCTTTATGACCCGTGTGCCCCGCAAAGGTAACGGTGCAAGCGGGGACCTCTTCGCGCCAGCTGAGGTGTTGCACCAGCACCGCGAAAGGGGTAAGAGCATCAAAGTAGGTGTTTGTGCACGAGGGGAGATTTCCGTCTCCCCGACAGGTGATCTGGGGATTGGTGCCCAGGTTAAATTAAATTAATGTGCAGGTGTCTAACGAAAGGTTACGGTGTATTCGGTGTGTTCGTATGATTTTTCCCCTCTTGATATTGTTACACATCTACTTTGTTTGTCACTGACTTTACCCACTCCGTGACAGGTATTCCTAGGTGCGTTAGCCGGGATGGCGGTGGGACTGCGTCGTGAGGGTCGTAGTCGGACTCTTGGTTATCGTATTTATGACTCATTTCCTCTTTATGCTATTTTTAGTTGCTTGTGGATTACTTTATTTGTGGACATGTATTAGCTAGCACTGTGGATGAGGTGACCCTTTATGTTTCATATTACTAGTAGTGCGTTTTCTTATGTTTTCATCCGCGGCATGTTTTCATGATAAGATAAAGGGTTGCGAAAATGTTTTCTCAAAAGGAAGTGCCGTGTGGGCACGGGTTTTACAACTCTGGGTTTTATCCTTTCCAAATATTGATGCCGCTTAAATGGTATGCTTTAGTTAAATGATTTAAACTCTGAACTTGGTGTATGTCTACTGTATGGTTGTTGGTTGGTGATTGATGTATGATATTTGTGATTGAATGACATGTGTAAATGAGACGCCGTGCATATACAAAGGAGACTCTGTCCGTGGACAGAGTGAATTTGTGTATGTGGCGGTCTGGCACGCACCGGGGTTGAAGGTTTATGTTACCTTATTAAAGAAAAAAAAAAAATAGACACGTCTTTCCGCTTCAATTGACTCAAAAACCCCCGGGGGCGTGACACATCCATAATAACACAACAAGTGTATGCGGAAGCTCAATATCAGAGTACTAAAAATCACTATAAATTAAAACTTTCATTCAGTAACAAATAGTTATGCGGAAATGAAAGCATACAAGAGTGAACCATAAATTAAACTTATTACACTTTACATTTCTGAACTTGCAAATAAAATTATTACATTTCCTTTACATAATTCCTCACCATACAAGGTTCACTCAAGAAATATATAGAAAGGGATACCTCTGCTAGACCCTCTAGGTCACTATGCTGCTGGGCCCTTGCCCCTGTCGTATGCCTCGCTGTCGTCTGCATCTGATCTGTCTCGACCGCTGCATCCATTCCCGAACCTGTGGGGGGGGTCACCCAAGGGGTGTGAGAACTCCGACAGAGTTCCCAGTGGGTTCAACCACCGAGAAAGAATGTCCTACACCACTTGGTCCAATGGAAGCAATAATAATAGTGCTAGGAAACTAAAATCCTCAATATCAAAATGCAGCTATGCAATATAACATATCACTACACTACACTATCTGTGTCTAATCACCAACCATCACTACTCTTGTCTAGCCACACTAGGCTGCTAAGCACCAACTCGGCCACTATGCCGCTGTATACAGGGTCAAACTAACCCGGCCACCTTGGCCACTCTATCTTTCTTTATTCTTTAGATTCTGGTGCTTTAGTTCAAGTTAACCCTCAGAAATTCTTATCCAACGGGCCCGAGCCCGGTAGTCCTGCTACCATAAGATAAGATTTCTAAGGTTGCCGATAACACCCGCAAGTGTTACCCCGTCCTGCCGGGGGACTTGTCATACGGGACACTGCCCGACAGGGTCACTGCCCAACTCTGACAAGAGTACTCTATCTACCAGTCATACGGGTCGCTGCCCGGGAGAGGGACCCTGTCCAACTCCTGACCGTTGTACGTTCGCCCCGGAGGTACGCCCGTTTTATCTTTAATTTTCTTTCTTTTCTTTTTCTTTCTCTTTTTTTTATTTTAGTTCTTAGCCTCTTTGCTTTTGAACACTTGCTTTCCTTTCTTATTCGAGCTTATAGCTCCCTTTTGCCACTGGCAAATCTCTTTCTTTTTCCTTTGAGCGTTTAGCTCTTTGCTTTCACTTTATGCCTTTCGAAAGTACCTCGTCCGACGGGTCACTGCCCAGGGAGCCCTGCTCCACTTGACGAGTCTCAAATTCGAAGGCGCCATTTACATTTTCTTTATACTTTTTAGCCACTTTTAGCTTGCTTTTAACTTTGCCTTTTTACAACTTTTTACCTCTTATCCTAGGTCTCGCCATAAGGATAACTAGAGAGTCTCCTGGACTCTTAAAAATTTCTCTTTTATTTCTTTAACTCAAATTAAAGTTAAAGTTATTATCCATTTGCCCAGACACCCTATGACTTCCTAGGGTTGTATTGTTTAATTCTTTAACCTTGGGATCTCATCCCCCTTTCATGATTCCTCACTGAATCCTAGAGTTAACTTAACTCTATTTTCCAAATTTCACTTTAACTTAGAGTTACACTGACTCTAATTTCCTGTTTTCCCTTTCATGTCTCCATACTTGATCCACCTTTTCCATCTTTGTGATTCCTTACTGAATCTTAGAGTTAACTTAACTCTATTTTCTGTTCCACCTTTAACTTAGAGTTACACTGACTCTAATCTCCTGTCCACTTTTATCTTAGAGTTACACTGACTCTAATCTCCTGTTCCACTTTTATCTTAGAGTTACACTGACTCTAATTTCCTGTCTGCGAGTTTAAACTCCTCTGGATCACCTTAGGTTCCCTTTACCTAAGTTCCATGTCATACTCATCCTAGAGTTCCTTGACTCTATGTTGATCACTAGCTCTCCTTAGGTTTCCTTCACCTAAGTTCCATGTCACATATGTCCTAGAGTTCCCTGACTCTATGTTGATCACCCTATCCAATGTCCTTAGGTTATCTCCTAAGACAATGCCACTCGTTAATTCCTAGGATAGCTCCTATGTTCGATGTCACTCGTCAAACCCCTAAACTAGGTTTTCTCCTAGTCTTACTACCAACAAGTCTTGTTCCCTTATGTCACATGATTCCTAGGGTTATACCCTAACATGATCACAATCATAAATAGCTAATCTTTTCATGCATACAATTATTTTCAACTCATCCATAATTAATAATTGTCTCTACGCATGCATATTCATCATATATCTTTGGCAACCAACAGTTGCTCTTTTCCCTGTGTCCATTTGCACATGCACTATATTCCTCTATCTCTGGCAACCAACAGTTGCACTTTTTCATCTGAATCCATCTACACATGCAATCTTAATCATAATTACCTAACGCCTCTAACAGGCTACTATCATGCTTCTAGATCAAAAAGCAAAGGAGCAAGGGGAGAGGTCACCCAATTTCGGCAGAATCCCCCACCTTGTAGTGTACCCAATTGCTTGTAGACACTTGCAATTGGTCTCCGCGCGATTCCACTTGTCTCCTCGAGCTTGCACGCAAAACGATGCACTTCTCTCGAGTCTGCACGCAAAACGGTGCACGTCCACCAAACCTGCACGCAATACGATACACGTCACTAAAAATCCACACGCAAAACGGTGTGCGTCATTTTAGTCTGCACGCAAAACGGTGCGCGTTAAATCAACCGGCACGCGAAACGGTGCACGTACCTCGAATCTGCACGCAAAACAGTGCACGGTCTACTGTAGGGTTGCACGTAAAACGGTGCACGTTTTTCTAACCCTGTATGAAAAATGATGTATAATATTAGAGAGTGCACGCAAAACGATGCGCGACAACACAACTGGCACGCAAAATGATGCACGTACCTCAAATCTGCACGCAAAACGGTGCACGCCTCACTGTCGGGTTGCACGCAAAACGGTGCACATTTTTCTTGTCCTGCACGCAAATCGATGCAAAATATTAGACTTGCACGTAAAACGTGCGCGATAAGACGATCTGCACGCAAAACGGTGCACGCTTAACTGTAAGTTGCACGCAAAACGGTGCATATTTTTCTACCCCTGCACGAAAACGATGTATAATTTTAGAGACTGCACGCAAAACGGTGCGCGATGAAATGATCTGCACGCAAAACGTGCACGTTTAACTGTAAAGTTGCACGCAAAATGGTGCACATTTTTCTACCCCTGCACGAAAAACGATGTATAATATTATAAACTGCACACAAAACGGTGCGCGATAAAATAATCTGCACGCAAAACGGTGCAAATTTAACTGTAAGGTTGCACGCAAAACGGTGCATATTTTTTTATCTCTGCGTACAAAAAATGATGTATCATATTATAAACTGCATGTAAAAACGTGCAAAAACAACTCAATCTGTGCGTAAAACGAGAGCACGTACCTCGGATTGACACGCAAAACGAGGCGCGCCCAAAATTGTCCCGGACAGTCCGTGCAGCAACGGTACAGTAGAACTCGGTCCCAACACGCAAAACGGCACGGGGTCAAATTTAATGTCCAAAAAAGAACCCTACAAATTATGCCCAAAAATACCGAAAAATAACGTTACCTCGTAAGTTGCGCCGCCCACGAGATCCACAGCGCGACGCACCCCACGAAATCCCCTTTTTTTTTCTTTTTTTTTTTTTCTCTCTCTATCTCTCTCTCTCTCCCTCTCTCGAAGCTTGGTTGGAGAAGTTGGAGAAGAAGAAGAGAACAGAGGAGGGAAGGTCTGCGGGGGGAAAAAAAAGGAGGAAGAAGAGAAGAAAAAGAAGGAGAAAAGAAAGAAAGTGGTCCGTGGACCGGGTCCACGGAATCATCCAATAAAAAATCGTCAAATGGCGGTCCACGACAAAGGGGGCGCGCACCGGGTCCACTGGGCGCCCCACACGCCACACAGGCGCGCGACCTGCGCATCTGTGCGCGCCAGCTGTGCGCCTCGCGCAGCGCGCCGCGCGTCTTGGAAATCCGTTTTCGTCCCGTTTTCTGTCCATTTTTCGTCCGTTTCCGTCCAAATTTGACAGACGACTTCGTTTCAGCTTAATTTACCACAGAAAATTTTAAATTTTCAGTTTGGGCCATTTCTGGGCCACCAAAAGCCTCGCTGTATCTAGAACATTGGCGGACCCCGTTCTTACAATCCGGGTATCCTATCAACCCGAAATTTTTACTGTGACCTTAAAACATAATTACCCAGCTCCCATAATTTTCTCAGAATTTTTTGACACTGTTGGCGGAGCCCGTTCCCACTATCCGGCCTCCGATTAGTGCGAAACTTTTTCTGTGGCCTTAAAACATATTTACGGGGCTCCCGTAATTTTCTCGGAATTTTCCGACACAGTGAATTTTCCACTAAAAATCTGGGCCCCCTTTCTCAAATAAATTTTTAAATGTCTCCATTTTAACCCGATTTGGGCCCAACTCGCGTCCACATATTCTTTACTTTCCTAACTTTCATAACACTAGTATTTCATACCACCTTTATTTATATTTATTTATGTGCCGAAAATTCGGTACATTACATCTCCAAGGATCATCCTGAATCGAACATTATTGGAGACCCACAAGAAGGAGTTAGGACTCGGAGGCAGTTGGTTTGTGGATTCGCTTGCTACGTATCTTTAATCGAACCAAAGAATGTTGATGAAGCTCTTCAGGATGACTACTGGATTAAAGCAATGCAGGAAGAGCTCCATCAATTTGAGCGAAACAAAGTCTGGGAATTAACGAAGCCTCCGAAGCAACACAATGTGATAGGTACAAAATGGATTTTCAAGAACAAGAAAAATGAGGAAGGTACCATCATCAGGAACAAAGCAAGGTTAGTTGCTCAAGGCTACTCTCAAGTAGAAGGTATAGACTTTGATGAAACTTTCGCCCCTGTAGCTAGACTCGAGTCCATTCGTATCTTATTTGCGATAGCTTGTCATTTTAAAATCAAATTATTTCAAATGGACGTTAAGAGCGCCTTTTTAAATGGGTTTTTAAATGAGGAAGTTTATGTGGCTCAACCGAAAGGTTTTGTGGATCATAAACTACCTAACCATGTTTTTCGTCTGAAAAAGGCTCTTTACGGTCTGAAACAAGCACCGCGAGCATGGTACGAAAGGTTGACAAAGCACCTTTTGGAAAAGTCCTCTATAGGGGGATATAATAGGACTAAATCTCTAACCCGGCTATAGCATTTTGGATGGTAGCAAGATCCAAGAGGAACATGAGAGTTAAGCGTGCTAGAGCTAGAGTAGTTCTAGGATGGGTGACCCCCTGGGAAGTGGGGCGTCATAGTTGGTATCAGAGCCATTCACCAGCCGAAAATGTGAGATGAGTCTCGGCTGAGCCAGGGTTATATAGCGGGTAGAGCGAGGCTCCCCGGCTAATGACCGTTGTGAGTGGAGTGCAGCTCCTCACAAGGTCGGCTAAGGCTAGCGAGACGAGTCTCACATTGCCTGGTGCTTGTGAGTGTGCTTGAGCCTGACGTGGACGTCAGGGCTTAAAGGGGGGAAGAATGTGACACCCCCGGAATTTGGATTAGTCCTCTATATAAATGATATAATAGGACTAAATCTCTAACCCGGCTATAGCATTTTGGATGGTAGCAAGATCCAAGAGGAACATGAGAGTTAAGCGTGCTAGAGCTAGAGTAGTTCTAGGATGGGTGACCCCCTGGGAAGTGGGGCGTCATAGAAAGGTTGACAAAGCACCTTTTGGAGAAGGGCTATACTCGAGGGGGAGCTGACAGGACTCTCTTTGTCACGCCCCGGGGTCGAAACTGCGACCCGGGCTCGCTAACAGATCCGCCATCTGTACGGAAACTGCCGTATAGACGAAGCGTCTAACCTGCAAAAAGAAACATCTACAGCTAAACAGATATCAGAGCTAAAAGTATACTACTTCAAAAACTGAAATTCAAACACTGCACAACTGAAAACAAAAATAATATCCATCTCCCAAATACGATCATATAACAAGTCCTCTGATACAAAAGTCAAGGGGAGATATCTCCAATAAATACATCAGTGTACAACCTCTCGATACAATAAATATCCTCCCTACAACAGTCTCTCAAACTGTAGAACAAAAGGTACAACTCTATACCTCACTACAAGGTTCTCTCAACAGAAGAAAAGCAGCAACCTAATCTACTGAAGCTCTCCACTGTAAAGGGGTACCGCTACACTCCGACGACGGGTAAGGAACTATCTCGCGTGTCACGCCCCGGGGTCGAAACTGCGACCCGGGCTCGCTAACAGATCCGCCATCTGTACGAAAACTGCCGTACAGACGAAGCGTCTAGCCTGCAAAAGATAGAACTACAGCTATACAGATATCAGAGCGGGTAATAAAAGCTGTAATATAAAATCTCACTACTAAAAGCTGAACATAAATACAAGTCTATCTCCCGAATACAAGATGATACAAATAGAAAACAACCTATACAACATCTACAAATCCAAAGGGGAGATAGCTAAAACTAGAAATAACCATACATGATCAACTCCCACAGTCCGGGATGGTACAACTACCTCACTCTAAAGTAACAATGCTGGTAGGGAACTATCTCGCGACTCCCTGTCCTCGGTCCGTCAAGCCAGCTCGGGCAGGAACGGAAGAAAGCCTCAGCAACCTGTCACCGACAGAGGGTGTGAGAACTACATCCTACAGTAGTTCTCAGTGGGTACCGTCTCCAAGAACCACGGTCTGCCCACTAAGTCTACTAGAGGCATAAGATAACAGAATGAAGCTGAAATAATGAAAGAACAAGCTGGAAAAAATATCTACAGCTATCATGCCTCTATCTACTATGCTCAACAAGAAAGAACACAGATGATGGTATGCATCCACTCAAAACTGACAGTAGGTCATGAGTACTATGCTCAACAGTATAACCGACTATGACACATGATATGCATACTCTCTCACATAACACCCAATCTCAATGACTGTCCCACTTTGGACCAGTCAAGTAGCCTGCGCTCACCTACTGCCACTACGCCCAAACAGGACTTGGTCTTACGTAGGGTGTCCCTCAAGGACTATCTCAATCTCAAGCGAACTCTAGTGTATCAACTAGTCGCAACATCGCAGCCTCGTCAGGCTCGGTATCATCATCGCACCCGGGGCGTAGCTCGAGGGGAGCGACCCCAACGAACTCAAGTATCACAAGTATCTCATAACTGGCATGAAATGCCAGGCTCAGCAGGCTATAGTCCACGATCAAACAGATCGGTATCTCGATGCTCAAAGTCACAACTCGACTCGGAAAAGAACCCTCTCACAGCTATGTCAACTCTCCACTCAAGCTCACAAACTAACTCAAGAAGGTGTCACACAGCTGGGACCGCCGTCACTCCCAACGGCTCCCACAACGACACCCCACTCATAGACGAGAAGAGCCGACTGACGCGGCAAGGTCCGAGAATCCCGATAGACCGGTGCCTAGAACCCCAATCAAACAAGAACAGACTCTAGGCTCAGCCTATCGAAGTTCTCGATCCTTTACCGTTCAGGGATTCGGCCCCTCTCGGTTAAAGTGGGAAACTATCTCAACTCAAACTCATAACTCACGGCTGGAGATGCTCCACAGCCAAAACTGCACAGAGTCCGAAAACCCCGGGAGCCTACTACCTACGACCCCAATCAAACAAGAATAGGCTATAGGTGTAGCCTCCCGTTGTTTTCGGCCCAAGACGAAACCAGCCCTTAGAACCCAGATACCTCGCCCCTGGCGGGTGAGGGAATTTAGTAAAAAGATGACCTTTATTAGAAATATCATTTCTCCTCAACCCCCTTGGGGTGAGGGTAAAATTTACCTTTTTGAAAACTATCTTAAATTGAGAAAACCAGCTTTTATGGATTTTAGTTCTTGAGAAAATCAGTTT
>JAQOTM010000079.1:400861-439668 GCA_029168755.2 Tillandsia fasciculata | reverse complement strand
GTGACGCGGTGATTAGTCATGCATTGGAATCCGTTGCAAAATATCTTGCACCCGTTGGAGATAAGGTGGGTTATCTCGTAGGGGATAATTAATTAATTAATTAATTAATTATCCGATGACGGAAATTAGAATTCTCTTACGTACGAATAAAGAGGAAATTAATTAAATAATTAAATAATAGGGATTATATAAGTAATCCCGGTTATCGGAAGAAAAACCCTAATTTAAATTACCCTCCTCCTCAAACCCTCCTCTTTCGTGCGTGCCGAAAACCAAACGAAACCCTAGTTAGAAAAGAAAGAGGAAAACCCTAACCGGAAGAGAAAAGAGGAAAAGAAGGAGGAAGCGGAGGAACCCGATCGCCCCGATTCACGTGCCGGAGATCGGAGAACGAGACGCCATCGTCTACGGGGAGCGGATCCGGGTCTCCAACGCCGAAAGGAAACAAGATCGGTTCTTTAATTCTGATAAATTAAGGTTAGTGAACATCGTTGCGGTTGTTAAATTAATCGGGGGTTTTTCGTGTCCTTGTAAGGTGATTTTAATCGGAACATCGATCGCGGATTTTCGTCGGTTTTGACCCATGTTTTATTCTCGTTCTTGACCGGGTGTGATCGAGGATTTTTTATCGGATTTTAATTGGTGGTTTTTTTAATCGGTTTCTTGTTATCGGACCTCCGATCGACGTTTTGGTTGTTCGTCGATCGTTGGTTTAGTCATTAGAATTATCGTGTATTTTTTTGGGAATTTTTGGGGATGTTTCGTTGGAACATAGTGGGTTAACGGGAGGCCGCCGCCGCCGTTGTTAAACGGGAGGCCGCCGCCGTCGTTACCATGGTCGCGGGGTCTTCGCCGGAGTCGCACGGGAGCGAAAACGGAGAAGAAATCGCGAAACGGGAGCGAAAACGGCGAAGAAAACCGTGAAATTAGGGTTTACCGTGCTTGTCCGTACAGCGCGGTCCACGGGTCCAGCATGCACCCGTGCACGCCCGCAGCGTCGGAAGCACCAGACCCGGTGCACGGTTTCATGCACCGGCCCGGCCCAAGGCGCGCGGTGCACGCCTCATGCGTGCACCCGGCGCACGCGCTTGCGGCCGAGAGCAAGGACCGGTGCATGCTCGGGTCGTGCACCGGCCCGGCCCGAGATGCGCGGTGCCACGCCTCCTGCGTGCACCCGGCGCATGCCGCCGCCGCCTGACGCCGTGAACCCGGTGCACGGTTGCCCCCGTGCACCAACCGACAGCCCGAAGTTCATTTGCTCCGTTTTTGCCCGTTTTTCCACCGTTTTGAGCGCCGTTTTCGCCGTTGGGATCGTTATTTCCGTGGCTTTCTTGGCATGGCCACTTGGGATCTTCTTGGTCACTATTTTATTATGTTGGTGTCGATTTCGCCGACGCTCCGTGCCTCGACGAAATTGTCGGGGGCGCGCCGTCGGGTCTTTTTCTCATCTTTTCGCCGCCAGGGGTCTTCTTGGTTTACCCATTGATTTCCCGAGTTTGACTACCGGTTGAGGGTTGAGATTTGCTGGATTTTCATTAGCGGTTTTGGGTTCCGGTTTTCGGCGAACCGGACGGTGTTGGACTTTTCCGTCAAAAAGAGTAAATTGGGTCTTTTGTTTTGGGATGTTAGTACACGTTTGTGACTATAGTTATCCTCGCGGACTTTCTTTAGGTCCAGGTGCGCAGCGGGGTGCGCGAAGGATTCAGGTGTTCCGATTTCTCTTCAACAAGGTGGGTACGGTTGCTATAAGTGCAACAAGTGCAGTAAGTGCATCTATCGTCATTAAAAGTGCTCTCAATTTACCTAACAAAGTAGATGGACAGTTTAACCTTTCGCATAATTGTATTTTTATCTAACAATTAAAGCGGCTGCGGTCGCGGTGCTCACTACACGCCGATCTCGGCAAATCCGGTTTCGGATGCTGCACGTACACCGGCGGATTGGCCTCCGCATAGGTGTACTTTTCCGGAAAAGTGGTCTTTTTGACCCGTGTGCCCCACGAAAGTATAGGTGCGAGTGGGGACCTCTTCGCGCCAGCTGAAGGTGACGCACCAGCACCGTGAAGAGGTAAAAGCATCAAAGGTGATTGCGCACGAGGGGAGACTTCAGTCTCTCCGACAGGTACTCTGGGGTTGGTGCCCAACTTAATTGATAAATCTGGGGTCGGTGCCCAGCTAAATTATGTGCAGGGTTTTAGCGAAAGGTTTCGGTGTAATCGGTTTGTTTCACTTCTTTGTTCTCATTAGACATCTACTTTGTTTGTCACTGACTTTACCCACTCCGTGACAGGTGCTACTAGGTGCGTTAGCCGGGACGGCGGTGAGACTGCGTCGTGAGGACCGTAGTCAGGACACTTGGTTTCCATCTCATTTCCCTTTCTACTTTGAATAGTCTTTTGCTTGTGGATTACTTTAGTTGTGGACATGTATTAGTTAGCTCTGTGGATGAGGTGTACCTTTATGTTTTGATACTTTTAGTAGTGTTTTCTTGCGCGGCATGTTTTCATGATGAACTGATTGATTGAGAAAATGTTTTCTCAAAACAAAGTGCCGTGTGGGCACGGGTTTTACAAACGCTGGGTTTTATCCTTTCCAAACGTTGACGCCGCTTTATAAACTTGTTTTGTTTGGTGATGTATGTCTACTGTATGGTTGATGGTTGATGCTTGATGTTGTAAATGAATAGTATGTTGTAAATGAGACGCCGTGCATATACAAAGGAGACTCTGTCCGTGGGCAGAGAGAATTTGTGTATGTGGCGGTCTGGCACGCACCGGGGATGAGGTTATGTTACCTTATTAAGAAAAAAAAAAAATAGACACGCATTTTTCGCTTTGATTTACCCAAAAACCCCCGAGGGCGTGACAGATTAAATGGTATCAGAGAAAAACAACCATAACCATAGTAGACGTGATCCACATCCACAGTGTAGGTGCCACAAGCAAATTGGAAATGAGATAACCAAGGTATAGGTGCGGTAGTACGTGAGAGTACGGGGAAAACGGGAACGTAGTATAGGAGTAATCGTGAGAAGGGGTGCTAGGGTTATAACCATAGGATTGACATGGTTTCTTTGTTTACAGCAGACGATGGCCCGGACTAGGTCGTCCACCAAAATGCAGATGCGGACGGAGCGGCCCCGGCCGCCGCAGAGAACCAGCTCCTCCGGCAACAACTGCGGAAATGGCCGGGCAGTTAGCAACACTGACGGAGCAGGTTCGTCAGCTGACGCAGCGACAGGCAACCGCGCCAGCCGAACGCGATCCGACCCCTCCGCCCGAAACCACTGCACCCACTACGGAACCGCAAGGGGCGGGTGGTACGACGACGGAACAGCCCCCAGCCCCAAGGGAAGTACCCACCCCGACAACTTCGGGGCCTGTGTTGGGAGCGACAGCAGGGGAGGCAGGAACGACCCCTACTCTTGGGGGTCCGCCACCGTGGGAGGGACTACGGAGCAGAGGGCGGCGCGAGAAAGGGTCAGGACGAATTTGACTGAGTTCAAGAAGCATGACCCTCCCACCTTCGAGGGGAGACGACCGACCCATGGGTCGTCGAGAAATGGGTGGATACCATGGAAAAGCTTTTCGAGGACCTGCTGATGGAGGAGCACGAGCGGGTTCCACTAGCTGTCCACTTTCTGGAAGGGAATGCGCGCATCTGGTGGAAGACGGTGCGCCCGGATCCGTCTACAAACGACCCGCTACCGACATGGTCGACCTTAGGAAGAACTTTTTGGCGCTTTCTTCTCCGATAGCGTCAAGCGGCAATTGGAAGACGACCTGAAGAACATTAGACAAGGGAACCGCTCGGTCATGGAATATCAAAGGGAATTTGTAAGATTAGTTAACTGCGTCCCGTTTGTTATACGGGACGAACCCCACAAGGCCCGTCTTTTTGTGGACTGGTTGCGGAGCGACATCCTCGAGATGGTACAGGCAGCGGACTTGCGCACGTTCAGGGAGGTGGTGGACAGAGCCACCATTGTGGAGCGGGGATTCGCTATCACCCGAGCTCGACGTGAGGGGTCAGGAAATAACCGGGAGAAGAAGCGGACGCAGACTTACCCGGGAGGGGGCCCTTCTGGTGGGACCCGACCCCCAAAGTACCCCAGGACGCAACAAGGAAGCAAGAGTGCGCCTACCGGAAAACCGCGACCAGTGAACAAGCCATGTGTTATTTGCAGAGCGTCGCATCCAATGACGGAATGCCCTAAGAGACACGATCACTGTTACCGCTGCGGCAAACCGGGGCATCTCCGATTCAACTGTCCCCTGAACACTGGGGCGGCATCTTCCGCAGCTTCTGCCCCAACGGCGAAGCCACCAGGGTGGGGTAGAGCGTCAGCGGGAATGCCCCCACACCCTCCGGCGCCAAGAACAGAAGGAGAATCACGACCACAGCCAGGAGGGAGGCTCTACTCCATGGGCCAGCATGGAGCGGCACTGCCAGAGGAGGTGGTTGCAGGTATTACCTCCGTTTCCAATTTTTGAGCTCGAACCCTATTTGATACCGGGGCGACTCGCTCCTTCATTTCCCGCACTTTTGCACAAACACATCTGCTAGAAAGTAGTCCCCTTGATGTCTTGATGACCGTCCAGACCCCGGGGGGCCAATCGCGGCAACTGGCCTGGTACCCTCATGTTCAATAAGACTGGGAAGGTTGTCGTGCCCCTGGGATCTGGTGGTCATACCGCTTAAAGAATACGACGTGGTTTTGGGTATGGACTGGCTTACCGAGTACTAGGCGGTCATTGACTGCGAGAAGCGCCAGGTGCAACTACAGAAGCCGGGATTCCCGGAAAACGTGTACTTGGCGTGCAAAAGTACTTCCTTTTTGGCTATCATCTCCGCATCGTGGGCTAGGAAGCTGATAGAGGGCGGGTGCGTGGCCTATCTAGCCTCGGTAGATGTAGCCACCCGACCCGTTCCCTCGCCTTCCGAAATTCCAGTGGTAAGAATTTCCGGACGTGTTTCCGGCGGAGCTCCCCGGAATGCCGCCGGAACGAGAGGTTGACTTCCCAATTGAGCTGCTTCCCGGCACCAAACCCATCACCAAGGCACCGTACAGGATGGCCTTCGCGGAGTTGAAGGAACTCAAGGCACAGTTGGAGGACCTTTTGGACAAGGGTTTTATCAGACCAAGCGCGTCACCCTGGGGCGCGCCCGTCCTGTTTGTGAGAAAGAAGGACGGAAGTCTCCGGTTGTGCATCGACTACCGGGAGATAAATAAGGTCACCGTTAAGAACAAGTACCCCCTGCCAAGGATCGACGACCTCTTCGACCAATTACAGGGGGCGACGGTGTTTTCAAAGATTGACCTGCAGTCGGGCTATCATCAGGTCCGGGTTAAGGGGGAGGACATCCCCAAAACGGCCTTCCGAACTCGCTATGGCCATTACGAATTTACGGTAATGCCATTCGGGCTCACAAATGCCCCGGCAGTGTTCATGGATATGATGAACAGGGTATTCAAACCCTTCCTGGACTTATTCGTGGTGGTCTTCATCGACGATATCCTCATCTACTCCCGTACAGACGAGGAACATGAAGAACATCTGCGCACAGTCCTCCAGACCCTTCGGGAACAGAAACTCTACGCCAAACTCAAAAAGTGTGAGTTTTGGCTCCGTGAGGTCGGTTTCTTGGGGCACGTAATCTCGGCGGCTGGAGTCGCAGTGGATCCGAAGAAGATAGATTCGGTGACGGACTGGCCCCAACCGACGACGGTGACGGAGATTCGAAGCTTCCTGGGATTAGCCGGGTATTACCGGCGCTTCGTGGAGGGTTTCTCCAAGATAGCCACCCCCTTAAACCGTTTGACTAGAAAGGGGGAAAAGTTTATCTGGACGGACAAATGTCAGAAGAGCTTCGAGGAGCTCAAGGATAGATTGACGCGAGCCCCGATTCTCGCCCTGCCAGAACCAGGGGAGGATTATGAAGTGTATTGCGATGCGTCGCGAAATGGACTGGGTGGAGTACTCATGCAACGGGGAAAGGTTATAGCCTATGCGTCAAGGCAGCTCAAGGAGTACGAGCGGAATTACCCCGTGCACGATTTGGAACTCGCAGCGGTGGTGTTCGTCCTCAAGCTTTGGAGACACTACCTGTATGGGGCGCACTGCAATGTGTACTCAGATCATAAAAGTCTTAAGTACCTTTTCACCCAAAAGGAGTTAAATCTACGACAAAGACGATGGCTCGAGCTACTGAAGGATTACGATTTAACGATCCACTACCACCCGGGAAAAGCAAACGTGGTGGCCGACGCCCTGAGTCGCAAGGGGCAGGCCGAGGAGGCAGGTGTAAGTGCCATCACCCAGCAAGATAGTCTAATTGCGGAATTCTCGCGATTGAGACTAGAAGTAGTACCGGCAGGTACAGTCGCACAACTTCTGACACTGGTGGTCAGACCTACCCTGCTGGACAGAATTCTCGAAGGGCAATCGACTGATGACCAACTCCAGCTGGTGCGAAGTAGGATAACCGCCGACCAGGAAGGTGATTTCACAGTTAACTCCGACGGCACGATACGATTTCGGGGACGAATCTGCGTGCCGGATCTACCGGAACTCAAAGAGGAAATCCTGCGGGAGGCGCATACTGCCCCATATGCAGCGCATCCCGGGGGAACGAAGATGTACAAGGACGTCAAACAGACCTTCTGGTGGCCCAAAATGAAGGGAGACGTGACTCGATTTGTGGCACACTGCCTGGTGTGCCAACAGGTGAAGGCCGAGCATCAGCGCCCGGCAGGAAAATTGCAACCTTTACCGGTGCCCGAGTGGAAGTGGGACATGATTACCATGGATTTTGTGACCGGTTTCCCGAAGTCGCCACAGGGACACGATGCAATATGGGTGATTGTGGACCGTTTGACGAAATCGGCCCACTTTCTGCCCATACACACGACGTGGACGCGGGAACGACTGGCACAAACTTACATCAACGAGATAGTAAGGTTGCATGGGGTACCGACATCTATCACGTCGGACAGGGACACGCGATTTGTGTCAAACTTTTGGCGAAGCCTGCAGCGAGCAATGGGAACCAAGTTGCACTTCAGTACGGCTTTTCACCCGCAAACCGATGGACAATCAGAGCGGGTGATACAGATTGTGGAGGACATGCTTCGAGCATGCGTTTTGGACTTGGGCGAAGGGTGGGCACGGTGTTTGCCCCTAGTGGAATTTGCCTACAATAACAGTTACCAGGCCAGCATTCAGATGGCACCGTACGAGGCCCTGTACGGGCGCCGCTGTCGGTCTCCAATATGCTGGGACGACTTGGGTGAGCGTAAGTTTCTGGGCCCAGATTTGGTGGAGGAGACCGAAGCAAAGGTGCGATTGATTAGGCAAAGGCTACTGACCGCCCAGAGCAGACAGAAAAGCTACGCGGACAACAGACGCCGAGACTTAGAGTTCATGGTGGGTGAGCATGTGTTACTCCGAGTTTCGCCCTCCAAGGGGAACCGACGTTTCGGCATAAAGGGAAAGCTAAGCCCGAGGTACGTGGGACCGTTCGAAATCCTGGAACGCGTAGGACCGGTGGCGTACCGTTTAGCCTTGCCACCGAACCTCGAACGAGTCCACAACGTGTTCCATGTCTCAATGCTCCGGAAGTACCTCGCTGACCCCTCTCATGCCTTGGATACCTCCACCATCGAGTTGCGAGAGGATTTAAGCGTCGAGGAGACGCCGGTGCGGATTTTGGCAAGAGAGGACAAGAAATTGCGAAATCGAACTATCCCCTATGTGAAGGTCCAGTGGAGCAACCACGAAGAGCGCGAGGCGACGTGGGAACTGGAATCGAAAATGAGGGAATGTTTTCCCGAATTGTTTAAGTGAGGGTTGTACTTAAGTTTCGGGATGAAACTTTTTATAAAGTGTGAGTGGTGTAGTGACCCGACCCTTCGGGGTATTTTTAACTCACATGTAATTACTTAGGCCTTAAGTGAAATAAAATTATTTAATTTCTAAAAGTCGGCCGGTGGGTGGTGCTGGTATTTTTCTGCGATAGAGCGCGGAAAATGATGACCGACGGTGCGATCGGATCTGAAATCCGATGTCGGGATCTCCCGGAACGGGATCCTTAGTGACGCGGTGATTAGTCATGCATCGGAATCCGTGCAAAATATCTTGCACCCGTTGGAGATAAGGTGGGTTATCTCGTAGGGGATAATTAATTAATTAATTAATTAATTATCCGATGACGGAAATTAGAATTCTCTTACGTACGAATTAAAGAGGAAATTAATTAAATAATTAAATAATAGGGATTATATAAGAAATCCCGGTTATCGGAAGAAAAACCCTAATTTAAATTACCGCCTCCTCAAACCCTCCTCTTTCGTGCGTGCCGAAAACCAAACGAAACCCTAGTTAGAAAAGAAAGAGGAAAACCCTAACCGGAAGAGAAAAGAGGAAAAGAAGGAGGAAGCGGAGGAACCCGATCGCCCCGATTCACGTGCCGGAGATCGGAGAACGAGACGCCATCGTCTACGGGGAGCGGATCCGGGTCTCCAACGCCGAAAGGAAACAAGATCGGTTCTTTAATTCTGATAAATTAAGGTTAGTGAACATCGTTGCGGTTGTTAAATAAATCGGGAGTTTTTCGTGTCCTTGTAAGGTGATTTTAATCGGAACATCGATCGCGGATTTTCGTCGGGTTTTGATCCATGTTTATTCTCGTTCTTGACCGGGTGTGATCGAGGATTTTTTATCGGATTTTAATTGGTGGTTTTTTAATCGGTTTCTTGTTATCGGACCTCCGATCGACGTTTTGGTTGTTCGTCGATCGTTGGTTTAGTCATTAGAATTATCGTGTATTTTTTGGGAATTTTTGGGGATGTTTCGTTGGAACATAGTGGGTTAACGGGAGGCCGCCGCCGCCGTTGTTAAACGGGAGGCCGCCGCCGTCGTTACCATGGTCGCGGGGTCTTCGCCGGAGTCGCACGGGAGCGAAAACGGAGAAGAAATCGCGAAACGGGAGCGAAAACGGCGAAGAAAACCGCGAAATTAGGGTTTACTGTGCTTGTCCGTACAGCGCGGTCCACGGGTCTAGGCGTGCACCCGGTGCACGCACGCAGCGTCGGAAGCACCAGACCCGGTGCACGGTTTCGTGCACCGGCCCGGCCCAAGGCGCGCGGTGCACGCCTCATGCGTGCACCCGGCGCACGCGCTTGCGGCCGAAGAGCAAGGACCCGGTGCACGCTCGGGTCGTGCACCGGCCCGGCCCGAGATGCGCGGTGCACGCCTCCTGCGTGCACCCGGCGCATGCCGCCGCCGCCTGACGCCGTGAACCCGGTGCACGGTTGCCCCCGTGCACCAACCGACAGCCCGAAGTTCATTTGCTCCGTTTTTGCCCGTTTTCCCACCGTTTTGAGCGCCATTTTCGCCGTTGGGATCGTTATTTCCGTGGCTTTCTTGGCATGGCCACTTGGGATCTTCTTGGTCACTATTTTATTATGTTGGGTGTCGATTTCGCCGACGCTCCGCGCCTCGACGAAATTGTCGGGGGCGCGCCGTCGGGTCTTTTTCTCATCTTTTCGCCGCCAGGGGTCTTCTTGGTTTAACCATTGATTTCCCGAGTTGACTACCGGTTGAGGGTTGAGATTTGCTTGATTTTCGTTAGCGGTTTTGGGTTTCGGTTTTCCGCGAACCGGACGGTGTTGGACTTTTCCGTCAAAAAGAGTAAATTGGGTCTTTTGTTTTGGGATGTTAGTACACGTTTGTGACTATAGTTATCCTTGCGGACTTTCTTTAGGTCCAGGTGCGCAGCGGGGGTGCGCGAAGGATTCAGGTGTTCCGATTTCTCTTCAACAAGGTGGGTACGGTTGCTATAAGTGCAACAAGTGCAGTAAGTGCATCTATCGTCATTAAAAGTGCTCTCAATTTACCTAACAAAGTAGATGGACAGTTTAACCTTTCGCATAATTGTATTTTTATCTAACAATTAAAGCGGCTGCGGTCGCGGTGCTCACTACACGCCGATCTCGGCAAATCCGGTTTCGGATGCTGCACGTACACCGGTGGATTGGCCTCCGCATAGGTGTACTTTTCCGGAAAAGTGGTCTTTTTGACCCGTGTGCCCCACGAAAGTATAGGTGCGAGTGGGGACCTCTTCGCGCCAGCTGAAGGTGACGCACCAGCACCGTGAAGAGGTAAAAGCATCAAAGGTGATTGCGCACGAGGGGAGACTTCAGTCTCTCCGACAGGTACTCTGGGGTTGGTGCCCAACTTAATTGATAAATCTGAGGTCGGTGCCCAGCTAAATTATGTGCAGGGTTTTAGCGAAAGGTTTCGGTGTAATCGGTTTGTTTCACTTCTTTGTTCTCATTAGACATCTACTTTGTTTGTCACTGACTTTACCCACTCCGTGACTGTCACGCCCCCGGGGGTTTTTGAGTCAATCAAAGCGGAAAATTGCGTGTCTATTTTTTTTTTCTCAATATAGTAGCATAAACCTCATCCCCGGTGCGTGCCAGACCGCCACATACACAAATTCTCTCTGCCCACGGACAGAGTCTCCTTTGTATATGCACGGCGCCTCATTTACAACATGCGATTCATTTACAGCATCAAACATCAACCATCAACCATACAGTAGACATACATCACTAAACCAAACAAGTTTATAAAGCGGCGTCAACGTTTGGAAAGGATAAAACCCAGCGTTTGTAAAATCCGTGCCCACACGGCACTTCGTTTTGAGAAAACATTTTCGCAATCAATCAGTTTATCGTGAAAACGTGCCGCGTAAGAAAACACCACTAAAAATATCAAAAGCATAAAAGTACACCTCATCCACAGAGCTAACTAATACATGTCCACAACTAAAGTAATCCACAAGCAAAAGACTATTCAAAGTAGAAAGGGAAATGAGATGGAAACCAAGTGTCCTGACTACGGTCCTCACGACGCAGTCTCACCGCCGTCCCGGCTAACGCACCTAGTAGCACCTGTCACGGAGTGGGTAAAGTCAGTGACAAACAAAGTAGATGTCTAATAAGAACAAAGAAGGGGAAACAAACCGATTACACCGAAACCTTTCGCTAAAACCCTGCACATAATTTAGCTGGGCACCGACCCCAGATTTATCAATTAAGTTGGGCACCAACCCCAGAGTACCTGTCGGAGAGACTGAAGTCTCCCCTCGTGCGCAATCACCTTTGATGCTTTTACCTCTTCACGGTGCTGGTGCGTCACCTTCAGCTGGCGCGAAGAGGTCCCCACTCGCACCTATACTTTCGTGGGGCACACGGGTCAAAAAGACCACTTTTCCGGAAAAGTACACCATGCGGTGGCCAATCCGCCGGTGTACGTGCAGCATCCGAAACGGATTTGCCGAGATCGGCGTGTAGTGAGCACCGCGACCGCAGCCGCTTTAATTGTTAGATAAAAAAATACAATTATGCGAAAGGTTGAACTGTCCATCTACTTTGTTAGGTAAATTGAGAGCATTTTTAATGACGATAGATGCACTTACTGCACTTGTTGCACTTATAGCAACCGTACCCACCTTGTTGAAGAGAAATCGGAACACCTGAATCCTTCGCGCACCCCGCTGCGCACCTGGACCTAAAGAAAGTCCGCAAGGATAACTATAGTCACAAACGTGTACTAACATCCCAAAACAAAAGACCCAATTTACTCTTTTTGACGGAAAAGTCCAACACCGTCCGGTTCGCCGAAAACCGGAACCCAAAACCGCTAACGAAAATCCAGCAAATCTCAACCCTCAACCGGTAGTCAACTCGGGAAATCAATGGTTAAACCAAGAAGACCCCTGGCGGCGAAAAGATGAGAAAAAGACCCGACGGCGCGCCCCCGACAATTTCGTCGAGGCGCGGAGCGTCGGCGAAATCGACACCCAACATAATAAAATAGTGACCAAGAAGATCCCAAGTGGCCATGCCAAGAAAGCCACGGAAATAACGATCCCAACGGCGAAAACGGCGCTCAAAACGGTGGAAAAACGGGCAAGAACGGAGCAAATGAACTTCGGGCTGTCGGTTGGTGCACGGGGGCAACCGTGCACCGGGTTCACGGCGTCAGGCGGCGGCGGCATGCGCCGGGTGCACGCAGGAGGCGTGCACCGCGCATCTCGGGCCGGGCCGGTGCACGACCCGAGCGTGCACCGGGTCCTTGCTCTTCGGCCGCAAGCGCGTGCGCCGGGTGCACGCATGAGGCGTGCACCGCGCGCCTTGGGCCGGGCCGGTGCACGAAACCGTGCACCGGGTCTGGTGCTTCCGACGCTGCGGGCGTGCTCCGGGTGCACGCCTGGACCCGTGGACCGCGCTGTACGGACAAGCACAGTAAACCCTAATTTCGCGGTTTTCTTCGCCGTTTTCGCTCCCGTTTCGCGATTTCTTCTCCGTTTTCGCTCCCGTGCGACTCCGGCGAAGACCCCGCGACCATGGTAACGACGGCGGCGGCCTCCCGTTCAACAACGGCGGCGGCGGCCTCCCATTAACCCACTATGTTTCAACGAAACATCCCCAAAAATTCCCAAAAAATACACGATAATTCTAATGACTAAACCAACGATCGACGAACAACCAAAACGTCGATCGGAGGTCCGATAACAAGAAACCGATTAAAAACCACCAATTAAAATCCGATAAAAATCCTCGATCACACCCGGTCAAGAACGAGAATAAAACATGGATCAAAACCCGACGAAAATCCGCGATCGATGTTCCGATTTAAATCACCTTACAAGGACACGAAAAACCCCCGATTAATTCTACAAAAAGATTAACGACCACTAACCTCAATCTATCGGAATTAAAGAACCGATCTTGTTTCCTTTCGGCGTTGGAGACCGGATCCGCTCCCCGTAGACGATGGCGTCTCGTTCTCCGATCTCCGGCACGTGAATCGGGGCGATCGGGTTCCTCCGCTTCCTCCTTCTTTTCCTCTTTTCTCCTCCGGTTAGGGTTTTCCTCTTTCTTTTCTAATTAGGGTTTCGTTTGGTTTTCGGTACGCACGAAAGAGGAGGGTTTGAGGAGGCGGTATTTTAAATTAGGGTTTTTCTTCCGATAACCGGGATTACTTATATAATCCCTATTATTTATTTATTTAATTAATTTCCTCTTTATTTTACACGTACGTAACAGGAAAAACCCACAAATATCCTGTTTCTATTTCTCAAATAAATATCTGACTTACGAGATAAAATCCTCACCTTTTAAATCCTGGTCACCGATTATTTAATCACCTTCATTAAATAATCATGGGAAATAAATTCCCAATTTTTATTTATCGTCACCGATTAATTAATTTCTTAATTAATTATCCCCTACGAGATAACCCACCTTATCTCCAACGGGTGCAAGATATTTTGCATGGATTTCGATGCATGACTAATCACCGCGTCACCAAGAATTCCGTTCTGGGGGATCCCGACATCGGATTTCAGATCCGATCGCACCGTCGGTCATCATTTTCCGCGCTCTATCGCAGAAAAATACACGCACCCCGCACCGGCCGACTTTTGATAATTAAATAATTTTATTTCACTTAAGGCCTAAGTAATTACATGTGAGTTAAAAATACCCCGAAGGGTCGGGTCACTACACCACTCACACTTTATAAAAAGTTTCGTCCCGAAACTTAAGTACAACCCTTACTTAAACAATTCGGGAAAATATTCCCTCATTTTCGATTCCAGTTCCCACGTCGCTTCACGCTCTTCGTGGTTGCCCCACTGGACCTTCACATAGGGAATTGTTCGATTTCGCAATTTCTTGTCCTCTCTTGCCAAAATCCGCACCGGCGTCTCCTCGACGCTTAAATCCTCTCGCAACTCGATGGTGGAGGTATCCAAGGCATGAGAGGGGTCAGCGAGGTACTTCCGGAGCATTGAGACATGGAACACGTTGTGGACTCGTTCGAGGTTCGGTGGCAGGGCTAATCGGTACGCCACCGGTCCTATGCGTTCCAGGATTTCAAACTGTCCCACGTACCTCGGGCTTAGCTTTCCCTTTATGCCGAAACGTCGGTTCCCCTTGGAGGGCGAAACTCGGAGTAACACATGCTCACCCACCATGAATTCTAAGTCTCGGCGTCTGTTGTCCGCGTAGCTTTTCTGTCTGCTCTGGGCGGTCAGTAGCCTTTGCCTGATCAATCGCACCTTTGCTTCGGTCTCCTCCACCAAATTCGGGCCCAGAAACTTACGCTCACCCAAGTCGTCCCAGCATATTGGAGACCGACAGCGGCGCCCGTACAGGGCCTCGTATGGTGCCATCTGAATGCTGGCCTGGTAACTGTTATTGTAGGCAAATTCTACCAGGGGCAAACACCGTGCCCACCCTTCGCCCAAGTCCAAAACGCATGCTCGAAGCATGTCCTCCACAATCTGTATCACCCGTTCTGATTGTCCATCGGTTTGCGGGTGAAAAGCCGTACTGAAGTGCAACTTGGTTCCCATTGCTCGCTGCAGGCTTCGCCAAAAGTTTGACACAAATCGCGTGTCCCTGTCCGACGTGATAGATGTCGGCACCCCATGCAACCTTACTATCTCGTTGATGTAAGTTTGTGCCAGTCGTTCCCGCGTCCACGTCGTGTGTATGGGCAGAAAGTGGGCCGATTTCGTCAAACGGTCCACAATCACCCATATTGCATCGTGTCCCTGTGGCGACTTCGGGAAACCGGTCACAAAATCCATGGTAATCATGTCCCACTTCCACTCGGGCACCGGTAAAGGTTGCAATTTTCCTGCCGGGCGCTGATGCTCGGCCTTCACCTGTTGGCACACCAGGCAGTGTGCCACAAATCGAGTCACGTCTCCCTTCATTTTGGGCCACCAGAAGGTCTGTTTGACGTCCTTGTACATCTTCGTTCCCCCGGGATGCGCTGCATATGGGGCAGTATGCGCCTCCCGCAGGATTTCCTCTTTGAGTTCCGGTAGATCCGGCACGCAGATTCGTCCCCGAAATCGTATCGTGCCGTCGGAGTTTACTGTGAAATCACCTTCCTGGTCGGCGGTTATTCTACTTCGCACCAGCTGGAGTTGATCATCAGTCGATTGTCCCTCGAGAATTCTGTCCAGCAAGGTAGGTCTGACCACCAGTGTCAGAAGTTGTGCCACTGTACCTGCCGGTACTACTTCTAGTCTCAATCGCGAAAATTCCGCAATTAGACTATCTTGCTGGGTGATGGCACTTACACCTGCCTCCTCGGCCTGCCCCTTGCGACTCAGGGCGTCGGCCACCACGTTTGCCTTTCCCGGGTGGTAGTGGATCGTTAAATCGTAATCATTCAGTAGCCCGAGCCACCGTCTCTGTCGTAAATTTAACTCCCTTTGGGTGAAAAGGTACTTAAGACTTTTATGATCTTAGTACACATTGCAGCGCGCCCCATACAGGTAGTGTCTCCAAAGCTTGAGGACGAACACCACCGCTGCGAGTTCCAAATCGTGCACGGGGTAATTCCGCTTGTACTCCTTGAGCTGCCTTGACGCATAGGCTATAACCTTTCCCCGTTGCATGAGTACTCCACCCAGTCCATTTCGCGACGCATCGCAATACACTTCATAATCCTCCCCTGGTTCTGGCAGGGCGAGAATTGGGGCTCGCGTCAATCTATCCTTGAGCTCCTCGAAGCTCCTCTGACATTTGTCCGTCCAGATAAACTTTTCCCCCTTTCTAGTCAAACGGTTTAAGGGGGTGGCTATCCTGGAGAAACCTTCCACGAAGCGCCGGTAATACCCGGCTAATCCCAGGAAGCTTCGAATCTCCGTCACCGTCGTCGGTTGGGGCCAGTCCGTCACCGAATCTATCTTCTTCGGATCCACTGCGACTCCAGCCGCCGAGATTACGTGCCCCAAGAAGCCGACCTCACGGAGCCAAAACTCACACTTTTTGAGTTTGGCGTAGAGTTTCTGTTCCCATAGGGTCTGGAGGACTGTGCGCAGATGTTCTTCATGTTCCTCGTCTGTACGAGAGTAGATGAGGATATCATCGATGAAGACCACCACGAATAAGTCCAGGAAGGGTTTGAATACCCTGTTCATCATATCCATGAACACTGCCGGGGCATTTGTGAGCCCGAACGGCATTACTGTAAATTCGTAATGGCCATAGCGAGTTCGGAAGGCCGTTTCGGGGATGTCCTCCCCCTTAACTCGGACCTGATGATAGCCCGACTGCAGGTCGATCTTTGAAAACACCGTCGCCCCCTGTAATTGGTCGAAGAGGTCGTTGATCCTTGGCAGGGGGTACTTGTTCTTAACGGTGACCTTATTTATCTCCCGGTAATTGATGCACAACCGGAGACTTCCGTCCTTCTTTCTCACAAACAGGACGGGCGCGCCCCAAGGTGACGCGCTTGGTCTGATAAAACCCTTGTCCAAAAGGTCCTCCAACTGTGCCTTGAGTTCTTTCAACTCTGCGAAGGCCATCCTGTACGGTGCCTTGGTGATGGGTTTGGCGCCGAGAAGCAGCTCAATCGGGAAGTCAACCTCTCGTTCCGGCGGCATTCCGGGGAGCTCCGCCGGAAACACGTCCGGAAATTTCCTTACCACTAAGTCTCAAATATCGGATCGTTGGCGCTAACCATTAACCCCAAACGCCTGAGCTTTTAGAGGTGCACGTCCGATTCACTTAAAGCGGCATACACCGCACCACAGATCTCGACCAGACCCAACCCACCTGGATGTTGGGTCTATTGTGGGGCCTCTTGCCGTTAGGTCTATTGCGGACCGCAGCCCACTCAACCTATTGGGCTCACCCAACCCAACTCACTAGTCCCCCGGGCCTATTGTCTCAAGGCAGGAAGTTGGACCTATTTGACCCATAATAAAGGGCCAACACCAAAGACAACTAAGTCTTCGCATCCTTATTGGGCAGGAAGGTACAGCGTATTTGCTCCTAAGGGTTCTCCTGGGGTGAAGACCAACATTACTCTTCGTAAGGGGTCTTTCCTGCTACTACTTCCCTCGGGTACTGCGTCCTTTGTCGTGTCGTCGCATAAGACCTCTCATCCGTGTCGCGACTCTGAAGAATCATTCCCGGGTTCGGGGCAGTAAAAACGAAACTGTCCCAGTTTGTCACGTTAGAAGCAAAGGTCGTGCTTCCGGAATGAATAATTTCCCCCGAGGTGCTCCTCTGTAGATGATGCATGGCCGGTCTCCGCTAGAAAATCCCCCTCCTGAGAAGGGCTGGGGTCGTTTCTTGTCCATGTCGTACTCCGAGTCCTCTGTCTGATGTGTTTCCAGGTTCCTTGCGGTGTCTTCGGATACTGGGGTGGTCGGCCCCCGTCGGGAAAGTCGTTCCCGGGTTATGGCTGGGGTCGTTTCGGCCCCCGGCAGACTCATGATCCTTCTGCCGGGTGCGTGGAACGGCCAGTTCCCGCCCCACCATAGTGGTCCTATCGATCACTTCTCGGTAAGCGGGTAGACCCACCGTCGGTATTACCCGATTAGCGTCGCTATGTGGACCACGCTTGGGAAGACGAGCCTGGTGGGGTTCGTCTTTCCTAACAAAAAGGGGAGAGCGCTATGCCATGTCGCGTAATCCGTTGTTGGAGTAGCCGATTCTCCACTGTTGCCGGAACCGTCGTATCCTCTTCTGCACCATCGATTGAAGAGCGGCTTCGGGCCATTAACCGTGCAAACAAAGAAACCAAGTTAGCCCTAAGGTTATCACCCTAGCACCTAGACTTACGAACACACCTACATTACGTTCCCTTTTTCCCCGTACTCTCACGTACTACCGCACCTATACCTTGGTTATCTCATGTCCAATTTGCTTGTGGCACCTTACACTGTGGATGTGGATCACGTCTACTATGGTTATGGTTGTTTTTCTCTGATACCATTTAATCTGTCACGCCCCCGGGGGTTTTTGAGTCAATCAAAGCAGAAAATTGCGTGTCTATTTTTTTTTTTTTCTTAATATAGTAACATAAACCTCATCCCCGGTGCGTGCCAGACCGCCACATACACAAATTCTCTCTGCCCACGGACAGAGTCTCCTTTGTATATGCACGGCGTCTCATTTACAACATGCGATTCATTTACAACATCAAACATCAACCATCAACCATACAGTAGACATACATCACTAAACCAAACAAGTTTATAAAGCGGCGTCAACGTTTGGAAAGGATAAAACCCAGCGTTTGTAAAACCCGTGCCCACACGGCACTTCGTTTTGAGAAAACATTTTCGCAATCAATCAGTTTATCGTGAAAACGTGCCGCGTAAGAAAACACCACTAAAAATATCAAAAGCATAAAAGTACACCTCATCCACAGAGCTAACTAATACATGTCCACAACTAAAGTAATCCACAAGCAAAAGACTATTCAAAGTAGAAAGGGAAATGAGATGGAAACCAAGTGTCCTGACTACGGTCCTCACGACGCAGTCTCACCGCCGTCCCGGCTAACGCACCTAGTAGCACCTGTCACGGAGTGGGTAAAGTCAGTGACAAACAAAGTAGATGTCTAATAAGAACAAAGAAGTGAAACAAACCGATTACACCGAAACCTTTCGCTAAAACCCTGTACATAATTTAGCTGGGCACCGACCCCAGATTTATCAATTAAGTTGGGCACCAACCCCAGAGTACCTGTCGGAGAGACTGAAGTCTCCCCTCGTGCGCAATCACCTTTGATGCTTTTACCTCTTCACGGTGCTGGTGCGTCACCTTCAGCTGGCGCGAAGAGGTCCCCACTCGCACCTATACTTTCGTGGGGCACACGGGTCAAAAAGACCACTTTTCCGGAAAAGTACACCATGCGGTGGCCCGATCCGCCGGTGTACGTGCAGCATCCGAATACGGATTTGCCGAGAACGGCGTGTAGTGAGCACCGCGACCGCAGCCGCTTTAATTGTTAGATAAAAAAATACAATTATGCGAAAGGTTGAACTGTCCATCTACTTTGTTAGGTAAATTGAGAGCATTTTTAATGACGATAGATGCACTTACTGCACTTGTTGCACTTATAGCAACCGTACCCACCTTGTTGAAGAGAAATCGGAACACCTGAATCCTTCGCGCACCCCCGCTGCGCACCTGGACCTAAAGAAAGTCCGCAAGGATAACTATAGTCACAAACGTGTACTAACATCCCAAAACAAAAGACCCAATTTACTCTTTTTGACGGAAAAGTCCAACACCGTCCGGTTCGCCGAAAACCGGAACCCAAAACCGCTAACGAAAATCCAGCAAATCTCAACCCTCAACCGGTAGTCAACTCGGGAAATCAATGGTAAAACCAAGAAGACCCCTGGCGGCGAAAAGATGAGAAAAAGACCCGACGGCGCGCCCCCGACAATTTCGTCGAGGCGCGGAGCGTCGGCGAAATCGACACCCAACATAATAAAATAGTGACCAAGAAGATCCCAAGTGGCCATGCCAAGAAAGACACGGAAATAACGATCCCAACGGCGAAAACGGCGCTCAAAACGGTGGAAAAACGGGCAAGAACGGAGCAAATGAACTTCGGGTTGTCGGTTGGTGCACGGGGGCAACCGTTCACCGGGTTCACGGCGTCAGGCGGCGGCGGCATGCGCCGGGTGCACGCAGGAGGCGTGCACCGCGCATCTCGGGCCGGGCCAGTGCACGACCCGAGCGTGCACCAGGTCCTTGCTCTTCGGCCGCAAGCGCGTGCGCCGGGTGCACGCATGAGGCGTGCACCGCGCGCCTTGGGCCGGGCCGGTGCACGAAACCGTGCACCGGGTCTGGTGCTTCCGACGCTGCGGGCGTGCACCAGGTGCACGCCTGGACCCGTGGACCGCGCTGTACGGACAAGCACAGTAAACCCTAATTTCGCGGTTTTCTTCGCCGTTTTCGCTCCCGTTTCGCGATTTCTTCTCCGTTTTCGCTCCCGTGCGACTCCGGCGAAGACCCCGTGACCATGGTAACGACGGCGGCGGCCTCCCATTCAACAACGGCGGCGGCGGCCTCCCGTTAACCCACTATGTTCCAACGAAACATCCCCAAAAATTCTCAAAAAATACACGATAATTCTAATGACTAAACCAACGATCGACGAACAACCAAAACGTCGATCGGAGGTCCGATAACAAGAAACCGATTAAAAACCACCAATTAAAATCCGATAAAAATCCTCGAACACACCCGGTCAAGAACGAGAATAAAACATGGATCAAAACCCGACGAAAATCCGCGATCGATGTTCCGATTTAAATCACCTTACAAGGACACGAAAAACCCCCGATTAATTCTACAAAAGATTAACGACCACTAACCTCAATCTATCGGAATTAAAGAACCGATCTTGTTTCCTTTCGGCGTTGGAGACCGGATCCGCTCCCCGTAGACGATGGCGTCTCGTTCTCCGATCTCCGGCACGTGAATCGGGGCGATCGGGTTCCTCCGCTTCCTCCTTCTTTTCCTCTTTTCTCCTCCGGTTAGGGTTTTCCTCTTTCTTTTCTAATTAGGGTTTCGTTTGGTTTTCGGTGCGCACGAAAGAGGAGGGTTTGAGGAGGCGGTATATTAAATTAGGGTTTTTCTTCTGATAACCGTGGTTACTTATATAATCCCTATTATTTATTTATTTAATTAATTTCCTCTTTATTTTACACGTACATAATAGGAAAAACCCACAAATGTCCTGTTTCTATTTCTCAAATAAATATCTGACTTACGAGATAAAATCCTCACCTTTTAAATCCTGGTCACCGATTATTTAATCACCTTCATTAAATAATCATGGAAAATAAATTCCCAATTTTTATTTATCGTCACCGATTAATTAATTTCTTAATTAATTATTCCCTACGAGATAACCCACCTTATCTCCAACGGGTGCAAGATATTTTGCACGGATTCCGATGCATGACTAATCACCGCGTCACCAAGAATTCCGTTCTGGGGGATCCCGACATCGGATTTCAGATCCGATTGCACCGTCGGTCATCATTTTCCGCGCTCTATCGCAGAAAAATACACGCACCCCGCACCGGCCGACTTTTGATAATTAAATAATTTTATTTCACTTAAGGCCCAAGTAATTACATGTGAGTTAAAAATACGCCGAAGGGTCGGGTCACTACAGTGACAGGTGCTACTAGGTGCGTTAGCCGGGACGGCGGTGAGACTGCGTCGTGAGGACCGTAGTCAGGACACTTGGTTTCCATCTCATTTCCCTTTCTACTTTGAATAGTCTTTTGCTTGTGGATTACTTTAGTTGTGGACATGTATTAGTTAGCTCTGTGGATGAGGTGTACCTTTATGCTTTTGATATTTTTAGTGGTGTTTTCTTGCGCGACGCGCTTTCACGATGAACTGATTGATTGCGAAAATGTTTTCTCAAAACAAAGTGCCGTGTGGGCACGGGTTTTACAAACGCTGGGTTTTATCCTTTCCAAACGTTGACGCCGCTTTATAAACTTGTTTTGTTTGGTGATGTATGTCTACTGTATGGTTGATGGTTGATGGTTGATGTTGTAAATGAATCATATGTTGTAAATGAGATGCCGTGCATATACAAAGGAGACTCTGTCCGTGGGCAGAGAGAATTTGTGTATGTGGCGGTCTGGCACGCGCCGGGGATGAGGTTAAGTTACTTTATTAAGAAAAAAAAAAAAATGGACACGCATTTTCCGCTTTGATTTACCCAAAAACCCCCGGGGGCGTGACACAGTCCGCGGTTGCCGCAACACCCAACCATCAATCCCCGACTTTCCCAACTCTGAACATCTGACAACACCATCCCCTAAGACTAGACAATAGGAGAATGAATAAAAAGCATGGTTTCTCCTAAGTCAGTTCCAGCATGTATGTGTAGCATAAAAAGGTGGCCTAACTAGATGACCATTCAAGCATGCAAAGTCCTTTACTTGATAAAACCATTTCAATTATTCTAACATATGCAACATTAAGTGTTTGGAACCTCTGATGTACATGTGGCATGATATATGATACATGATACAATTTAGATGCATAATCTACTAGCAAGTTCCCCTTTACAGCATGAATTCTAACCACATGCCCAAACCTTCCCCTAACATACAACATGATATGGCTTTAGTATTATTTCCAAATAATTAAACAGCATATCTAAAACATGGAAACACCACTTACTAATTTGTAGCTTGCTAACAATGCAAATATTAACAAAGAAATCTTAATCTCATGCAAGCGTGCTTGATACATTCACAATTAATAGCACATGATCAAGGTATTCTAATAGGCCTAGTGACATTCACAAGTAGGAGGTTCACAACATCACCCACCTCGAGCGCTAATCCAAGTCCCCAAATGGGAATCCCACGCTCTGTCCAAAAACTCGTCACAAATCTGTACAAAATTCCCCAAAGGAAAGTGCATAAGCTATTCATTCTCATTTTCCCAAAATCTGTCCCCTAATACCACAGTCCAGAATTCTCCAATTTTTACCTGCGAAAAATGCCCAGAAAAATCCAAGAAAAATACTATCGCGATCCTCGCGACGAACCCGTCGAAACGAGTACCTGAACGCCCAAATCGGAGTTTCCTACGCTGAGATAAAAATCCGGCAAGGGGAACACCCCAAACAAAACTGTACTAAATTTCTGTAACAAAGAACCACAGAAAAAGGAGGTTCTCACCTTCGTGAAAAATCTAGAAAAATCTGAGAAAAATCCAGAAGATTTGTTGCGAAAAGTAGATGAACTTTTCCTTTTGAATCGCCTCGATCTGATGCCTGTATCCAAAGTTACAGCCAGAACACTGCGGTGCTGTCCAAAAATCCGCGAAGAAAAATGGGTCAAATGGGAGCTCAAAAAACTCTAAGATCAGCATGGAAATCGAGGAAGCTCGAAAAACAGAAGTTGAAGTCCTACCAGTCGAGAGTCCGATGGCGCAAAAATCGTCGAAAAAGGAGGTCGGGGTGAGTCGGGGGAGCCCAAACACTGAAAAGGGACGAAGCGGGTCGAAGGTGAACAAGCGTCGCGCCGCGCCGCAAAAAAGCTAACCTCGGGATGCGTGCCTCCGTAAATCCTCAAAGTGCTCCAATGGATAGTGCTCTGTGAGGGGAAAAACTTCTCTGAAGACTCCATAACGAAATGGTGTCTAAAAAGCCCGAAGAAGACTCAAAGAAGCCTATTTATAGGCACAGCCCAAAGGCTGTAAGTGGGCCGGATTCGGGCGCACTTTTCGGGCGCCCGAATCCGGGATGTTGTCGGACGGTTCCCCCGTCCGACGTGCCCGAATCTTCCCCAGGCTGACACATGTCCCGCACAGCAAACAGCTATGCGGGACGCGTCAGAGGAGGCCGCGTGGCCCGTCTGGGCGGCGGACGCGTGTCCCGCACAGCAAACAGCTGTGCGGGCGCGTGCCGCGCCGACGCGTGGCGCCGACCGGGCAGGCGGGTAGGTGGCGCCCGCGAATAGCCGGGCGCTACGTGTCCCTGTCCTGTCGCGGTCACACGTGCGGGCAGGCGCCGCACTGTGCGCCTGCCATGCACGCGCCCCGAGGCGCTCGCCCGTGCCCCCGTGCGCCGCGCCTCGTGAGCCCGCCACTAAGCTGCCGCCACGTGTCCCTGCGCCGGGTCCATGCACCTGCGCAGGGAACGCCGTGGACCGCGCTCCTGGCATGGCCCAACCACAGGTCGAAACGTGGCTCCCGCCCGTTTTCCTGCACCGCCGCTCAAAACGCTACACCGGCCGCTCCCAAATCCGTGGACCGCGCACCCAAGACCCCCCAATAGGCGCCCGCCACGTGTCCATGCGCCGGGCTTGTGCACCCGGCCGCGCCGCTCCATGCACCAAGCGCTGCGGACCGACCAGTAATGGGCCCCCACGTGGCAACCGGCGGTCCACGGTCTTCCCCCATGCACCAGAAACCACCAGGAACTTCCGGGTGTCCGTTTTCGGTCATCCGGACTCCAAATTAAACAAGCAAGTAGCCGTTTTCAAGCGTTTTTCCGCGCTGAATCCAAATCCAACCTCCGTTTGGCCAAATTCACTTTCTAAATTTCGGCAAATACAGCCGAAGGCCCAAACAGCTACAAAAATCTCACAGGGTCCATCTGTGGCACTCCTTTGATGCACCATGGGCCAGACACCAACACTAGGTGTTATACAAAGTGGATTCATCGAAAAAGTTGCATGGGGAAAAACCAGAACACTACATCCTCCCCTACAAGGAAAAGTTTCATCCTCGAAACAAAAGTCATACCTCAGGCTGGGGCCTCGAACAAGTAGGGGTAAGTATCCATCATCGCTGACTCCAGCTCCCAAGTAGCCTCGCGCTCGTCATGACTGCTCCAGAGGATCTTCACATAAGGGATGGCTCGGCTGCGCAACTCTCTAACCTCCCGGTCCAATATCCTCAACGGTCGCTCGACGTAGCTCAAGTCCTCGGCGATCTCCAATGGGGCAAAATCGATAATGTGCGACGGGTCAAACACATACCTCCTCAGAGTCGATACATGGAACACATCGTGGACACCTGCTAATCTGGGAGGAAGTGCAAGCCTGTAGGCAACTGGCCCTATGCGCTCCAACACCTCGAAAGGTCCAATATAACGAGGGCTCAGTTTTCCATGAATACCAAATCTCCGAATCCCCTTCGAAGGCGAGACTTTCAAAAAGACATGGTCGCCCACCTGGAACTCTAAGTCTCGCCGTCGAGTATCAGCATAACTCCTCTGTCGACTCTGGGCAGTCTCGAGATGTCGTCGAACCAATCTGACCTTTTCCTCTGCCTCAAGTAGTAGATCAGGACCCAAAGTCTTCTTCTCACCCACGTCACTCCAATATAGGGGTGACCGACACTTGCGTCCATACAACGCTTCAAACGGAGCCATCTGAATGCTCGCTTGATAGCTGTTGTTGTACGCAAACTCAACCAATCCCAAGTGTCGGTACCACCCTCCTCCAAAGTCCAGAACGCAGGCTCTCAACATATCCTCGAGGGTCTGAATCGTGCGCTCTGACTGTCCATCGGTCTGTGGGTGGAATGCTGTGCTAAACCGGAGCTGTGTCCCCAAGGCTGTCTGTAAACTCCTCCAGAAATGCGAGACAAACCTCGGGTCTCTATCTGATACAATGGAAACGGGTACCCCGTGCAATCTGACCACCTCAGCCAAGTAAACCTGTGCCAGTCGATCCATGGCCAAGTCATCTGAACCGGTAGAAAGTGAGCGGACTTGGTAAGTCTGTCCACGACTACCCAGATAGCATCCGCTCCTGTCTGTGCTCTCGGCAATCCGGTGACAAAATCCATGGTAACATGTTCCCATTTCCATTCAGGGATTGGGAGACTTTGTAACTTGCCAGCAGGTACACGATGCTCAGCCTTTACTTGCTGACAAGTTAAGCAGTGTGCCACAAATCTCCCAATGTCTCTTTTCATCCCATTCCACCAAAACTGTGCCTTGAGGTCCCTATACATCTTAGTCCCACCAGGATGGATGGTATAAGGTGTATAGTGGGCCTCCCTCAAGATCTGCTCTCGAATCTCTGAATCCATAGGCACGCAAGCTCGGTCCCTGTACCGCAGTACTCCCGAAGCATCAACTGAAAAATCCCCTGTCGAACCAGTCTGGATCTGCTCTCGAATCCTCATCAGGTGGGGGTCCTCACTCTGTTTCTCCCGAATCCTGTCCAGCAGAGTGGGCTGCACGACTAGAGACATAAGTCTAGCAGAGACCCCAGGGGACACAACCTCGAGCTCCAGCCGCCTCATCTGCTCAAGTAGTGGCGCCTGATCAGTGATCATCAAGGATAGACTCTGCACTGCTCTCCTGCTCAGGGCATCAGCAACCACGTTGGCCTTGCCAGGATGGTATAATATGTCCACATCGAAGTCCTTTAACAATTCCAACCATCTGCGCTGCCTCAAATTGAGCTCCTTCTGTGTGAACAGGTATTTCAGGCTCTTGTGGTCGGTGTATATCTCGCAGTGCTCCCCATACAGGTAATGGCGCCACAACTTCAGTGCAAAAATCACTGCAGCTAGCTCCAAGTCATGGGTAGGGTAATTCTTTTCATAATCCTTCAGTTGCCGAGAGGCATAAGCGATTACCCTACCCTCCTGCATCAGCACGCAACCAAGTCCACTGTGCGATGCATCACTGTAGATCACGTATCCTTTCCCCATAACAGGGAGGGAAAGGATAGGAGCTGTCATCAATCTGTTCTTTAGTTCCTCAAAGCTCCTCTGGCAATCCTCACTCCAAATAAACTTAATCCCTTTACGCGTCAGACGAGTGAGGGGTGTGGAAAGTTTCGCAAAACCTTCCACAAACCGACGGTAATATCCAGCCAAGCCCATAAAACTGCGGACCTCAGATACCGTCGTCGGTCGGGGCCAATCCCGGACTGCCTCAATCTTCGCCGGGTCTACTGCCACTCCAGCGGCTGAAATCACATGGCCCAAAAAGATAACCTCCCGAAGCCAAAACTCGCACTTAGACAACTTGGCATACAACTTCTTCTCTCTCAGAAGTTGCAGCACAATCCTCAAGTGCTCCTCATGCTCCGCATCGCTCCGGGAGTAAACCAGGATATCATCAATGAAAACCACCACAAACCGATCCAGGTATGGTCGAAAAATCCTGTTCATCAAATCCATAAAAGCGGCAGGGGCATTAGTCAATCCAAAAGGCATGACGGTGAACTCATAATGCCCGTACCGCGTCCTGAAAGCCGTCTTTGGGATGTCCTCGGCCTTCACCTTCAATTGGTGGTAACCAGACTGTAGATCAATCTTGGAGAAGACACAAGACCCTTGCAGCTGATCAAATAAGTCATCAATGCGCGGCAAAGGGTACTTGTTCTTGATGGTCACTTTATTCAGCTCCCGGTAATCCACACAAAGTCGAAGTGAACCATCCTTCTTCTTCACGAATAGCACCGGCGCTCCCCAAGGCGATACACTCGGTCTAACAAAACCTTTATCCATTAAGTCCTGTAGTTGCGCCTTTAACTCTCGCAGCTCAGCCGGTGCCATCCGGTAAGGAGCCTTAGAGATTGGCGCAGTTCCTGGAACTACGTCAATCACAAACTCAATCTCCCTATCCGGCGGCATGCTAGTCAGCTCTGGTGGGAACACATCCGGAACTCGTGGACAATAGGGATATCCGCGAGTCCCGGTGCCGCCGTAGGCCCCTCAACCACAGAAGCCAAAAAGGCCACGCATCCACTGCGCATCATCTGCCTCGCACGGGAAGTCGAAACTATCGAGGCGAAGAAAGCACTCTGGCACCCCCTGTAAACAAACACCTCCTGGCCTGGCTCGCTAAAAGTCACAGTCCTCGCGGCACAATCAATCGTCGCGAAATAGCGAGCCAGCCAATCCATCCCAAGTACAATGTCAAATCTCGCAGCTGACTAAGGACCATCAGGTCCGCTGGCAAAATCCAAGACTCAATCTGTACAGGGCTAGACCAACAACACTCCTCTACATGCAATGTATGATCAGGAATCTGTACCTCTAATGCATGTGGCAACCGATCTAACTCTAGTCCATGAGATGATGCAAAAGATCTACTAATAAAAGAATGTGATGCACCGGTATCAAATAAAGTGCGAGCTCTAATACCAAAAAGTAAAGTGATACCTGCCACCACGTGATCGGCTGCTGCGGAGTCCTCTACCTGGGCGGCATAGACTCGCCCGCTCTGAGCTGGTGGTCGATAATCTGCAGGGTGGGAGGAAGGAGCCCTGCTCGCTGGAGCATAAGGCCGCTGCTGTGGCACTGAAGGGGCTGATGCTGAGGAAGGAGCCGTCGACGTCGCATAAGGGCAAGTAGCTCGCATGTGACCAGACTGTCCACAAATATAACAGCGTCCCCATCGCTGATCACAAGTACTGGGATAGTGCTGCCCTCCACAGAAAATACATCTATCTGACGACTGGGGCTGTCGGGACTGCTGCTGTCTCGAGACTGCTGCTGCTGCTGCCGCTGTGACTGCCGCTGTGACCCCTGCTGTCGCGACTGCGACCTCTGCTGCTGCGAGTGTGCTGCTGTCGCTGCTGCTGCTGCTGCTGCGGGGGCCTCTGGGATCCCCCAGGCCCTCGCCGCTCCGAACGCCCACGGCCCGAAAACTGAGGCGGTGGCGGTCGGGGCGGCCTCCAGGAACTGGCCTGTCCCCCATCATCAGTCGCTGGTCGCTTCCTCTCAGAACTCTGAGCGACCAGGCCTCCACGTCTAGCGACAACGTGGTCTCCCCTCTCGACCCACTGTGCATGATCCACTGCCTCTGATAAAGTCTGGAGCCTCTGGGCGTGCACCAAGGTATAGATCTCAGGGCGCAGTCCTGTCTCAAAAAGCTCCACCTGGTGCGGCCCATCCCTGGCGACATAAGGCACGCAGTTGAGCAACTGCGTAAACTCCTGGTAATAGTCCCACACTGGCCGATCCCCCTGCTGGAGATTCTTCAAGTCATCTTCTATCTTTTTCTTCACGCTCGTGGAGAAATAAGTGTCGAGGATCATCCGCCTGAACTCCGACCACGGTAGCTGCCGGGTAATCTGGAACTCCAACGGCTCGACCCGGCGCCACCAAACATCTGCATCCCCCTCCAAACAATGCACAGCCATATGAACTCTGTATTTCGGGTCAATGAAGAAGTCTCTGAATAACTTCTCCATTGATGCTAACCACGATCCAATCTCCCAAGGGTGGGTGCTCCGCCCAGAGAACCTAGGTGGTCCTCGCTGACAAAACTGGTGAGTTTGTCAGCAAACTCCTGCTCCTCCGCTGTGGTCAAAGGCCTGAACGCTCCCTGAGCCCCACTGCTCGATGACGGTGCCGAAGGGGCAGGTGGAATAACCGGTGGTACAACAGGGGGAACAGGGGCCTCTACAGTAGTAGGGGGAGGTGCCCCAACCTGGGCAAGCAACTGCTCGAACCTCTGCTCCTGTCGGCGGTGACTCTCCGCCAACTGGGCCACCATGGCCCTCAGCTCACTAATCTCAGACGGCCCAGACTGCTCCGGCTCCTCCGGGGGTATAGGGGTACCCCGGGTAGGGATCTGCCGCCTAGGAGGCATCCTGTCACACAAGAAACCACGGGTCAGTAAACAAAACCACTCTCGACCCAATCCAGCGAAAGTCATGGTCATCCTCCTATTTCTGTGACCTTATGTTGTCTGCAGCCAACATAATGGTTCCCCAGAAATAGGATATGCCAGTCCCTCTTCACTCACAGGAAGAGTTTAATACAATAAATTACCGACTTTCGCAAAATGTCACGTCACTCACGCCCTGCCATCCTAGGGTCTGTCCAAAAGCCTAGGGTTTCCTAAGTCCCAACTGACCTATCCCTAAGCTCTGATACCAACTTAATCTGTCACGCCCCGGGTGTAAACCAGAACCCGGGCTCAATCACAGATCCGCCGTGCACACGGTATTTCCCGTGTACACGAAGCGCTGGTAACCTGCTCAGATATATAAGAAATATAATAAAGGAGCATAAACAGAGCTAAACTAAAACTAATACATCTCAGACAAAAGCTGGAAAGTAAAAGTACAATAAAGCTCTCAAATAAGTACATGTGTCTCTCCCAGCTCACGAAATAAATACAACCAGCTGGCAGAAGCCAGACCCAAAATAAAAGAAAATACAACTGTCTGAGAGTACAGGGGATACATCCAAAACTACAAACTCGAAATCGGGGAAGTAACTATCTAGTCAGCTATCCTCTTACCTCGATCCTGGGTAGAGGGTCCCGCAACTCCCGCAGAAGACTCTGCAAAACAAAGAGGGAAAAGAAAAGAGAAAACAGTGGGGGTGAGAACTACTATAAACAGTAGCCTCCCCCTAGTGGGTAGACCTCAAACTCATGCATGCCCACTAGGACTATCAGAGGCGAAAAGTGAATGAAGGTGGTAAGCTACAAGTAACCCTACTGATGAAGAGCTACCACTAACATGCCTCAAAGATGCCTAGCTAAAAGAATAGCTAATGATATGCACCAGAATGTCATAGACTACAAGACCAACCCAATCGAAACACCAGTAACACTGGTACTGCCTGCTCTGCTGTCATCTCAAGAACCAGTAACTGATCGGCACACGGCACGATCCCAAAAGTATCCAATCGACCGGCACACGGCACGGCCCTAAGCCTACTCCGGAGTGGCACTCGAGGGGAGCGACCCACACGAGTAAAGTATGTAACCATAAGTATCTGATGTAGCAGGACTGGATCAAGACTCTAAACATGTGGGTAAGACCATCCACTAAAGAAGCCCGATCCCTCACCTCCAATCTGATGCAATAATAATAATAATACTAAAAGCCGGTCAACCGCCCACAGTCCGCGGTTGCCGCAACACCCAACCATCAATCCCCGACTGTCCCAACTCTGAACATCTGACAACACAATCCCCTAAGACTAGACAATAGGAGAATGAAGAAAGAGCATGGTTTCTCCTAAGTCAATTCCAGCATGTATGTGTAGCAGAAAAAAGTGGCCTAACTAGATGACCATTCAAGCATGCAAAGTCCTTTACTTGATAAAACCATTTCAATTAGTCTAACATATGCAACATTAAGTGTTTGGAACCACTGATGTATATGTGGCATGACATATGATTCATGATACAATTTGGATGCATAATCTACTAGCAAGTTTCCCCTTTTACAACATGAATTCTAACCACATGCTTAAACCTTCACTTAACATACAACATGACATGGCTTTAGTATTATTTCCAAATAATTAACTGCATATTTAAAACATGGAAACACCACTTACTAACTTGTAGCTTGCTAACAATGCAAATATTATCAAAGGAATCTTAATCTCATGCAAGCATGCTTGATACATTCACAATTAATAGCACATGATCAAGGCATTCTACACTACAAGAAAATTGCCCTATAACGAAAGGAAAAGTCGTCGTTATTGTTCCATTTTTCGTCGTTAAAAACAACTAACGACGGGATAAAATGTCGTCGTCACCCGTCGTTATTGCCTTCCTTACTAAAAGAATTAACGACGGTTTAGAAAAACCGGTCGTTATTTCTTTTTTACGACGGAGAAATTTCCGGTCGTTAATCAGTATTCATTAGTGACCGTATAAACCGGTCGTTATTGCTTTTTAACGACGAAACTTTTTAACGACGGAGAAATTTCCGGTCGTTAATCAGTATTCATTAGTGACCATATAATGCAACAATAGCGACCTATTCGTCGTCGCTAATAAGCTTATGATTTAGAAGTTTGTAAATTTAACGACCAATATTTTCGTCGCTAATAATTAAATTATTATGAAATAATATGACAATAACGACTAAAATTGTCGTCGCTAAAAGTAAACCTTTAGAAAAAATATATAATGATAACGACCAAAATTTTGGTCGCTAAAAAATGTACATTTTGAAAAAGGTATAATAATAACGACCAGTATTTTGATCGCTAATAAATGTATAATAATACAGCATATATATTACCATTAAACCAAATATCAATAAATACAATAGAGAAGACATTACATTCAATTAAAACTACATTCACATACACATTATTTTGTCAAAATAATTATCAAAAGTATTGTCATCAAACATGCAACCATCACATACACACCATTTCAAGTCTACATATAAAATTGCCAAAATATTTACTAAATTAAAAGTAACCACTCCAAAATAAACTTAAATGACGACTGAAAAAGAAAATTAAAAGTTGCCATATATGTTCCATTGTGCTTCGAAAGAAGAACAGAAAAAAAATAATTGGAAATCTAGTCTGTTGGCTTCAAGACGATCCTCTTTGCTCAAATACGTACATCTTCAGTTATCTGCAAAAGACCACAGTAAATATTATTACAACATTACTAAAATAATATAAGACATATGTGAAACTTCTTGTAATAAAAAATAATATTTTAGAAAATTTAAATGAAGATATGCTTTTGGATAATTACTATTAACAATATTAATATTGTGTTTCTTGGAGGAGCATTGAATTGTTGTTGTAGCATTTCCTTAATTGCTCGAAGTTCTACCTCCATTCCGTCAATGCGACTTTTAAGTGACTCATTTTCCTTTTGAGTTTCACAAAGTTTAGTATGAAGTTCCGCTCTCGAAGAATAAGAAGGTCTCAAATCATTTGCTTTTACACCAACAGAAACAGAACAGTTAATTAGAAGATAATGATAAATCAGCCAAATTTCTTTAATATATCTCAATATATTGATCTTCATTATATAGAAAACCGATGATGTTGAGAAAAGAAATGACATCAGAATGATGTTAAGGTTTAAGGAAACACATGTATATAGGAGCTTCGAGAAACACCACTATGTAGAAGACCCACAACAGGACTGATCAGCAACAACTGAAAGTTTAGCTGCAGAAAGAGACAGAATGTTTATGCTATTGAGTTTTGAGTATCTATAAGGCATTAAAAAAAATTTAAAAGAACAAGTCAACTTCACTAGGTGCAAGATTCCGTACATTTCTACGGCACAAAAATAAATTTGTTACCTTTTGACGTCCGAAAAAGCAACCATCTAGCTCTATGAATCCAAAGAAATCGAGTTTCAGGAGGCATCCATTGAGTTTATCATACTACAGACCCCTGATTGGAAATTTGGGATCATACTCAAATCGCAAGCAGCTCTCAGGATACTTCAGCTAAAACAACCAATTCACAGGCACAAGTTCATCAAAGATACAGCAGCAGCAACAACAACACAACTTAAATACTAAAATAAAGAACTTAAATATAGTCAACTAACCTCATTAACAAGGTGCTTCTTTGCTAGGTCATAGATCAGGTAGTAATGGACCAAAACACCACCCTGTCACGAGCCCAACCACTGCTGCAACTGTGACATCAGGCACAAAATATCCTGCAATAGAGACCATTTATATAATACAATTTAGCTAAACTCCAGATTTAAAGTTTCGAAGGATAGCCACTATATATCGTAAGTCTCAAACTAGGAATTGTATTTAGCTAAACTCCAGAGTTAAAAGTTTTGAAGGACAACCAATATATATCGTAAGTCCCTAACTAGGAACAGGTAAGTATGTGATGTCTAGTATACTGAACAATTGATGAAGGTATAATAGATCTATATATATATTCCAAATTTGAGAACAAAATAGGCATTAGCTAAAGAGGGAGAAAGAAGTAACTAACCATATGGCTGTGGAAGAGAACCCATCATCCCATCTTTTCAATCAAAAATTGGACAAGAAACCCACCATAGTACACAGAATATGTGAGACATGGTATTAGAGGGATCACATATCCTGCTAGTGGTCTGCAACCTTTCCTAATTAGTGTATGCTACACAAAAACGAAAGGCCTGTTAGAGATAAATGTTCACATAGTAGCTCAATTAGGCAAATGAATTAAAAACTACAAGTGCACTGAAATTTTAGATTAAAAAAAAATTTGTGACCAAAATAAGAGAAAGAGAAAGCCAAGTATTGATACAACAAGCCCAAACTACAAGAAAATCACACGTATCAGGATCTTCCATATAGATTAACTTGCAGCAGTTAGACAATAACGAGCTCAAGAATCTAAAAAAATACTCGGAACATCTAGTGCGAGAAAAAAGGTATGGACCACATTTTTTTTTGTACAAGTCAGAGATCTTGTTGTTTCTCTTGGACCTTTAAATGAACATTTATAATGATTAACACACTCTTTGATGACACTTGTCAACATAGTGATATGATTTATACTTTGATCCTTGTTGCTAAGATGAGTTCCATACATTGATAAAGGACAGATTGAAAGGATGTAAGAAAGAGTTGATGTACTAACCGTAGTTATAAACACATATAGCCCAAAAGCTCCCCAGAAGCATACTGCAACTTAGTCCCCAAACGTTTCATTTCAAAAATTTTACTTCCTAAACTTTCCTACGAGTTGCAATTGCATACCTGACTCCATGTGCTTAAGGACCTCCTCCAACTTTTGATATTTTTTTTTTTTTTTTTTGGATTTGAATGATTTTGGTGAATTAAATGGTAAAACAACAGGGACTATCCATGCATCATCAAAGGATTCAAACCTAAAATTTTACAAGGGGATTAGGGTACCGATGAAAGGGATGCGGATGCCGAGGGCGCAGAAGGTGCGATCCTCCTGGGAGCGGCGCCGCCCCTGGTGAGCGGCGACGTGGCATCCCCACTACGGCGGCGGAGGTGGCGAGGGGCGGCGGCGGAGGAGGGTCCATCGGGGGCATTGGGCGGAGCGGAGCACGGCGGGGGCGCCGCCCTCGTTGTACACCGCGACGCACGTCGGCGACTCGGCGGCGGAGGTGGGAATCGACGCGGCGACGATGAGGAGGAGGAGGAGGAGGTGAAACCCTAGGGGGAAGGGGATTCCGCGAGGGACGGGTCGGAGGAGGGACACTGAGGTGTCGTTCGCACCACGATTTTTATTAAAATAAAAATTTTAAATTTGAGTCCGAATCAAATTTTAAAAAATAAATTTTAGTTAATTAATTTGGTTGTTTTTACCGACAACTTATTACGCCCTTCGTTAATTTTGTTGTATTTAGCGACAACTTATTGCACCCGTCGTTAATTTGATTTCTATTAGCGACGACTTATTTTGTCCTCGTTAAATTAAACACTTGTAACGACCACGTATTGCACCCGTCGTTAATTTACTTACTTTTAGCGACCATTTATTGCACTCGTCGTTAATTTTGTTACTTTTAACGACCATTAATTGCGCCCGTCGTTAATTTGATTCCTATTAGCGACGACTTATTGTGTCCGTCGTTAAATTCAACGCTTGTAGCGACCATGTATTGCATCCGTCGTTAATTTACCTATTTTTAGCGACCATTTATTGCACCCGTCGTTAATTTTGTTGCTTTTAGCGACGAAGTATTGCACCTGTCGTTAATTTGTTTATTTTTAACGACCGTTATTTACCCCCGTCGTTAATTGATTCTTTTTAACGACCACTTATGGCGCCCGTCGTTAAAACTTAGTCGTTATAGCTATAATTTCTTGTAGTGCTAATAGGCCTAGTGACATTCACAAGTACGAGGTTCACAACATCACCCACCTCGAGCGCTAATCCAAGTCCCCAAATGCGAATCCCTCGCTCTGTCCAAAACTCGTCACAAATCTGTACAACATACCCCAAAGGAAAGTGCATAAGCCAATCATTCTCATTTTCCCAAAATCTGTCCCCTAAAACCACAGTCCAGAGTTCTCAAATTTTACCTGCGAAAAATGCCCAGAAAAATCCAAGAAAAATACTATCGCGATCCTTGCGACGAACCCGTCAAAACGAGTACCTGCACGTCCAAATCGGAGTTTCCTACGCTGAGATAAAAATCCGGCAAGGGGAACACCCCAAACAAAACTGTACCAAATTTCTGTAACAAAGAACCACAGAAAAAGAAGATTCTCACCTTCGTGAAAAATCCAAAAAAATCTGAGAAAAATCCAGGAGATTCCTTGCGAAATGTAGACGAACTTTGCCTTTTGAATCGCCTCGATCCGATGCCTGTGCGCAAAGTTACAGCCAGAACACTGCGGTGCTGTCCAAAAATCAGGGAAGAAAAATGGGTCAAATGGAAGCTCGAAAAGCTCTAAGATCAGCAAGGAAATCGAGGAAGCTCGAAACACAAAGGTTGAAGTCCTACCAGTCGAGAGTCCGATGGCGCAAAAATTGTCGAAAGAGGAGGTCGGGGTGAGTCGGGGGAGCCCAAACACTGAAAAGGGTCGAAGCGGGTCGAAGGTGAACAAGCGTCGCGCCGCGCCGCAAAATAGCTAACCTCGGGATGCGTGCCTCCGTAAATCCTAAAAGTCCTCCAATGGATAGTATACTGTGAGGGAAAAACTTCTCTGAAGACTCCACAGTGAAAAGAGGTGTAAAAAGCCCGAAAAAGGACCCAGGAGGCCTTTTATAGGCTCAGCCCAAAGCCATAAGTGGGCCGGGTTTCGGGCGCAACTTTCGGGCGCCCGAAAACCCGAAGAAGGGTCGGACGGCCCCCGTCCGACGCGCCCGAAAATTCCTGGGGCTGACACGTGTCCCCATAACAGGGAACAGCGGTGCAAAGCTCTCCGCTGTGCGCCACGTGTCCTCCCGCGGTCAGCGGGGTAGGTACGGGCCGCCTATCACGCGCTGACGCGTGGCGCACTCGAGTACGGCCGCCGCTCGCGTCGCGACGCGTGGCGCACTCGAGTGCGGCCGACAGCCGGGTCAGCGCCCCCCTGTGCGCGCTCCGTCCCGAGGCGGGACTTCACGGACTCCGTGCACCGCGCAAGCTGAGCCCGCCACTCACCTGCTGCCACGTGTCCCTGCGCCGGGTCCATGCACCCGCGCGGGGAACTCCGTAGACCGCGCACCCATGCGCCCGCCAATCAGGGTTCGAAACGTGGTTCCCGCCCGAACCCGTGCACCGGCGCTCAAACTGTGCACCCGCCGGTCGAATTCCTGTGGACCGCGCACCAAAGGCCTGCCAATCCCCGCCTGCCACGTGTCCTGCGCCGGGCTCATGCACCCAGCCGCGCCACTCCGTGGACCGAACGTCGCGAACCGGCCAATTATAGGCCGCCACGTGGCAGCCGGCGGTCCACCGACACCCCCCATGCACCGAAAAGCCCCGAAAACTTCCGGAAGCCCGTTTTTGGTCATCCGGACTCCAAATTCAACAAGCAAATAGCCGTTTTCAAGCGTCTTTCCGCGCTGAATCCAAATCCAACCTCCGTTTGGCCAAATTCAATTTCTAAACTTCGGCAAATACAGCCGAAGGCCCAAACAGCTACAAAATCTCACAGGGTCCATCTGTGGCACCCTTTTGATGCACCATGGGCCAAACACCAACACTAGGTGTTAAACAAAGTGGATTCATCGAAAAAGTTGCATGGGGAAAAACCATAACACTACACCCCAAACATCCATATGTAAAAGTTCTAAAGTTGAAGAAGATACATAAGTAGAAGGGAGAAAAGGAAGACGATGACTTTTGGCAAGTTGACATGAATCACAAAAATTTATTTCTTTTATAGAACATTTTAAAAAGATATCAGAATGCGCAGATAAATAATGCAAAGTAGTAGCAAAAAGGATGGCCACGCCTGTGATGCCAGACTGAAGAGGAAACTCTTTCGCCAATAAGAGCAAAAAAGACCAGATTTATGTTGATTGTTTTTGACGGATTTAATGGGATATAGTCCATTTTCACTCAGCCCTTGGAAAAGTGTCTTCCCCGACTGTTTGTCCTTCACACAAAAACCATGAGAGTCAAAGAGAAAATAACAATCGTTATCTTTATAAAACTGGTTAACGGAGACTAAATTGGTTGATATTTCAGGAACATGTAATAAGTTGTTTAGTTGAAAAGATTAAGATGGGGTATGAAGTACGGATGAACTAGTATGGAGAATGCGCAAACCTTGTCCATTGCCTACAGATATTTTGTCGCTTCCTTGATAGTCGGTGCGAATAGTAAGATTGGAGAGATCAGAAGTTAAGTTGTTGGTGGCTCCGGTGTCAGCATACCAAGTTTGATCAGCGGAGGGAGAAGTTGTTGCCACCATTGCTTGAAGGCGCTAAGGAGGAGTACGCCCTTGATATGCAAAGTCTATTCGATGATGACAGTCGAGTGCAATGTGGCCAATTCGATTGCAGATTTGGCAAGTCGTGCCCACCATTTGCACTTGTGTTGTTGTTGCGTGGATGTTGGCCTCCACCTCGGCCATAACTACCACGTCCTCTTCCACGTCCCCTGCCATTATTAGTATTGCGCCCTCGGCCATAATTGGAGCCAAGGCTGTTTTTGAGAAGAATTATTTTGTGCAATGAAGGCGGTGGATTCATGGGTGATGGAGGATTGAAGTTGACGTCGTTCCTCCAAAAGTAGCTCTTCACTGGCTAAAATAGCATGCACTTCCTCAACAGTAGAAATAGAAGGATTAGTGCGAATAGAGACCCGAATGGGGTCATATTCCGGGGAAGACCATGAACAATATGATAAATCAAATCATCGTCATGAACCGATTTACCAACAGCCGCCAAATTATCCGATATGGCTTTTATTTTATTCATATAATAAGTGATAAACATACCTCCCTTTTTGATAGTTTGAAGTTGAGTCGTAAGTTGTGAAATATGGGCACGTGAGAGAGAAGCATACCGACGTTCCAGTGCAACCCAAACGTCGCGGGAGGATTGTAAGCCGACAACTTGAGCAAGTACGCCTTCGGTGAGGGTTGCTTGAATCCAAGAGAGTAGATGACGATCTTGTTTCATCCACTCCAAAAAGGACGGATTGATAGTGTCGGTAATAGTGCCATCTGCATTTTTGAAGAATTTTGATGGACACTCTTGGGATCCATTAATAAAACTCATCAAGTCATGAGCAAAAGAACGGGAAGAAATTGTTGTCGCCATAACAGATAGTTGCCGCGATCAAGTTTAATAGAGACTAAATTGCTAATGTTAGCAATAACAAATGTGGGGCTTGTGGTGGAAGAGGAAGCACCGGAAGTGGCCATTAGATCAAGTATGATGACTGACGTCTTATGGCTCTGATACCATAAAGGAAATCGTAATTGATGGAAAAATGGTTGTTGTGCACAATGAAGAGCACAAAACCAACACTTAATATATAGCATTATTGGATACAAAAATATAATCTCATTATTCTTGGGATTATAATATTTACACAATTACATTCTATAAGTGTACAACATTTGAATTCAAATAGTTTCAATTTGGTTTGGTTGCCATACTTGCGAGATTGCCATTCTTGAGTTTCCTTAATTTTTCGTGATTTGAATACTTGTCATAATTGGTAGATTCTTAGTTATGAGAATTTGATTTATCTATAATCAATTCCTTAATTGTATCATCATTTGATCCTCCATTATCTATAACCCAATTTGTTGTAGTGATACAAATTG
>JAQOTM010000079.1:312698-400761 GCA_029168755.2 Tillandsia fasciculata | reverse complement strand
GGCTTATTAGTATTATTATTATTATTGCATCAGATTGGAGGTGAGGGATCGGGCTTCTTTAGTGGATGGTCTTACCCACATGTTTAGAGTCTTGATCCAGTCCTGCTACATCAGATACTTATGGTTACATACTTTACTTGTGTGGGTCGCTCCCCTCGAGTGCCACTCCGGAGTAGGCTTAGGGCCGAGCCGTGTGCCGGTCGATTGGATACTTTTGGGATCGTGCCGTGTGCCGATCAGTTACTGGTTCTTGAGATGACAGCAGAGCAGGCAGTACCAGTGTTACTGGTGTTTCAATTGGGTTGGTCTTGTAGTCTGTGACATTCTGGGGCATATCATTAGTTATTCTTTTAGCTAGGCATCTTTGAGGCATATTAGTGGTAGCTCTTTATCAGTAGGGTTACTTGTAGCTTACCACCTTCATTTACATTTTCGCCTCTGATAGTCCTAGTGGGCATGTATGAGTTTGAGGTCTACCCACTAGGGGAGGCTACTGTTTTTATAGTAGTTCTCACCCCCACTGTTTTCTCTTTTCTTTCCCCTCTTTGTTTTGCAGAGTCTTCTGCGGGAGTTGCGGGACCCTCTACCCAGGATCGAGGTAAGAGGATAGCTGATTAGATAGTTACTTCCCCGATTTCGAGCTTTGTAGTTTTGGATGTATCCCATGTACTCTCAGACAGTTGTATTTTCTTTTATTTTGGGTCTGGCTTCTGCCAGCTGGTTGTATTTATTTCGTGAGCTGGGAGAGACATGTACTTATTTGAGAGCTTTATTGTACTTTTATTTTCCAGCTTGTGTCTGAGATGTATTAGTTTTAGTTTAGCTCTGTTGTATGCTCCTTTATTATATTTCTTATATCTGAGCAGGTTACCAGCGCTTCGTGTACACGGAAAATACCGTGTGCACGGCGGATCTGTGATTGAGCCCGGGTTCTGGTTTACACCCGGGGCGTGACAGCCATCCTGTACGGTGCCTTGGTGATGGGCTTGGTGCCGGGGAGTAGCTGTAGTAACCGCCGGTTTAAAATAATTGCTAGGGTCCACTTTTGGTTTATTTATTTCATTTAGACTCGGAGCGTGATCGAATAATTTATTGTTTCCGGACCGACCGTCAGGGCCCGCGGGTATTTTTAGTTGATAGGGCTCGCGAAACGGAGAACGGCGGCGAAATCGGTTTTGAATTCCGACGCCGGAATCTCCCGGAATAAATTCCGGAAGTTGGCTAACGATTCAGGCAACCAGCACGGTTTTTGAGGCGGACCGGACCCCGATTCGTACCCGTGTTAATTACCCGCGTTTGATTTAAATTTGGTTAATTCCCTTTCCTAACCGCCCCCAACTTCCCACCACTTCCCACTACTTCCCCCAACTTCCCACTACTTCCCCCAACTTCCCACCACTTCCCCACTAACCGCCCCAACTTCCCACTACTTCCCCCAACTTCCCACCACTTCCCCACTAACCGCCCCAACTTCCCACTACTTCCCCCAACTTCCCACCACTTCCCCACTAACCGCCCCAACTTCCAACTACTTCCCCAACTACCGGCCACTCCCCACAACTCCCCACAACTCCCCTTAAACCCCCCTACGTACGAAACCCCAGAGGAACGGAAAAAGGAAACACAATTTCCCCAAACTTCCAGTTTCCCAACCGAGCGTACCCTTTCCCCAATCGATCGAGAGGAGAAGCAAGGCGGAGCGGGTGAGGAGAAGGAAGAACGCCGGCATACCCTTCACCCAAGAACAGGACGAATCATCCCCTAGATCAACCCTAGCCAACGAAATCGAGATTCGTGTAGGCCCGGGCGGGTACCCGAGACACGAGAGAACCTAACATCGGTCAGGAGCGCGACAACAAGGTGGGTTGTTGCTTTCAGTCCTTGCTTTTAATTCTACTAAATTGGGTGGGTTCAATCTTGTGCGTACTTGGGGTTAAAGATCGAAGGGTGATAGGCACTACTTGTTTGACTGTGCTAACGTTTAGCACAAAGAGAAAAAGAAAATATAGAAAAAGAAGGGATGTTCTAAACTTTATATGGACCTTGTGCTTGGATTGAAACAGTGTGGGTTTTTCTCCCGAGGTTTGGTAATGTTAGTGTTCCGGGGAGGATGTTAAATATTATGTTAACCTGTACTAACACTGACGGCTTCTATGATTTACTATATTACCCCGTGTTTTGTTACTATGCTCGAGTGCGACACGCGCATCCGCGGTTTGGCCACCGCAAAGGGTGCTCTTTTCCGGAAAGGCGGTCTTTGACCCGTGTTTACCCACGAGGTGACGTAGTGGGGCCCCCGTAGGTGTGGGGTTTGAGGCACGAAGGTGCGAGCGGTGGGACCCGACGAAGGGATTGGATCCCGATGGGGTCAGGTGTGGGACCCGACGAAGGGATTGGATCCCGATGGGGTCAGGTGTGGGACCCGACGAAGGGATTGGATCCCGATGGGGTCAGGTGTGGGACCCGACGAAGGGATTGGATCCCGATGGGGTCAGGTGTGGGACCCGACGAAGGGATTGGATCCCGATGGGGTCAGGTGTGGGACCCGACGAAGGGATTGGATCCCGATGGGGTCAGGTGTGGGACCGCCGGGATTGGATCCCGACGCGGTCAGGTGTTACAGGGGTAAAGGTGATAATAGTGTTACAGGTGTTACAGGTATTGCTGGTGTTACAGGTGATACAGGTGTTACCCGTTTGAGAGAAGTGGATTGCCCCAGCTAGTCTCACTTTATGGTTTGGTACTACTTTACTGCTTAGTACTGTTTTTATGACAGTGTCACTGACTACCCACTCTGTGACAGGTACCTCCAGGGGGTAGAGGTAGGCGACGGTGAGGCCGAGGTGGTAGCAGTCGGGCTGAGGGGCCCTATATGCTGTTTTATTTATTCTCTCTGCATTGCATTTCATTCGGAACTGTAAGTCATTGTGTGGTTCTCGATACCCTTGTGGGGTCGTGTGGATGTTGAGTACTTTCTTTTCCTTTATCATTCCCGGTTGGCCGTTTTCTAAACAAATCAACCAGAAAGCAAAAGAAAAAGGACTTCGTAAACTGGTTTCAAAACCTAAGGCCGTGTGGGCCTGTTTTCAAAACAGTGAGTTTATACTTTCAACTTGACTGGCCACGGGTACTGTTTAGTCTTCATGCACCATGCTACCTCAAACTGTTGTGATTAAATTTAAATGATTGCTTGTGTGTGACGGTTGTAATAGCCGCGACGCCGTGCATATACAGAGGAGACTCTGCCCGATTTTTCGAGTAAATCTGTATATGTGGCGGGTCTGGGCACGCGCCGGGGAAGAAGGTTTTAAAAGAAAAATTTTGTACGCGCCTTACGCTTACCTTTGTGTACCGTTTCCGCTAAAATAAAACCCCCGGGGCGTGACAGATTAAGATGGTATCAGAGACTTCACTTTAATCACAACAGTGGCGGCCCAACATCCACCGAGACATCACACTTAACTACAAATAAATGAAATATGCAGGGTTTAAGAATTAGGATGTGAGAGATCGGGGAGGGGATTTGTAGATAACGTTTTCCTTTCCTTCTCGATATTACGGTGGTTCTTTCTAGTATAGTTGAGTACTTTCTTTTCCTTTATCATTCCCGGTTGGCCGTTTTCTAAACAAATCAACCAGAAAGCAAAAGAAAAAGGACTTCGTAAACTGGTTTCAAAACCTAAGGCCGTGTGGGCCTGTTTTCAAAACAGTGAGTTTATACTTTCAACTTGACTGGCCACGGGTACTGTTTAGTCTTCATGCACCATGCTACCTCAAACTGTTGTGATTAAATTTAAATGATTGCTTGTGTGTGACGGTTGTAATAGCCGCGACGCCGTGCATATACAGAGGAGACTCTGCCCGATTTTTCGAGTAAATCTGTATATGTGGCGGGTCTGGGCACGCGCCGGGGAAGAAGGTTTTAAAAGAAAAATTTTGTACGCGCCTTACGCTTACCTTTGTGTACCGTTTCCGCTAAAATAAAACCCCCGGGGCGTGACAGTAGCTTAATAGGGAAGTCGACCTCTCGTTCCGGTGGCATTCCGGGGAGCTCCGTCGGAAATACATCCGGAAATTTCCTTACGACGGGGATTTCGGAAGGCGAGGGAATGGGTCGGGTGGCTAAATCTACCGAGGCTAGATAGGCCACACACCCACCCTCTATCAGCTTCCTAGCCCGCGACGCGGAGATGACAGCTAAAAAGGTGGTACTTTTACACGCTAAGTACACGTTTTCCGGAAATCCCGGCTTCTGCAGTTGCACCTGGCGCTTCTCGCAGTCAATTACCGCCTGATACTCGGTAAGCCAGTCCATGCCTAAGACCACGTCATATTCTTTTAGCGGTATAACCACCAGATCCCAGGGACAACCTTCCCAGTCTTATTGAACACGAGGGTACCAGACCAGTTGCCGCGATTGGCCCCCAGGGGTCTGGACGGTCATCAAAACATCAGGGGGACTACTTTCTAGCAGAAGTGTTTGTGCAAAAGTGCGGGAGATGAAAGAGCGAGACGCCCCGGTGTCAAACAGGGTTCGAGCTCGAAAATTAGAAACGGCGGTAATACCTGCGACCACCTCCTCTGGCGGTACCGCTCCGTGCTGGTCCATGGAGTAGAGCCTCCCTCCTGGTTGTGGTTGCGATTCTCCTTCTGCTCTTGGCGCCGGGGGGTGTGGGGGTATTCCCGTTGACGCTCTACCCCGTCCTGGTGGCTACGCCGTCGAGGTGGAAGCCGCGGAAGATGCCGCTCCCGTGTTCATGGGACAGTTGAATCGGAAATGCCCTGGTTTGCCGCAGCGGTAACAGTGATCTTGTCTCTTAGGGCAATCCGTCACTGGATGCGTTCCTCCGCAAATAACGCATGGCTTGTTCGCTGGCCGCTGCTTTCCGGTAGGCGCACTCTTGCTTCCCTGTTGCGTCTTAGGGTATTTTGGGGGTCGGCTCCCACCAGAGGGGCCCCCTCCCGGGTAAGTCTGTGTCCGCTTCTTTTCCCGGTTATATTCTGATCCCTCATGTCGAGCTCGGGTAATGGCGAATCCCCGCTCCACAATGGTGGCCCTGTCCACCACTTCTCAGAACGTGCGCAAGTCCGCTGCCTGAACTATCTCGAAGATGTCGCTCCGTAGCCCGTCAACAAAAAGAAGGGCCTTGTGGGATTCATCCCGTATAACAAATGGGACGCAGTTAACCAATCTCACAAACTCCCTTTGATATTCCATAACCGAGCGGTTCCCTTGCCTGATGTTCTTCAGGTCGTCTTCCAATTGCTGTTTGACACTGTCGGAGAAGAAAGCGCTAAATAATGCCTCTCTAAAAGCCGACCATGTCGGTAGTGGGTCATCTGTAGTCGGATCCGGGCGCACCGTCTTCCACCAGATGCGAGCATTCCCTTCAAGGAAGTGAACAGCTAGGGGAACTCGCTCGTGTTCCTCCATCAGTAGGTCCTCGAAGAGTTTTTCCATGGTATCCACCCATTTCTCGACGATCCATGGATCGGTTGTCTTTCCCTCGAAAGTGGGAGGGTCATGCTTCTTGAACTCCGTCAAATTCGTCCTGACCCTCTCCCGCTTCGCCCGCTGCTCCATGGTCCCTCCTGCAGTGGCGGACCCCCCAAGAGTAGGGGTCGTTCCTGCCTCCCCTACTGTCGCTCCCAATACGGGCCCCGAGGTCGTCGGGGTAGGTATATCCCTTGGGGCTGGGGGCTGTTCCGTTGTCGCACCCGTCGCCGAGGTCTGACGGGGTGCGGCAGTCGTCGTGCCACCCGCCCCGTGCGGTTCCGTAGTGGGGGCGGTGGTTTCAGACGGAGGGGTCGGATCGCGCTCGGCTGGCGCGGTTGCCTGTCGCTGCGTCAGTTGACGAACCTGCTCCGTCAATGTCGCTAACTACCCGGCCATTTCCCGCAGTTGTTGTCGGAGGAGCTGGTTTTCCGCGGCGGCCGGAGCCGCACCGTCTGCATCTGCATTCTCGGTGGACGATCTAGTCCGGGCCATCGTCTGTTGTAACCAGAGAAACCACGTTAACCCTAAGGTTATCGCCCTAGCACCCTGACTTACAATTACACCTATGTTAAATCCCGTTTTTTCCCGTACTCTCACATACTACCGCACCTACACCTTGGTTATCTCATGTCCAATTTGCTTGTGGCATCATACACTGTGGATGTAGGTCACCGACTACTGTGGTTATGGTTGTTTTTCTCTGATACCATTTAATCTGTCACGCCCCCGGGAGTTTTTAGGACAAGATAAGCGGAAATGTGCGTGTATAAATTTTTTTTTTCTTAATAAATAAGCCTCAGTCTCGTCCCCGGTGCGTGTCAGACCGCCACATACACAAATTCACCCTGCCCACGGACAGAGTCTCCTTTGTATATGCACGGCGTCTCATTTACAACATCAACCATCAAACATCAACCATCAACCATACAGTAGACATTAATCACAGAGCAGGAAAAATACATTTAACTATTGTTTTAAAACGGTGTCCACCCGACACCCTATTTTTCGAGCAATTAAACATTCAAATCATTAAAGCGGCATCACCATTTGGAAAGGATAAAGCCAGAAGTTGTAAAACCTGTGCCCACACGGCACTCCGCTTTGAAAAGACGTTTTCGCAATCGTTTGGTTTTTATCAAAACTTGCCGCACATGTAAACACCATAATGTAACTAAACCATAAAGAGTACACCCAATCCACAGTGCCGACTATTTAATTGTCTACAGTTAACATGAACCACACAAGCAAATTAAACTAACAGTAACATAAAGGAAATGAGATGAACCCAAGAGATCACGACTACGATCCTCGCGACGCAGTCTCACCAACATCCCGGCTAACGCACCTAGTCAAACCTGTCACGGAGTGGGTAAAGTCAGTGACAAACAAAATAGATGTCTTAATATTAACATAGATTAAAGAACAAACCAATTTCACCGGAACCTTTCGCTAAAACCCTGTGCATAATTAAGCTGGGCACCAACCCCAGAGTACCTGTCGGAGAGACGGAAGTCTCTCCTCGTGCACAACCCCTTTGATGCTTTTACCCCCCCATTCACGGTGCTATTGCGTCACCTCTAGCTGGCGTGGAGGGGGGTCCTCACGGCTCCCACTCCTTTGTGAGGCACACGGGTCAAAAGACCACTTCTCCAAAAAGTACACCCATGCGGAGGCCAATCCGCCTGTGTACGTGCAGCATCCCATCCCCAATATTTGCCGGTGTCGGCGTGTATTGAGCCCCGCGACCGCAGTCGCCATAATTATCATGTTAGAATAAACAGAAACACTTATGCGAAAGATTTAACAGTCCATCTACTTTGTTAGACTATTTAACCAGCCTTTTACAATGATAGATGCACTTACTGCACTTGTTGCACTTATAGCAACGGTACCCACCTAGTTGAGGAGAAATCGGAACACTTGAACTTTTTGCACACTCTTGCCGCGCACCTGGACCTAAGAAAAGTCCACATGGGTAAACTACAGTCAAAACCATGCACTAACATCTCAAACGAAAGTCCAATTTTACCTACTTTGACGGAAAAACCCCAAAACCGTCCGGTTCACCCAAAAACCGGATCCCCGCGCCGCCGTCGCCGCCCGCCGGAGCCCCGCGCGGCCTGGAACCGCGCGGCGCGTCTCCGCGGGCGGCGCCCGCGTGGGTTTGGGCCCACGCGGCGCGGCGCCCCGCGCGGCGCCCGCGCGGGTGCTCAGCCCGCGCGGTGCCCGCGCGGGTGCAGACCCGCGCGGCGCCCGCGCGAGTGCTGCCCCGCGTGGCGCCCGCGCGTACCCCGCGCTGCGCCCGAGCGGGTGCTGCCCCGCGCGGTGCCCGCGTGGCGCCCGCGCGCGCCCGCGCGGGGGCGGCCCCGCACGGTGCCCCGCGCGGCGCCCGCTCGGGTGCAGGCCCGCGCGGGTGCTGCCCGCGCAGCGCCCACGCGGGTACGGCCCGCGCGGCGCCCGCGCTGTCACGCCCCGGGGTCGGAACTGCGACCCGGGCTCGCCAACAGATCCGCCATCTGTACGGAAACTGCTGCACAGATGAAGCGTCTACCCTGCAAGTCAGATCTATAGCTAAAAACATGTATCAGAGCTGAAACTAAAACCAAAAGCTAGAGAAAGAAAAAACTGAACATCTGGAAAAGTAAAAACTCCACTAGTACACAAATCCACTAGGTACAAAGTCTCTCAGAATGTCCAGTACAAAAGTGAAAACATAAAATACACCGGGTACATCTACCTCAGACTCTCAATGCTGGTAAGGAACTAATCGGCCGCGTCCTCACCTCGATCTGCTGTCTCCGCGCGAACCAAGCCGGAACAGCCGCCTCAACCTGTCACCGCAGCGGGTGTGAGATCTACTGCAGAAGGCAGATCTCAGTGGGTACCGTCCCAATATCCACGGTATGCCCACTAAGTTTACTGGAGGCAAAACAGATAGATCTGCAGATAGATAGATAGATAGATAAGCTGAAAGAAACTACAGCTAAAATAACTCAATCAAGGCTCACAAAAACTCTATCAATAACATGATATGCATACCGTCTCTACTGCTAAGAGGCCTCAGTATCAATGCTCAAAGGAAAGAACCCATCTAAGAACATAATATATGACCACCTGCTCATCTCACCCAATCTCGATGACTGCCAAAACTGGCGCAGTCTAGCCTGCGCCTGTCGTCTAGGAACGCACCTGCCCACTACCACGCATCCACAAGCGGACGGGATTTACGTGGGGCGTCCTAAACCGACTGCCTCAATCTCACTCAAGAGTCCACCTGGTAACTCGGCCAGGGGCACGCAACCTCTTGGTAACTCGGCCAGGGGCATGCAACCACCTAGTAACTCGGCCAGGGGCAAGTAACTACCTGGTAACTCGGCCAGGGCATGCAACCACCTGGTAACTCGGCCAGGGGCAAGCAACCACCTGGTAACTCGGCCAGGGGCAAGTAACTACCTGGTAACTCGGCCAGGGCATGCAACCACCTGGTAACTCGGCCAGGGGCATGCAACCACCTGGTAACTCGGCCAGGGGCATGCAACCACCTGGTAACTCGGCCAGGGGCATGCAACCACCTGGTAACTCGGCCAGGGGCATGCAACTACCTGGTAACTCAGCCAGGGCAAGTAACTACCTAGTAACTCGGCCAGGGCATGCAACCACCTAGTAACTCGGCCAGGGGCATGCAACCACCTGGTAACTCGGCCAGGGGCAAGTAACTACCTGGTAACTCGGCCAGGGCATGCATCCATCTGGTAACTCGGCCAGGGCATGCAACCACCTGGTAACTCGGCTAGGGGCAAGTAACACATCTACGCATTCCGGAGCGTGACCCGAGGGGAGCGACCCCAACGAGTATCAAGCATCTCATCTGTCTCAAAAAGCGGCATATGCAGGCTATGGTCCACGATCAACCAGATCGGCAACTCGGTGCTCAAAGCACAGCTCAGTCGGAATAAGACTCCACGACTCAACAGGAAATGCCCAATTCCTCACATAATCTGTCGGAGAACCCTCTACGACTCGATCTGCCAGAACCCCAAAACTCTCATAACTAAGTGGGAAAAACCACCTCCACTATCAAATCAGAGGTACATGACTCATGATCTAGAATAATCTCATCAGAAGCTCTAAACTCAAATGGCACTATAACTCATCACAAGACTCGAAAAGAGACCCCTCGGCCCCCAGGCACGAGGTCAGAAACACCCTGAACCAATGCCATAACCCTGGCGAATTCCTGATTTAAGAAACCACATTTTAGAAAAAACTGCTTTTTCCTTAAAACGGGTTTTCTCAATTTTTAAAACGATCAGGGTGCAAAATAATGCCAAAAGAACATGCAGTCTAGTGTCATATAGTATCAGGAGTCTACTAAAAATGATCTGGGGTTCCCACGAATTTTACAAAAAATTCCAGGCAACTATCAGATTAAAACGGTGAAAATAGCATGATAATTATAATCAAATTGCATTCAATAGCTTTAAAGGGCATTCCACATATTTTGGAGAAATTCCAACCCACCTGGAACGCATTCCGTAGGCAACGCTGAAGTCGGTGAAGCGCCGGATCCTCAACAAAATGCAAATCATCTACACTCTGCAGCTCGCACAACACCCACATCCAAAAGCTCCAGCACAAATCTGCACTCCAAATAAATGCACACTTACACAAATCACTTAAGTTCACAATACACACAGCATAATACAAGTCCTGCAATGCATACCATAATTAATATCCATAGCCCCAAATTAAGTTCCCCTCATCACCAATAGGGCACTAAACAATAATTCAATCCTCATTCAGTAGCTGCCACAACACACCACACACAATTAGGTTTGATGCATTTCCAAAAACCATAGCCATAAACACTTCACACTTGCACAAACATACTCTGAAGCTCCAAAAAAAAACCCACAGCACACTTCTAATTACATACACATAACCCTCAGCTCAACATAACTAAAAGAAGGGATCACAACCAAAACCAAGCTCAAAATCTATAAAATCCATCTTAGAAAAAATCTTAATCCATTTAGGGAAACATCTGACACTTACCTCACGCACGGCCGACGCGTGCGCGGCCCCGCTCTGCTCCACGCAGCAAAACCACACAAGCAGCACCTTTGCTTGCTCAAAATCCAACTTCCCCACTTTTCTCTTTCTTTTCCTTGGTTTTTTTTTTTATTCCTTTCTTTCTTTCTTTTCCTCTCTCTGTATCCAGAGGAGAAGGGAGGAGGAGTTGTTCAAATATATAGAGAAAGGAAGTCCACAGGGTGAATTGGAGGGTTGGCACAGTGAAAAGACCAAAATGCCCAAGCTTAACAACACCAAAAGCTTAACCAAGCAAAAACACAAAGGCCCGCTCAAAGGCCAACAAGCGCGGCGCCCACTTGCTGCGCGCGCCCTCAAGCGCCCGGCCGCATGCGCGCGCTGCTTGCAGCGCCCGCCCGCATGCCCGCGCCGCCCGCAGCGGCAGCGCGCGGCGCCCAGGCGCGCCGGCGCAGCAACCTCACCAGCGGCGCGCGGCGCCTCTGCGCACCCGCACGGCACCCTCTGCTGGGCATTCCTCCACTCCGGGACACCAAAAACAACCAAATCAGCAACTAGAAAGATCCAAATTAGCTCCATAAATCGAAACCAAGCTTTCTCTTTCTCTCACTAGAAAACTGCAATGTGCCTCCATGAGGATCGGCGCGCGCGTGCTCCGCTCGGCTTCCAACGGTTGGTCCACACTATGAGCACTTCATCACCTCTCTCATTTCCCTATTTTAATTCACCTCAAAACCTCTTCTACAACTCCTTCATCACCCATTTTCCTTTCCTCTGCTTGAGGCTTAAATCCTCTGTTTTAAAACAGAGAAGAAGATGCCTACGTCGCAAGTGCTAATTAATTAGAGCTTGGGTGTATGGTGCAAGGTGCATAGAGAACAAGCAATCCAAAACCTTTTCCAACACCAACACCAACAACTACAAACCAACACCCACTCTCAACCTTCTCAATTTACTCTAATTCCCTTCTCTCAGGATAATTAACCTAATTAATTCATTAATTAATTAATCCAAAAAAAGTCAACTCCATCTCACTTTTCGCCCTCGGGGCCTCCGCACCAGTCCGGAACCTCCCAAACTCCGCTGTAATATGAAAGTACACATGTCCACAGCTTTTTCTCCTCAAAAAGCTCAACCGTTGAGTCGGGGTGCTTAATCCAAAAACCTGCTCCAAAATTGTCAGTTCTGACTCACTTTTCGCCTTCGGGCCCTCCGCGTTAGTCCGGAACCTCCTGAACTCTGCTGTAAACACAAAGTACACCTGTTCCAAGTATTCCAAGTATTCCCAAATTTTCTGCACTCCACTGTGAATTCGAGGCTTCCTCGAAGCCAGTCCTCTATCGGCGCACAATGCCCGGAAGACTCCGATCCAAGCCGGGGCTTCCGTGTCGACCCGAATCAACCCGAAATCATCTGCAAACAAATAAGGAACACGCTCGAGGCAATTCCCTCCGCACCATGCCATCTTGCGAGGTCGGTGCGCTCTACAAAAACCCGGTACTCTACACGTGCGGTGCCCGCAGTAGCCGCTCGCGGCGTCCTTCCGCGGCGTCCTTCCACGCGATGCCCTAGCGGCATCGCGCGTCTCCGTCGTCCGCTCCGTGTCCTAACACGACGACGGTGGCGGCGACGGAGACGACGGAGAAGCCCGAAAACCCAACGAGAAAAATAAAGGAAAATCCCGAAAAATCACAACGAGGATTTACTAACCGGATTGATCGACGGGGAAGTCGCCCGATCGCGTTCTTGCCTCCGGTTCGTTGTTCGGGATGATCGGACTCCTTCTCTTTTTTCCTCTTTCTTCCTTCTTTCCTCCGGCTAGGGTTTCGTCTTTTTCTTTCTTTCTCTCTCGCGTTTCTTTTCTCCTCACCGATTAGGATTTTTATTTTCCTTTCGATAACCGGGATTATATATATATAATCCCTTATTAATTATTTATTTTCTATTTTATTTATTTATTTTTCTTTTTAATACGTACGTAAAGGAAAAACACTTTTTCCGTCACCGAATAATTAATTAATTAATTAATTATCCCCTACGAGATAAATCCAGGAACATGCCGGATATTTTACACGGATTTTGATGCACGCCCTAAGTCACCGCGATTTTAAAAGTCCCCTTCCGGGAGATCCGTACATCGGATTCCCGAACCGATCGCACCGTCGGTCTTCATTTTTTGAGCTCTTTGCCAGAAAAATACCCGCACCACGCACCGACCGACTATCAAACATTAAATAATTTTATTTCACTTAAGGGCTTAATTATTTAACATGTGAGTCACAATTACACGTAAGAGCCGAATCACTACAGCCCTCGTTAGCCTGTCCTTGAGTTCCTCGATGCTCTCCTGGCATTGGGCCGTCCAAATAAATTTTTCTCCTTTCAGGGTCAGGCGGTTTAGAGGGTCACAATCTTTGAGAAGCCCTCTACGAAGCGTCTGTAGTATCCTACCAGGCCCAGGAAGCTGCGGACCTCCGTTACTGCAGTTGGTCGGGGCCAATCAGTCACCGACTCCACCTTCTTGGGATCCACTATGATTTCCGTTGTTGAAATTACATGCCCCAAAAAGCCCACCTCGCTAAGCGAGAATTCGTACTTCTTAAGTTTAGCAAACAGCTTCTGGTCCCTGAGAGTCTGGAGAATAATCCGCAAGTGTTCCTCGTGTTCCTCATCAGTGGGCGAGTAGATCATTATGTCATCGATAAAGACCACTACGAATTGGTCCAAGAAGGGTCTGAAGATTCTGTTCATCATATCCATAAACACCGCTGGGGCGTTCGTAAGCCCGAACGACATGACTGTAAACTCGTAGTGGCCGTACCGGGCCCGGAAAGCCGTTTTTGGAATATCTTCATCCCGAACTTGTAGTACACTGAACTTTATCAAATTGCGAAGTTCGAGTGTGTGGAGGGTTGAATGATACCCTTATAATGTTTTTGTAAGCTTCCGGAAGGTTCTAGAAGGTTTCCGGAGAGTTTGGGCGTAAATCAGAAATTTTCGAAAATTTTGAAATTTTGGGGTTTTTGGCTTCGGGATCCGGATCGGATAGGGGCGATCCGGATCTTCCGCGCGAAACTGGAAATTCCACGTTCGGGATCCGGATCGGATAGGGGCGATCCGGATCGTCCGCGCGAAACTGGAGATTCCACGTTCGGGATCCGGATCGGATTGGGGGCAGTCCGGATCGTGCGGGTCTGGACAGCACAGTAAGAAATGCAATAACATTTCTTGCAGGGGTCTTTTAGGATTTTGTTACATTAGGGTTTTTAATCCCCTTCACTCCTCTTTTCCTCTCATTTGGAGAGAGTAAGAGAAAGTGTTAGAGAGAGAGAGAGAGGGAGAGAAAATCTTGGATTTCCTTCTCCAACACATCTCTCTACTTGGATTCTTCTTCAACCTCCTCTTCTCCACCTTTGAAGCTTGCTACAAGAGCTTGGAGGAAGGCTTGGACTTGAAGAAGAAGGAAGTTTGGAGCTCTTGTGCCTACCCTTTGCTTTTCCAAGGTGGGATTTGAGCTAAAAGAGGTTTGGAACACTTCTTTTTCCTTTCTTTTGGGATTTTTGAAGAAAAAAACCTAGGTTTTGGAAAACTAGGGTTTATTTTGGGGCTTTTTGATTTATAGCTTTTAGGGTGGAATTGATGGGTGTAGAACACTCTTGTAGGTTGGTTTTGAAGCTTTTCTTGTTTGGATTTCAAGATTTAGCAAGATTTCTCAACCTAAGGTATTTTCCACCTATTTTCCTTATGATTTTAAGGGATTTTGTGATTAGGGTTTTGTGGTGTTTTAACCCTTTGGAAACTTCTCTTAGGGCATAAGAGGAAGTGTGGGCTTCTTGGTTGGGATCCTTCACAAGGATTTGGCAACTATCCGGTGGGTCTGACCTCACCGAAATGGGTGAACTCCCCCTATGTCTTCTATAGACTTTTAGGGCATCATTGTTATATTAAACATGCATCGTTTGATTTATCATGATTTATGATCATGCATTTGAACCCCTTCATGTGTAGAAAATTTCATACTCTATGTAGTAGAGGTAAACATTGTAGGTGCATGGGCACTTTGAGGGGGGATTGAATAGGAATTTTCGTGAACTTAAGCTTTTCGATATGAATAGAGAATAACTGTACATGTTATAGAATTATTGAGATATGTTATGCATATGATCATGAAGAAAATGGACATTATGACATTAGTGCCATCTAGTGTAGTGAGATACAAGTAGAAAATTTCTAAACTTGTACAATCAAGATGAAATAGTTAGATTCTATGTTTGAGACATGAGGATAACTTGTAAATGTTTTGCCTACTGCAGGAGCGGGATACGTGATCTACAGTGATGCTTCCTTGAGTGGGTTAGGGTGTGTTTTGATGCAAAACAAGAAGGTTATTGCATATGCCTCTCGTCAATTAAAGGACTACGAGAAAAACTATCCCACTCATGATTTGGAGTTAGCCGCCGTGGTATTTGCATTGAAGCTGTGGCGACACTATTTATATGGTGAACATTGTGAGGTATACACTGATCATAAGAGCCTAAAGTACCTCTTTACTCAGAAGGAGTTGAATCTTAGGCAGCGCAGATGGTTGGAGCTACTTAAGGATTATGATTTGACTATTCTCTACCATCCGGGGAAAGCAAATGTAGTGGCAGATGCTCTAAGTCGCAAACCGATGGAAAACTTAGCGATGATGATCACTTACCAACAACCATTACTTCAAGATATGAGACGGTTGGAGTTGGAAGTTGTGGCACCCGAGACACCCATGAGATTGATGGCATTGGTGTTACAACCGACTCTTATGGAAAGGATCAAGATGAAACAAGTCCAAGATCCTAGTTTGGAAAAGATTCGGGCTACACTTGTGGATGGCCGAGCCGGTGAGTTTCATGTGGATGATCATGGCATACTTCGTTTTCGAAGTCGACTTTGTGTACCGGCGGATTTGGAGATCAAAGAAGAGATCCTGAAGGAAGCGCACCGAGCACCTTATTCTCTTCACCCAGGTGGCACCAAAATGTACAAGGACTTAAGGTTACTTTATTGGTGGCCCGGCATGAAGAAAGATGTTGGAAAATTTGTGGCTCAATGCTTGACATGTCAACAAGTGAAAGCCGAGCACCGACTTCCCGCAGGCAAGTTGCAGAGTTTACCCATTCCCGTGTGGAAGTGGGAGAGGATCACCATGGATTTTGTTGTTGGATTGCCTCGCTCTCAGGCTGGGCATGATGCTATTTGGGTGATCGTGGATAGGTTAACCAAATCTGCTCATTTTATCCCTATCCATACTACTTGGTCTAGAGAGAAGCTTGCACAAAAGTACCTTGATGAGATTGTGCGATTGCATGGAGTGCCTGTTTCTATAGTTTTCGATCGAGATCCAAGATTTGCATCTCATTTTTGGAGGAGCCTTCACGAGGCCCTAGGCACACAGTTGGATTTCAGTACAGCCTTCCACCCCCAGAGTGATGGGCAGTCTGAGCGAACCATACAAATCTTGGAAGACATGCTCAGAGCATGTGTTTTGGATTACCAAAGTGGTTGGCATCAATATCTACCGATGGCCGAGTTTGCCTATAACAATAGTTATCAAGCAAGTATCAAGATGACGCCATTCGAGGCGTTTATGGGAGAAAGTGCCGATCACCTCTTCATTGGAGCGAGGTGGGAGAACGATTGATTTTAGGCCCCGATGTACTTCAAGAGGCCGAAGACAAGGTTCGACTAGCTCGGGAACGTTTGATTTCAGCTCAAAGTCGACAAAAGAGTTACGCGGATAAGCGTCGGCGCGATTTGGAATTTCAAGTTGGAGACCATGTCTTCCTAAAAGTATCGCCGACTAGAGGTGTCACGCCCCGGGGTCGAAACTGCGACCCGGGCTCGCCAACAGATCCGCCATCTGTACGGAAACTGCCGTACAGACGAAGCGTCTAACCTGCAGAAAGAATCATCTACAGTAAACAGATATCAGAGAGCTGAAAGCAAACAACTAAAAACTGCAATCCGAACACTGTACAACTGAAATAATACAATATCCATCTCCCAAATACGATCGTATACAAAGTCCTCTGATACAAAACTCAAAAGGGAGGTATCTCCAATAAATACATCAGTGTACAAACTCTCGATACAAGAATATCCTCACTACAACAGTCTCTCTCAACTGTAGTAAAAGTAAAATACAACTCTATACCTCACAACAAGTTCTCTCAACAGAGGTAAAAGTAGTAAACTAGTCTACTGAAGCTCTCCGCTGAAGGGGGTACCGCTACACTCCAACGACGGGTAGGGAACTAGCTCGCGACTCCCTCGCCTCGGTCAGAAGGATCAGCAACAGGAACACAGGAACAGAAGAAGAAGTCCCTGGGGAAAAGACACCACGACGGGTGTGAGAACTACTTCCCACAGTAGTTCTCAGTGGGTGCCGTCAACAAGTCCAACGGTCTGCCCACCAAGTCTACCAGAGGTAAAAGATAACAGGCAAAGAAAACTGAACAAGAAAAGCTGGAACTACTCTACAGCTACCATGCCTCTATCTAGACACTCAAAAGTGGAACAGATGAAAGTAAATGAGACCACTCGCACCCAAGGTGCTCAATCGTCCCAATCGAACTGACTACCTCAAAGGTTCAGTCAAGCCCGCGCCTGTCGACTAGGAACGCTCCTGCCCACTACCACACATCCACATGAGGACGGGATTTACGTGGGGCGTCCTGTCCGACTAACTCATCCCTCGCGCAAAACTGCCTCAACAGGCCAACCATCGCATCCACAGCGGCATCTCAGGGGGCGCGGCTCCAACTGAGGAAAACGGCGCGGCATAGAGTAATCAAACATTGGCATATGCAGGCTAGTCAAAATCCACGCTCACTCTCAGAACGGTAGGACTCAAGATCCCCAAATATCTCGCACAACAGTCGGAGCACTCTCGACGACTCAGCTGATCGGCTAACTCAAAATACGAGACACTAGCCTCTCCAACAGCTCACAGCACAAAGCTCACTGGCTGGAGATACTCCACAGCCAGGAACGACCCACAACTCAGGGTAACAAAACAGGTCGGACAACACTCAACGACCTGGGACCACCGTCAACCCCAACGGTTCCCAACAAGACGGACCGGAAGATACTCGACGGCCCGGGACTACCGTCTACTCAACGGCTCCCTCCCACGACAGCATAAAAGGGAAACAAGACCTCTCGGGACTACCGTTTACCCAAACGGCTCCCCGCACAGATAAGCAACCCGCTACAACTACCAGACTCCACTCTGCTCCCAAGCAAGAGTGCAAAAGCATCCCACACTAAAAGCAAGTCCCGACCTCTCGGCCCACTATCCGGGCGAGAAAACACTATGTCCAGGGATGTAAGAACAGTGTGGATGTCTAAGCATAAATAACCCTAGCCCAAGTGAGGGTTTTCTACTGGTCTGGTTACACATGCAGCATATGACGGGGGTGCTAGGTCAAGTTCCAAGATAACTATATTAACAGATAATAAAAGGAATAACAATTCCTACAATATAGCATGCTACACAATGAAATAAGCTATCATGCATAGTCCTACAACAGTAGAAATACTGTACAGTCCATAGGACTTGGAAATAAGGCCACCCACCTCGATTTGCCACCAATTGCTCGTAGACACTTGCAATTGGCCTCCACGCGATCCGCACGCAAACGGGGCACGCCGCCGGAGTCCGTACGCAAAACGGAGCACGCCGCCGGAGTCCACACCCGAAACGGAGTCTGCACATAAAACGGTGCACGGTGTCAGGATCCGCCCGCAAAACGGGATCCGCACGCAAAACGGTGCACAGTGCCGGAGTCCGCACGCAAAACGGTGCACGGTGCCAGGATCCACCCGCAAAACGGGGTCCGCACGCAAAACGGTGCACAGTGCCGGAGTCCGCACGCAAAACGGTGCACGGTGCCAGGATCCGCCCGCAAAACGGGGTCCGCACGCAAAACGGTGCACAGTGCCGGAGTCCGCACGCAAAACGGTGCACGGTGGGGGTAATTACAGTCTAAAAGAACGCTCCAAAAACTGTACAAAAATACAGCAAAAACAACACACGGGACCTACACGTTTGCGCCGCCGTCGCCGAACCACTCCGCCGGGCGTCCTCGCACGCAAAACGGAGTCCACGACGCGCCGCCGCACCTCACGCCACCTCCCTCCTCACTCCCTCTCGCTCTCGGTTGCAGAAGAAAGAAAGAAAGAAAGGGAATGGCGGTGCGGGGAGGAAGAAGAAGAAGAAGAAAAGAAGAGGAGAAGGGGCGGTCCACCAGGCCGGTCCACGGAGCCGGTCCACCGCGTGGACCAATGGGGAAGCCCCAACCGGCCGGTCCACGGGCTGGGCGCGTGCGCCGGGTCCACGCACGCGCCCAGCGCGCCACGTGGCGCGATGCAACGCGCCCGCCACACGGGCGCGTTGCACCGCACCCCGCGCAGGCGCGGGACACGCGCCCGTTACACGGGCGCGCGTGTCCCCCGCCCGCGCGGGCGCCAACGGGGGGCCGCCACGTGGCGGCCCCTGCGCTGACCCGCGCAGGCGCGCGTTCCCAACGCGCGCCAGCTGGCGCGCATTGCAGTGCGCCGCTGCCACCTCGGGATCCGTGCCGCGCGTCGTCTCGGTTTGCGTGCCGCGTCGTCTCGAAAAGCGCGCACGCCTACCGGACTCCAAAACCAACAAATAAATAGTCCATTCTTAGCGATTTCGCGCGCTGAATCCAAAAACGATGTCCGTTTCTCCAAATTCTTACCCGAAAATTTGCCGAATGCCAACTCGATCCGATTTCCGCGCCGGGTCCATTTTTAAAGTCCGATTTGCTAAATTCCAACTCTAAAAATTCCCGAAGGCGACCGGAGAGGTAAACTTTTATCCGGACTTCACCCGGAGTCTAATTTTGACATCTGAATCGCGCGAAATCACTTCTAAACACCCGACGGGTCCTCCAACTTCCCACGGGGTCTCAATTTAAGCCCGAAGTCCACCACTTGTGTCCAAATTGGGCGCAACCCTCGCAGGCCTCCAGTGATGCAAGCAAATCCCAAATTGCATCACAAATTCATTTCTTGGGCCCGACACGCGCACAAACACTCCCAACGGCCACTAAAAGCTGCCCAACAACCAGCAACTCCTACGCCGGGGATTCCGGGACCTCACATCCTCCCCCACTAAAAGAAAGTTTCGTCCTCGAAACTAAATCAAGCCCATCAGGAGTCAAGAATACCATGGCTAGGTATCTAACAATACGTCTCCAGCTCCTCAAACTCCACTCGCTCCTCGTGATTACACCGCAACAACAACAAGTACGGTATGACCCGTTGTGCAATTCTCTCATCTCTCGAGCCAGAATTTGCAACGGGCGTCCCTCGTACTCCAACAATCACGGATCTCAAGGGGCAAGTAAATCACGGGCGAGGAAGAACACATCACTACTGAGCTGAGACGTGGAAAACCAAAGGGCTCCACTAAAAGGCTGGGGGAAACTGAAATAACCACAAGTGTAATACGCACCAAACCCCATCATGGTGCCAACCTCAACAAGACGACCCGAAGCATACCCGCAGACTCGTCCAATAAGGAAGGGAAATCCAAAAAGTTGGGGTCTTCACTCGGTCACTTCCCGATCCAAAACCACCCGAGTGGACTACTCAACTGCAGGCTACCCTTAAAAGGGATCCTCAAGAGACACAATCTCGTGCCACAGCTGGTCGCTCAACCTGCTATCATAACCCCAACGGACCCACGGGTCGAAGTCGATCCCTCAACCCAAAAAGAACACCCTGACGGGGATCAAACCGTCGGTGAACGGGACTGAAAACTGGCTCACAAGGCGATCATAAAGCTGATGCCCAACTCGCGGTCACAGTCCGAAACATCCACAAAACTCTCACCGTTGTGCACCTACAACGTGGCATCACTGCCGTGCACCCACGGCGTGGCATCACTGCCGTGCACCAACGGCGTGGCATCACTACCGTGCACCAACGGTGTGGCATCATCACCGTGCATCAACGGTGTGGCATCACTGCCGTGCACCAACGGCGTGGCATTACCGCCGTGCACCAACGGCGTGGCATCACCGCCGTGCACCAACGGCGTGGCATCACTGCCGTGCACCAACGGCGTGGCATCACTGCCGTGCACCAACGGCGTGGCATCACCGCCGTGCACCAACGGTGTGGCATCATCACCGTGCACCAACGGCGTGGCATCACCGCCGTGCACCAACGGCGTGGCATCACTGCCGTGCACCAACGGCGTGGCATCACCACCGTGCACCAACGGCGTGGCATCACCACCGTGCACCAACGGTGTGGCATCACCACCGTGCACCAACGGTGTGGCATCATCACCGTGCATCAACGGTGTGGCATCACTGCCGTGCACCAACGGCGTGGCATCACTGCCGTGCACCAACGGCGTGGCATCACTGCCGTGCACCAACGGCGTGGCATCACCACCGTGCACCAACGGTGTGGCATCATCACCGTGCATCAACGGTGTGGCATCACTGCCGTGCACCAACGGCGTGGCATCACTGCCGTGCACCAACGCGTGGCATCACCGCCGTGCACCAACGGCGTGGCATCACTGCCGTGCACCAACGGCGTGGCATCACTGCCGTGCACCAACGGCGTGGCATCACCGCCGTGCACCAACGGTGTGGCATCACCGCCGTGCACCAACGGCGTGGCATCACCACCGTGCACCAACGGTGTGGCATCATCACCGTGCACCAACGGCGTGGCATCACCGCCGTGCACCAACGGCGTGGCATCACTGCCGTGCACCAACGGCGTGGCATCACTGCAGTGCACCAACGGCGTGGCATCACCACCGTGCACCAACGGTGTGGCATCATCACCGTGCATCAACGTGTGGCATCACTGCCGTGCACCAACGGCGTGGCATCACTGCCGTGCACCAACGGCGTGGCATCACCGCCGTGCACCAACGGCGTGGCATCACCGCCGTGCACCAACGGCGTGGCATCACTGCCGTGCACCAACGGCGTGGCATCACTGCCGTGCACCAACGGCGTGGCATCACCACCGTGCACCAACGGTGTGGCATCATCACCGTGCACCAACGGCGTGGCATTACCGCCGTGCACCAACGGCGTGGCATCACTGCCGTGCACCAACGGCGTGGCATCACTGCAGTGCACCAACGGCGTGGCATCACCACCGTGCACCAACGGCGTGGCATCACCACCGTGCACCAACGGTGTGGCATCATCACCGTGCATCAACGGTGTGGCATCACTGCCGTGCACCAACGGCGTGGCATCACTGCCGTGCACCAACGGCGTGGCATCACTGCCGTGCACCAACGGCGTGGCATCACCACCGTGCACCAACGTGTGGCATCATCACCGTGCACCAACGGCGTGGCATTACCGCCGTGCACCAACGGCGTGGCATCACTGCCGTGCACCAACGGCGTGGCATCACTGCAGTGCACCAACGGCGTGGCATCACCACCGTGCACCAACGGTGTGGCATCATCACCGTGCATCAACGGTGTGGCATCACTGCCGTGCACCAACGGTGTGGTATACTCAAGCATCAAGGCCTCAGATCTTCACAGTCCTATACCCAACACTACCTCAAAAACCCGGAGCTGAGGAAGGGCCAAAAGATCAACAGGCAAAAACCAGGGCCCCAACTGCACTGGGCAGGACCAATAACTCCCATCTATGTGCAACACGTGATCAGGTATCTGAACCTCACGAGCACAAGCTAAAGGTCCTATCTCTAGCCCATACATCAATGCAATGCCCTAGCACTCTCACAGCTATGTCGGAGAACCCTCAACGACTCAACTCACAGCAACACCCCACTCATAGGCGAGAAGAACCGACTGACGCGGCAAAGATCCCAAAAATCCCGATAGACCGGTGCCTAGAACCCCAATCAAACAAGAACAGACTCTAGGCTCAGTCTATCGAAGTTTTCGCTCCTTTACCGTCCAGGAATTCGGTCCCTCTCGTTTAAAGCGGGAAACTATGTCAACACGCCACTCACGGCTGGAGACGCTCCGGTAGTCCATCAGGACGAACTCGACGACATCAAATCTCGGCGTCCTGTCAGATCATCTCAATCTCACTAAAATAACCACCTGGTAACTCGGCCGGAGGTGAAAATCGCCTCAACAGGCCAAACCTTCGCCACTCACTAGGCGGCATCGCCACTCATTGGGCGGCATCGCCACTCACTGGGCGGCATCGCCCCTCACTGGGCGCATCGCCACTCACTGGGCGGCATCGTCTCTGGTAGCTCGGCCAGTGATAATTATCCATCTGGTAACTCGGCCAGTGATAATTATCCATCTGGTAACTCGGCCAGGGAAAACGCCCTCCTGGTAACTCAGCCAGGAAAAACGCCCTCCTGGTAACTCAGCCAGGGAAAATGCCCTCCTGGTAACTCAGCCAGGGAAAATGCCCTCCTGGTAACTCAGCCAGGGAAAGTATCCTCCTGGTAACTCAGCCAGGGAAAATGCCCTCCTGGTAACTCAGCCAGGAAAAATGCCCTCCTGGTAACTCAGCCAGGGAAAATGCCCTCCTGGTAACTCAGCCAGGAAAAATGCCCTCCTGGTAACTCAGCCAGGGAAAATGCCCTCCTGGTAACTCAGCCAGGAAAATGTCCACACAGCTGGGATCGCCGTCACTCCAAACGGCTCCCACAACAACGCCCCACTCATAGGCGAGAAGAACCGACTGACACGGCAAAGATCCAAAAATCCCGATAGACCGGTGCCTAGAACCCCAATCAAACAAGAACAGACTCTAGGCTCAGCCTATCGAAGTTCTCGATCCTTTACCGTTCAGGGATTCGGCCCTTCTCGGTTAAAGTGGGGAACTAACACAACACACAAACTCCTGGGTCTCGCACTGCTCTGATAGCTCCGTCTCCCGCTGCTCGGGTGCTCATCAGGTGCGGGGTGTGTCCTATCACAACATGACGTCTCAGGGGTATCGCAATCCGCTGCACAATAACAAACGTCAGGACACAACAACCATACGACCCAATCCAGCGAAAGTCTAAGGCATGTCATCCATTCCATAGCATCATGTTGTTCGGCAGCGAACATAATCGCTTAGGAAAATATAAATGCCAATCTCTCATCCCGTCTCTTGGGAGAGGTAAAAACTCAATCAGGACTCTCGCTAAAAGTCACGACTCTCACGTAGTCATCCTAATATCCAACCACAAGCCTAGGGTTTCTAAGTCCACCACGACCTACAACCTAGGCTCTGATACCACTCTAATCTGTCACGCCCCGGGGTCGAAACTGCGACCCGGGCTCGCCAACAGATCCGCCATCTGTACGGAAACTGCCGTACAGACGAAGCGTCTAACCTGCAGAAAGAAACATCTACAGTAAACAGATATCAGAGAGCTGAAAGTAAACTACTAAAAACTGAAATCCAAACACTGTACAACTGAAAATAATACAATATCCATCTCCCAAATACGATCGTATACAAAGTCCTCTGATACAAAACTCAAAAGGGAGGTATCTCCAATAAATACATCAGTGTACAAACTCTCGATACAAGAATATCCTCACTACAACAGTCTCTCAAACTGTAAAAGTAAAATACAACTCTATACCTCACAACAAAGGTCTCTCAACAGAGGTAAAAGAAGTAAACTAATCTACTGAAGCTCTCCTCTGAAGGGGTACCGCTACACTCCAACGACGGGTAGGGAACTAGCTCGCGACTCCCTCGCCTCGGTCAGAAGGATCAGCAACAGGAGCACAGGAACAGAAGAAGAAGTCCCTGGGGAAAAGACACCACGACGGGTGTGAGAACTACTTCCCACAGTAGTTCTCAGTGGGTGCCGTCAACAAGTCCAACGGTCTGCCCACCAAGTCTACCAGAGGTAAAAGATAACAGGCAAAGAAATCTGAACAAGAAAAGCTGGAACTACTCTACAGCTACCATGCCTCTATCTAGACACTCAAAAGTGGAACAGATGAAAGTAAATGAGACCACTCGCACCCAAGGTGCTCAATCGTCCCAATCGAACTGACTACCTCAAAGGTCCAGTCAAGCCCGCGCCTGTCGACTAGGAACGCTCCTGCCCACTACCACACATCCACATGAGGACGGGATTTACGTGGGGCGTCCTGTCCGACTAACTCATCCCTCGCGCAAAACTGCCTCAACAGGCCAACCATCGCATCCACAGCGGCATCTCAGGGGGCGCGGCTCCAACTGAGGAAAACGGCGCGGCATAGAGTAATCAAACATTGGCATATGCAGGCTAGTCAAAATCCACGCTCACTCTCAGAACGGTAGGACTCAAGATCCCCAAATATCTCGCACAACAGTCGGAGCACTCTCGACGACTCAGCTGATCGGCTAACTCGAAACACGAGACACTAGCCTCTCCAACAGCTCGCAGCACAAAGCACACTGGCTGGAGATACTCCACAGCCAGGAACGACCCACAACTCAGGGTAACAAAACAGGTCGGACAACACTCAACGACCTGGGACCACCGTCAACCCCAACGGTTCCCAACAAGACGGACCGGAAGATACTCGACGGCCCGGGACTACCGTCTACTCAACGGCTCCCTCCCACGACAGCACAAAAGGGAAACAAGACCTCTCGGGACTACCGTTTACCCAAACGGCTCCCCGCACAGATAAGCAACCCGCTACAACTACCAGACTCCACTCTGCTCCCAAGCAAGAGTGCAAAAGCATCCCACACTAAAAGCAAGTCCCGACCTCTCGGCCCACTACCCGGGCGAGAAAACACTATGTCCAGGGATGAAAGAACAGTGTGGATGTCTAAGCATAAATAACCCTAGCCCAAGTGAGGGTTTTCTACTGGTCTGGTTACACATGCAACATATGACGGGGGTGCTAGGTCAAGTTCCAAGATAACTATATTAACAGATAATAAAAGGAATAACAATTCCTACAATCTAGCATGCTACACAATGAAATAAGCTATCATGCATAGTCCTACATCAGTAGAAATACTGTACAGTCCATAAAACTTGGAGATAAGGCCACCCACCTCGATTTGCCACCAATTGCTCGTAGACACTTGCAATTGGCCTCCACGCGATCCGCACGCAAACGGGGCACGCCGCCGGAGTCCGCACGCAAAACGGAGCACGCCGCCGGAGTCCGCACCCGAAACGGAGTCTGCACATAAAACGGTGCACGGTGTCAGGATCCGCCCGCAAAACGGATCCGCACGCAAAACGGTGCACAGTGCCGGAGTCCGCACGCAAAACGGTGCACGGTGCCAGGATCCGCACGCAAAACGGGGTCCGCACGCAAAACGGTGCACAGTGCCGGAGTCCGCACGCAAAACGGTGCACGGTGCCAGGATCCGCACGCAAAACGGGGTCCGCACGCAAAACGGTGCACAGTGCCGGAGTCCGCACGCAAAACGGTGCACGGTGCCAGGATCCACCCGCAAAACGGGGTCCGCACGCAAAACGGTGCACAGTGCCGGAGTCCGCACGCAAAACGGTGCACGGTGGGGGTAATTACAGTCTAAAAGAACGCTCCAAAAACTGTACAAAAATACAGCAAAAACAACACACGGGACCTACACGTTTGCGCCGCCGTCGCCGAACCGCTCCGCCGGGCGTCCTCGCACGCAAAACGGAGTCCACGACGCGCCGCCGCACCTCACGCCACCTCCCTCCTCACTCCCTCTCGCTCTCGGTTGCAGAAGAAAGAAAGAAAGAAAGGGAATGGCGGTGCGGGGAGGAAGAAGAAGAAGAAGAAAAGAAGAGGAGAAGGGGCGGTCCACCAGGCCGGTCCACGGAGCCGGTCCACCGCGTGGACCAATGGGGAAGCCCCAACCGGCCGGTCCACGGGCTGGGCGCGTGCGCCGGGTCCACGCACGCGCCCAGCGCGCCACGTGGCGCGATGCAACGCGCCCGCCACACGGGCGCGTTGCACCGCACCCCGCGCAGGCGCGGGACACGCGCCCGTTACACGGGCGCGCGTGTCCCCCGCCCGCGCGGGCGCCAACGGGGGCCGCCACGTGGCGGCCCCTGCGCTGACCCGCGCAGGCGCGCGTTCCCAACGCGCGCCAGCTGGCGCGCATTGCAGTGCGCCGCTGCCACCTCGGGATCCGTGCCGCGCGTCGCCTCGGTTTGCGTGCCGCGTCGCCTCGAAAAACGCGCACGCCTACCGGACTCCAAAACCAACAAATAAATAGTCCATTCTTAGCGATTTCGCGCGCTGAATCCAAAAACGATGTCCGTTTCTCCAAATTCTCACCCGAAAATTTGCCGAATGCCAACTCGATCCGATTTCCGCGCCGGGTCCATTTTTAAAGTCCGATTTGCCAAATTCCAACTCTAAAAATTCCCGAAGGCGACCGGAGAGGTAAACTTTTATCCGGACTTCACCCGGAGTCTAATTTTGACATCTGAATCGCGCGAAATCACTTCTAAACACCCGACGGGTCCTCCAACTTCCCACGGGGTCTCAATTTAAGCCCGAAGTCTACCACTTGTGTCCAAATTGCGCGCAACCCTCGCAGGCCTCCAGTGATGCAAGCAAATCCCAAATTGCATCACAAATTCATTTCTTGGGCCCGACACGCGCACAAAACACTCCCAACGGCCACTAAAAGCTGCCCAACAACCAGCAACTCCTACGCCGGGGATTCCGGGACCTCACAAGAGGAGTCAAGAGATTTGGCATCCGAGGGAAGCTAAGTCCCCGGTTTATTGGACCTTTTGAGATTTTGGAGCGTATCGGCCCGGTGGCTTATCGGCTTCCTCTACCTCCTAACCTATCGGGAGTGCACAATGTGTTCCATGTATCGACGCTCCGGAAGTATGTTTTTGATCCATCTCATGTGGTGGACTTCGCCCCGTTGGAATTACACGAGGACTTGAGCTTTGAGGAGCAACCGGTGAAGATTTTGGCTCGTGAAGTGAAGAAACTTCGGAATCGCGAGATACCTTATGTGAAGGTACTTTGGAGCAACCACGAGGATCGCGAGGCTACATGGGAACTGGAGAGCGCGCTGCAGGAGCGTTTCCCTCATCTTTTTCAGCTGGATACTTGAGGTACTTCACTTCTAGTTTCGCGGACGAAACTCCTTTTTAGGAGGGGTGAATGTAGTACACTGAACTTTATCAAATTGCGAAGTTCGAGTGTGTGGAGGGTTGAATGATACCCTTAGAATGTTTTTGTAAGCTTCCGGAAGGTTCTAGAAGGTTTCCGGAGAGTTTGGGCGTAAATCAAAAATTTTCGAAAATTTTGAAATTTTGGGGTTTTTGGCTTCGGGATCCGGATCGGATAGGGGCGATCCGGATCGTTCGCGCGAAACTGGAAATTCCACGTTCGGGATCCGGATCGGATAGGGGCGATCCGGATCGTCCGCGCGAAACTGGAGATTCCACGTTCGGGATCCGGATCGGATTGGGGGCAGTCCGGATCGTGCGGGTCTGGACAGCACAGTAAGAAATGCAATAACATTTCTTGCAGGGGTCTTTTAGGATTTTGTTACATTAGGGTTTTTAATCCCCTTCACTCCTCTTTTCCTCTCATTTGGAGAGAGTAAGAGAAAGTGTTAGAGAGAGAGAGAGAGGAAGAGAAAATCTTGGATTTCCTTCTCCAACACATCTCTCTACTTGGATTCTTCTTCAACCTCCTCTTCTCCACCTTTGAAGCTTGCTACAAGAGCTTGGAGGAAGGCTTGAACTTGAAGAAGAAGGAAGTTTGGAGCTCTTGTGCCTATCCTTTGCTTTTCCAAGGTGGGATTTGAGCTAAAAGAGGTTTGGAACACTTCTTTTTCCTTTCTTTTGGGATTTTTGAAGAAAAAAACCTAGGTTTTGGAAAACTAGGGTTTATTTTGGGGCTTTTTGATTTATAGCTTTTGGGGTGGAATTGATGGGTGTAGAACACTCTTGTAGGTTGGTTTTGAAGCTTTTCTTGTTTGGATTTCAAGATTTAGCAAGATTTCTCAACCTAAGGTATTTTCCACCTATTTTCCTTATGATTTTAAGGGATTTTGTGATTAGGGTTTTGTGATGTTTTAACCCTTTGGAAACTTCTCTTAGGGCATAAGAGGAAGTGTGGGCTTCTTGGTTGGGATCCTTCACAAGGATTTGGCAACTATCCGGTGGGTCTGACCTCACCGAAATGGGTGAACTCCCCCTATGTCTTCTATAGACTTTTAGGGCATCATTGTTATATTAAACATGCATCGTTTGATTTATCATGATTTATGATCATGCATTTGAACCCCTTCATGTGTAGAAAATTTCATACTCTATGTAGTAGAGGTAAACATTGTAGGTGCATGGGCACTTTGAGGGGGGATTGAATAGGAATTTTCGTGAACTTAAGCTTTTGGATATGAATAGAGAATAACTGTACATGTTATAGAATTATTGAGATATGTTATGCATATGATCATGAAGAAAATGGACATTATGACATTAGTGCCATCTAGTGTAGTGAGATACAAGTAGAAAATTTCTAAACTTGTACAATCAAGATGAAATAGTTAGATTCTATGTTTGAGACATGAGGATAACTTGTAAATGTTTTACTCTTTCATTATGCAAAATAATGTTAATATTGTACATGAAACATTGACACTTGAGATACTATACCCCGACCTAAAGGTCGATGATGCTTTTCCGTGTTTTAGACACGATGACTTGCTATTCCGTGTTTTAGACACGATGATCGAGACTTGCTTGCTTGCCGTTTGTGCTCATTCGCACATGCTTGGTAGGGTCGCTCCCTCCAAGCCGGCACTCCGGAGTTGGCCATTTGCGACATTATGATCGCCGTGCGGGATTGGGTGCCGATTGGGACGCCGTTGGCTTGGCATAGCTCCTTGGGGGGTGCCACCACGGGACCATGAGGCGTGGCTCAAGCTTAGACTCAAAGAAAGTCTTCAAGAGAAAAGGATTAAGTTAACCAAACTTAACATTGAATATCACATAGATGATACATTAATGGTAGTTGGACATACATGATAGCAAACTTGACATTGGACACCACATAAGTAATACTACTCATTGTAGTTGGACATTATGATAGCATGATAGATTCATATCATCATCACCTTGTACATGAGCATAGAGGCATGATAGTAGTAGAGTACTTTACTTTACTTCAGTTGTTTATTTTCTGCATTTCATTTCAGCAGTTTACTATCTTATGCCTCAGTTGACCTAGTGGTGTATTTCGCTCCTCTCGGCGGCTTACCCACTGGGAACTATTGTTTAATAGTTCTCACCCCATTTGGGATGTTGTTTTTCAGAGCCATCCGCAGCGGGAGGGGCTCGGGACCGTGGCAAGGGGTTATCGCATAGCTAGCTAATCCCCGTCGCACCACTCGAGGTGGTTACAGGACACCTTTTCTTTTGTTTTTGTTAGAGAGGTGTTGGTGTATTTTGGCATAGAAACCACCCATGTATTTTGATAAGTTGTATTTAAGGGAACTACATGTGTATTTTGGATTTTAACTTCTTGTATGATAGTTGTTATCTACTTTCCTCTTTTATGTATAGTTTAGTTGCTTTGTGCTCTGATTACTAGTAGGATGTGTATATTGCCTTCCTTCCGCTTGTTGTTGTAGACGCCTTGTGTGTACCGGGGGGTACCTTGTGCACACGGCGGGTCTGTGCACGTGCCGGGTAGGCTTCCGCTGGGGCCTGGGGCGTGACAGAACTCTAAGCTGGTGATAGCCTGACTGTAAATCAATCTTTGAAAAGACCGTTGCTTCCCGTAGTTGATCGAAGATGTTGTCAATCCTGGGTACGGGGTACTTGTTCTTTACTGTAACCTTGTTTATCTCCCTGTAGTCGATGCATAGACATAGACTTCCGTCCTTTTTTCACACGAAAAGTACGGGTGCGCCCCAAGGCGACACACTAGGCCTGATGAACCCCTTATCCAGAAGATCTTCAAGTTGTGCCTTAAGTTCCTTCAGTTCCGCAAAAGCCATTTTGTAGGGCGCCTTCGTGATAGGTCGTGTGCCGGGTAGAAGCTCGATCGGGAAAACAACCTCCCGCTCGGGGGGCATTCCTGGCAGTTCAGTAGGAAAAACGTCCGGGAAATCCTTCACAATCGGAATGTCGGAGAGCATTGCAGAGGGCCGAGTTGCCAGGTCCACCGACGCCAAGTAAGCCACACACCCTCCTTCTATCAGTCTTTTGGCCCGCGATGCCGGAATAATGGTTGAAAACGAGATGCTTTTGCATGCCAGGTACACATGCTCTGGAAACCCTGGGTACTGTAGTCGCACCTGACGCTTCTCGCAATCGATCACCGCTTGATACTTAGTGAGCCAATCCATTCCAAGTACCACATCGTACTCCTTTAATGGAATGACCACCAAATCCAAAGGGCAAGACAGCCTCCCCAACCTTATCGGGTAGGAAGGTACAAGGTTGCCAGCCTCCAAGGTCCCCCCCGCGGTTAGGACCGACAATAGACTTTGTAGAGGTCTTTCCTCAAAACCATGTGAAAGCACGAAATCGCAAGATATGAAAGAGTGGGTTGCTCCGGTATCAAAAAGAGTTCTAGCACGGTAAACAGAAATTAAAGTGATACGTGCTACTACATCCTCCAGCGGGTCTGCCTCCTGGCGGGTCATCGAATAGACTCTGCCGCCTAGTTGTGGTGGCCTTTCCCCCTCTTGTCGTGGTTGTGACGCCCCACTTCCCAGGGGGTCACCCATCCTAGAACTACTCTAGCTCTAGCACGCTTAACTCTCATGTTCCTCTTGGATCTTGATACCATCCAAAATGCTATAGCCGGGTTAGAGATTTTAGTCCTATTATATCATTTATATAGAGGACTAATCCAAATTCCGGGGGTGTCACATTCTCCCCCCCTTTAAGCCCTGACGTCCACGTCAGGCTCAAGCACACTCACAAGCACCAGGCGATGTGAGACTCGTCTCGCTAGCCTTAGCCGACCTTGTGAGGAGCTGCACTCCACTCACAACGGTCATTAGCCGGGGAGCCTCGCTCTACCCGCTATATAACCCTGGCTCAGCCGAGACTCATCTCACATTTCCGGCTGATGAATGGCTCTGATACCAACTGTGACGCCCCACTTTCCAGGGGATCACCCATCCTAGAACTACTCTAGCTCTAGCACGCTTAACTCTCATGTTCCTCTTGGATCTTGATACCATCCAAAATGCTATAGCCGGGTTAGAGATTTTAGTCCTATTATATCATTTATATAGAGGACTAATCCAAATTCCGGGGGTGTCACAGTGGTGCTGGAAGTCTAGTGGCCGATCCTATCGGGGCTTTCCCCCGTCTCGCGTGCTGCGGCGCAGGCGTAGAAGCTGCTGAAGATGCTAATCCCTGGTTCAAGGGGCTATTGAAGCGGAAATGCCCCTGCTTTCCGGAACGAAAGCAGTGGTCTTGCCTCCTTGAGCACTCTGTCACCCGGTGTGCCCCACCGCAAATGACGCAAGGCCTATCCTCCGACCATTGTCCTTCCATTGGTGCGCTCCTGATTCTCTGCTGTGATCTCCACCGTTTAGGGGGTCGACTCCCACTGGAAGAGCCTCCCCCGGAGTAAGGCTGAGATCGCTTCCTATCCTCGTGATGAGTAGGCCCCCCCCTCGGGTGCATGTAACTGCGAATGGCCCTGTCGACCACCTTCTGGAAGGTGTGCAAGTCCGCAGCTTGCACCACCTAAAAAATGTCGCTGCGCAACCCATCCACGAAGAGTTGGGTTTTGTAAGACTCGTCCCTTATGACAAACGGGACACAGTTAGCCAGCTTCACAAACTCCCGCTGGTATTCCATGACAGTTTGGCTCCCCTGCTTGATATGGTTCAAATCGTCCTCCAGCTGTCACTTGACGCTGTTGGAGAAGAACGCCCCGAACAGCTCCTGCTTGAAAGTGGTCCATGATGGGAGGGCGGTGCCCTTCGAGGAGTCAGGGCGCACCGTCTTCCACCACATACGGGCGTTCCCCTCAAGGAAGTGGACGGCCAGGGGGACCCGCTCGTACTACTCCATCAATAAGTCCTCAAACAGTTTCTCCATCGTGTCCACCCATTTTTCCACGACCCAGGGGTCGGTCGTCTCCCCCTCGAACACCGGCGGGTCGTACTTCCTGAAATTAGCTAGGTTAGCTCGCACGCGGTCCTGCTCGGTCAGCGGAACAGACCCTTCCCCCGTGGCAGTGGCGGCCACAGCGGGAGAAGGCGTCACCACGGTCTCCTCTAGGGTACCTCCGGCAGTGGTCCCCGGCGTCGATCTCGCAGCTGCTGTCGAAGGGGCTACCGCTGGCACCGTTGGCTGGACTAGCGGTACCTCAGCTGCCGCAGCCCGGGTAGGGGCAGCCCCCGTCTCGGCATCCGTCACCGGCGGTCCCGTCGTTGGTGCAGTTGGCCCCTAGGAAGGGCCCTGGGCGACCACCACCGTTGCAGTTGGCTGCTGCTGTGTCAACTGGCGGACATGGTCTGTGAGGGTCGCCAATTGACCTGCCATCTACCGTAGTTGCTGCCGCAGAAGCTGATTTTCCGCGGCTATCGACGCTGCCGCGTCCGCCCCTGCATCCTAAGTTGAGGATCTAGTTCTGGCCATGTACTGTACACATGCACAACACAAGTCAATTCTAGACTCAGCTAAAACAGCACCCAAACACTAACGAGAATAGGGACTCTACTCCCCCCCCCCCCCCCCCCCGACCACTCGCGCTCTACCGCATCGATAGTATGTTCATCTCATTAGTTAGTAGCTAGGGTGATGTGTTCCGTGGATGTTGGACTCCGACTACTGTGGTTAAAGTTTTGGCTCTGATACCATCTTAATCTGTCACGCCCCGGGGGTTTAAACACGCGGAAGAACAACCACCGAAAGCTCTCAAATTTGCATATATATATATATATATATATATATATATATATATTTGAAATCGATCTCCCCCGGTGCGTGCCCAGACCCGCCGCATATACAAATTCACTCTGCAAACGGACAGAGTCTCCTTTGTATATGCACAATGTCCTGACTACAATTTTCATACAATCATCACTTTAACCACACTAGTTCAACAGTCGAGTACATACAACCATTTTTCCATAAGTAATGAAGAGGCCGACTAACTTTGAAAGGATAAATCCACAGGGTTTTAAAAACGGTGCCCACACGACATCCAGGTTTTTCAAAGCCTTTTCGAAATCCATAAAATACACAGAGTTTTTAAAACGGTGCCCACTCGACATCTATATTTTTCAAAACTATTTTGAAATCCATAAATCCATAGAGTTTTTAAAACGGTGCCCACTCGACACTTATATTTCTCAAATCATTTTCACAATGTTTTCTTTGCTTTTCTTTTTAGTTTGAAAACGGCCAACTATCAGATAGTAATCTAAACATTCATCCATAGAGTACTGTAATAATCCCAACATCCACGTCAACCCCACAAAAGTAACATACTCACACAGCAACTAACAAGTAATAAAATGAGCATAAAGAGAAGTAAACAATGTCTGTAGCCTCGAAGGGCCAAAGATCTCTCATGCGGCCTCACCGTCGCCCCAGCTCTCACCCCTGGACGAACCTGTCACAGAGTGGGAAGTCAGCGATAAGGAATATAAAGTATGAAATGCAAGAAGGGCTGTAACTAAAGCAACCGTAAGAAAACCAGAGCAACCGCTCTATCGGTAGAAACACCCCCCCCCCCGTGCACAATCCAAATGAGCACCTGCCCCGCAACCACACCGAGCCCTGCCTCGGCAACCACCTGAGCACCTACCTTGACAACAACCCACCTGCGGATCACACTGACACCTGGTGCCTCAATTGTTACGGAATTTGAGTTGGCGTATTTCGTGAAAGTGTTAAGTCTTGAAGATTGAAGATGAAGAACTTTGGATCATATACCTCAATCTCAAGAAAGAAGAATTCAAAAGGATCAGGTATGTTTAACTAAAGATTTTTGGTGATCCGAATACTTCTTATAGTGTAGAAACACCTGGAAGAATTTTAATTGCATAAAAATCAAAAACTGGACATGGGACATGTTCAGGATCCGGATCGGGCTTGCAATCCGGATCCCGAAGGGTGTTCGTTCATACACTGGTTCAATCCGGATCGCAGCATCTCATGATCCGGATCCCGAACACTAGTTTTACCTTTTTGCTTGCACGATCCGGATCAGGATTTGCAATCCGGATCCCGAACGTGATGTTTGGTGAAACTGTATGAACGATCCGGATCGGGGACTTCGATCCGGATCCCGAACAGTGTTTTTCTGGAAATCGTCTTTCTTGCTACTGCAATCCGGATCGCCAATTCCAATCCGGATCGCCGTCCGTAAAATTTCCAGAAAAGGCTGTTTTTGATCCTTATCTTCTTCCAATGGTTTCTAACCTATAAATAGACCCTATATTCATTTTTAGGGCATCATTAATAGAAAAATATAGCCGAAAGAAAAAATCCACATATAGAGAAGAAAGGAAATCAATAGATTTATTCTATGTTTCTTCATCTATATTGATTGATTTGATTCTAGGTTTTCCATACTCAGATTTTGAGTAGAATCAAATCAATGAATACTTAGATGGTATTTCCGATCTATTTCTAATCTAAGTATTCGGCGGATCATCACCACCCAAAAACAACGATTTACCCCAAATCGGCGCGTGGACTCGCGTGGCCTTGTGGATTCAAGGTGCAACCGCTCTCGTGGATTCGGAGCGAGGTACGTTCGTGGATTCGAAGCGTGCTACTGGGTGAAGACCGTGGATTCGGTCGGACGTCGTGGACTCGACGTTGGACGCTGTGGATTCAGCGTTGGGCGCAGATCGTGGATTCGAGAAGCGTCGTGGAGCGAGCGGAGAAGATCTACTAGGAGCGTATGGTAAAAGGTTGAGTCGTCTGTGAGTACGTTATATCACCTTGTACGTGTGTTAATTCTAGTGGATTTCGCCGTGTTATCGGTCCCGTGGTTTTTTACTCCGGTTTGGAGTTTTTCCACGTAAAAATCTTGCGTGTTCTTTTTTTTCCGCATTGGGTTTTATTGCGCAATGATTTTTTGAGTGTTTATTGTTTACACCTATTCACCCCCCTCTAGGTGTTTTTTCCCCTATTTAGATCCATATTAATATAACCCAACAAGTGGTATCAGAGCGGGAATAGGGTTGTAAACAATGGTTGAAGGTGGAAACATCAATCGACCCCCTTTCTTTGATGGAACAAATTATGCGTACTGGAAAGTACGGATGAAAGCCTTTTTAATTTCCATCGACGAAAGGGTGTGGCAATCAATTGAATTAGGATGGTCTAATCCAACTGAAATTATTTCTGATGTTCGCACCTTAAAACCTAGGTCGAAATGGACCAAGGAAGAGATAGATTCATCTTCTTACAATGGCAAAGGAATTAATGCTCTATTTAATGCTTTGTCACAAACTGAGTTCTCTCGCGTCTCGGCATGTGAGACTGCGAAAGAAATCTGGGATGTTCTTCAAGTTACGCATGAGGGAACTAACCTTGTGAAGATTCAGAAACTGCAAATGCTTACGAGCAAGTTTGACTCTATCTCTATGGCAGAGAATGAATCTTTCACTGACTATTACACACGATTGCAAGACATCGTAAACTCATGTGCTAACTTGGGAGAGAAGATTCCAGAATTTAAAGTTGTAAGAAAAATTCTAAGAACTCTTCCTGAACGATTTCGCCCGAAGGTCGCAGCCATTGAAACAATTAAACACCCGGACGAAATGCGTGTAGAAGAATTAGTAGGTGCTTTACAAACTTATGAAATGACATTTCCTACTAACTATTCTTCTGGAAAGGCATCCTCTTCTAAGTCTTCAGGTTACGCATTGAAATCAACTAAAGAAGAAGACGCGGATTCATCCTCCTCGGACGACGACGAGAACCTTTCTATGGAGGACTTTGAGAAGCAGCTCGCTCTCTTGACAAGGAAGTTTCGCCGCAACTTTCGAAGGGGTAATTCAAGCAAAACTCCATCCTTCGGAAAGTCGAAGAAAGGCAAGGGTTCTTCAAGCTACAAGTCAAGAAAGCAAGAGAACTTCTCAAAGGATAAGAAAAGTTCAGAGGGACAAGTTCAGTGCTTCAAATGTCGAGGCTACGGCCACATTGCAACGGAGTGTCCCAACAAGAATCCGGCAAAGAAGAAAGCGATGCAAGTCGTCACTTGGGATGACAACTCCACGTCAAATGAGTCATCCTCAAGTGATGAAGAAGACAACGCGACAGCTTTCCACGCGTCCACTACATCTTCACCCTTCATGTGCTTAATGGCAAGTACATCCGATTCCTTGTCCAACTCCTCTGTTGAAAAGATTGCAACGGACGATGAATCGAGATTCTGAAGGTGAAGATTTTGCTCTTGCCTACCATAAGCTTTTGAGGGATTCAAAGAAACTGGCAAAGCAAAACAAGGGGTTGAAAGGGAGATTGCAGGATCTCGAAGAAGAAGTAAAAAGGGTAACCTCTCTCTCAACCGATCTTGAAGTGGAAAGGGATAATCTATTAAAGCAAATGTTTCCCTTCAAGAGTCCAATGAGCTTTCGAGAAGAATATAGGATATGGTGAACAAAGCGAATTACTTCTTGAAGCTCTACGGCGAGGCTCGACAGGAAAAATTGGAAATGACGGAGACCATACGCCAACTAAAGGATGACTTAAAGAGATTTTCTTCTGGAAGGAGTAAGTTGGACAGACTTCTTGGTCTTGGTCAAACAAATAAGTTCGGCCTCGGATACACTCAAACTGGAGACATTCCAAGTTCGAGTGGGACAGTATTTGTGCCTCAGTCGGTATCTCCTCCTCCGACACCGGAATTCACGACAAGCAACGACAACAAGCCTACTTCATCCTCCTCGGGATCGTCAAGAACTAAGGTATGTTTTCGTTGTGGCATTTCAGGGCACATAAGGAGAAATTGCAAGACGGGAGCCAAACGCACACCTCAAGCACCTCTTGCAATGACTACCAAAAGGTGATTCCTCAGAAATCAACTGCAAATCAATTGAAGGAAAAGAGCCTTGGTAGTTCACCGCTCAAGACGACATCATCAAGGAGCAGCAATCTTCAACAAGACGCTTTCACCTAGGAGAATCAACTTCACGACCATTACCGACGCATTCCAAAAAGGTTTGGGTGCGCAAAGGTGAAATTTTCCCTTGTCTTGTTACCAATGTTTCCTTGCATGCATATGATAGTTCGTCTTGGTATCTGGATAGCGGGTGTTCCCGTCATATGACCGGTGACAAAAACTGTTTTCAAACATTTGAGAAAAACTCCGGAGGACTTGTTGTTTTCGGAGATGGTCGGTCTTCCAAAATTGTTGGAAAGGGAACGGTAGCTATTCCAGATGGCCCGGTTCTAAATAATGTGTTATTTGTTCATGGCCTTAAGACTAACCTCATAAGCATAAGTCAACTTTGTGATAATGGTTATTCAGTTAATTTTTCATCTGATAAATGCACTGTAACTGACAAGAACCATGCTTTCTTTTTAAAAGGGGTTAGATCAGAAAACAATTGTTATGTAGTTCCTACTAAATTTCTGAAAAATGTAACCTAGCATCTTTGAAAAATGAAACACTTTGGCATGAAAGGCTAGGTCACATAAACTTTAAGGAACTTGCTAGAATTTCAAACAAAGATGTGGTCAAGGGGGTTCCGAAACTTTCTTTTGAACAAAACATTGTGTGTGGCGGTTGCCAAAAGGGAAAACAGTCTAGGACTGCACACAAGAACTTGAACCACATAGGTACAAAACGGCCTTTGGAACTTTTGCATATGGACTTAATGGGGCCAACTCGTCAACCATCTTGGGAGGTAAATGGTATATTTTCTTATTGGTTGATGATTTCTCTAGATATACTTGGGTAGCATTTTTAAAAGAAAAAGCTGATACTTTTGATTCTTTTCTCGAAATCTGCCATCGTATTATGATTGAAAAGAATGAAAGGATTACTCGAGTTAGAAGTGATAGAGGTGGAGAATTCATAAATTCCAAATTCATTGATTTTTGCACTTCTAATGGCATTAAACATGAATTCTCCGCACCTTATACACCTCAACAAAATGGTGTAGTCGAGCGCAAAAACAGGGTCGTACAGGAGATGGCACGTGTTATGCTTCATAGCCGGAACTTACCTTTATATTTTTGGGCTGAAGCGGTGAACACTGCTGTCTATGTTATTAATCGAGTGTATTTGCGCCCGGGGACTTTGAATACACCATATGAACTATGGTTTTGTAGAAAACCTAACATCAAATATTTTCGTATCTTTGGGAGTCGGTGTTTTATTTTACGTGATCGCGAAAATCTTGGAAAATTTGACTCTCGAAGTGACGAAGGGATTTTCTTAGGTTATTCTACAAACAGCAGAGCATATCGAGTTTTTAACTTAGAATCTAAGACGATCGTAGAATCGATAAATGTTAAGGTAGATGAAGCTTTTCACTTTGAATCTGAAAAATCTACCCTCGATATCTCTCTTGATGATGATACACCTGCTAATGCATCTTCTTCTAACAATTCTTTCGATAATAATGATGCATCTAACGGTTCTTCAAGTTTATCTGATGTGCAGGAATCATCTCGTGTACCTCCGTCTACTCCTCTACCTCAAACGTTACGCATCTCCAAGGATCACCCTGAATCGAACATCATTGGAGATCCACAAGAAGGAGTTAGAACACGGAGACAATTGGTTTGCGGATTTGCATGCTATGTATCTCAAATCGAACCAAAGAATGTTGATGAAGCTCTCCAAGATGACTACTGGATTAAAGCAATGCAGGAAGAGCTCCATCAATTTGAGCGAAACAAAGTCTGGGAATTAACGAAGCCTCCGAAGCAACACAATGTGATAGGTACCAAATGGATCTTCAAGAACAAGAAAAATGAAGAAGGTACTATCATCAGGAACAAAGCAAGGTTAGTTGCTCAAGGCTACTCTCAAGTAGAAGGTATAGACTTTGATGAAACTTTCGCCCCTGTAGCTAGACTCGAGTCCATTCGTATATTGTTTGCGATTGCTTGTCATTTTAAAATCAAATTATTTCAAATGGACGTTAAGAGCGCCTTTTTAAATGGGTTTTTAAATGAGGAAGTTTATGTGGCTCAACCGAAAGGTTTTGTGGATCATAAACTACCTAACCATGTTTTTCGTCTGAAAAAGGCTCTTTACGGTCTGAAACAAGCACCGCGAGCATGGTACGAAAGGTTGACAAAGCACCTTTTGGAAAAGGGCTACACTCGAGGGGGAGCTGACAGGACTCTCTTTGTGAAGCATTATCAAAACAATTTCATAGTTGCTCAAATCTATGTCGATGACATTGTTTTTGGCGCAACAAGAGATAATGATGCTTCTAAATTCGCGGAGACCATGGAAAGCGAATTTGAGATGTCCATGATGGGCGAATTGACTTATTTTCTTGGATTACAAGTTAAACAAAACGATGAAGGAATTCACTTGTGTCAATCCAAGTATGCACTGGAGTTGGTCAAAAAGTTTGATCTTGAAAATTCTAAGGATTTTCCGACTCCAATGGGAACTAGCCATAAGGGACTTGGAAGTGAATCACATAGTGAGAATGTAGACGAGAAACTGTATCGCAGTATGATTGGAAGTCTACTATATCTCACGGCTAGTCGCCCGGATATATCCTTCAGTGTTGGGATTTGTGCGAGATATCAATCAGCACCGAAGGAGGTTCACCTGAAAGCGGTGAAACGGATCATCCGGTATATCAAAGGTACAATCAATTTCGGAATTTGGTATCCTATGGGAACAACTTTGGATATTGTTGGATACTCAGATGCCGATTGGGCTGGATCAGTGGATGATCGGAAAAGCACGAGTGGTGCATGCTTCTATCTTGGCCATTGCCTTGTTGCATGGCACAGTAAAAAGCAGAACTGCATAGCACTCTCGACTGCCGAAGCGGAGTACATTTCTGCAGGAAGTTGTTCAACCCAATTGATTTGGATGAAAAGCGTGTTGAGCGATTTCCGGATTTCAGCATCTTCGGTAACCATTTTATGTGACAACACTAGTGCTATTAACATTTCTAAAAACCCTGTGTTGCACTCTAGAACAAAACATATTGAACTTAGATATCATTTTCTTAGAGAGCTAGTTGAATCAAATATTCTTCAACTGTCATATATTTCAACTGAGGATCAATTAGCTGATATCTTAACAAAACCTTTGGATCAAAAACGTTTTATTCACTTGCGTAAAGCAATTGGCATGCTTTCCTTGAAATAACCTTTTTGAAACTTTTGCTTAGGTTAGGTTTTGTTTTTGTTTTTGTTTTGTTCTTTATCTATGTTTTGTACATAGGACATTAATTGAGCATAAATCATAATTGACTTTAATTGCATCCTTTTATGCATTTAGAAATTTATTATGCTTTTGATATCATAATATTTCAATGTTGCAATGATCATTTATGTTAATTAAGTCATCTTTTAAGTGATCAAAGTCAATTTCTCTCTCAATGATCTCTTGGTATAGTCATTATCTTATTTGATTGCTTAGTCGAGTATGAATACGAGATCAATTTTTGGTTGAATACCTTATATATTACATAATTGATAGCCAATTGAGGGGGAGTCAGAGAAAAGTAATATGCTCAAAAGATGTGGAAAGAGTTACATCCCAATGAGGAGTGTGAAAACTACCACCACATGGAGAAAATGAAAGAAAGAAAAAGATACTCCATGAATGCTGTAGAGTCCTGGCGTTCCCTCGCCCGTGTATACTTTTTCTTATGACCGGATTGTTAGGAAAACTTGTTTGTGAATAGTTTTTCATTGTTTTTGCTTCTTTGCTCAAAACGTGAGTACAAATCATGGAACTTTTTCGTTTGTGAATAGTTTTTTGTCAAATTTCTTTTGAAATAAGAACTTTGGGTAGATTAGTTTTGATTATATGCTGGGTTTTCACCTGATTAACAAATTTTTGGGCTTCGATTTCTGAAAATTCTATTTTAGGGCATAAAAGAGGAATTTTTGAAAATCATGGAATTGATCCACTTTTAAAATTCTTTTTCCAAAACTAATTTGATTCTTGGCTTCTCTACATGATTATGATTGTTTGGGTACAATCTTTCAAATTTTTGAAAACTAAAGATTTCATGTGTTCTTGAGTCGGTGTTCACAGGATACATTTCTCACTAGCGATCAAAATGGTGATCACATGGGTTATTTTCCTACTTGCTGCCATGGTCCATGCTAAGGACACTGCAAAGCCTAAGAAGGCTAAGAGGACTAAGAGAGCTCAGAATGATTCCGATACAGATTCAGAGACTGCTTCAATTGACTGGGATAACCTCGAGATCGAGGAAGATGTGCCCATTATCTCCAAAGGGAAAGCACCTGCTGAAGCTTCAAAGACAAAGCCTCAGCCTACTGCTGCAGAAAAAGGAAAAGCTCCCATGGACCCGAGTCCAATCGGAACAAGGATGAAAACTGGTGCAAGAAAAAGAGGCAGTGCTCGGGGCATCTCGATTAATGAACCTATTGCTAGCCAGCCTCCCCCACGGGAATTTATCAGCTCCACGAGAATCAAGGATTTTGAGAAAAGAGAATGCATTGGTGAGAGACATGTCAATGTCAAACCAATGATGGAACGATCTGCAGCCTTTGGGACTTTATTTGATCAAGTTGGTCTTGGTCCAATTTGCAACTTCCCTGAAACAACTGGGTATTGTCCACACTCAGTTCGAATGTTTTATCAGAATGCTGCAAGTCTAACTGATCATGAAGACGGACGTCGAGAATTTCATACTTTGGTTAAAGGTATCAAAATCAAAGTCACTCCCCAACTGATTGGAGAGGTGCTCAGTATGAAAGCCAGAGCAGATGGACTTCATTACCTTAAAACTCAAAGCTTCAACGACAACTCCTGGAGAGTTGTAGTCAATGGAATTTGTCTTCCGGATACTTTGTCTACCGGAAATTCTGTATTCTCTAAAGAGCTTCGACCAGAGTATAGATATATAAACTTCATTGTCTGCTACAACATTCTTCCCAACATGAATACAAAGGTCCTTCGATGGGATAGGATGTTATTCCTTTATCTTCTTGGAAACCCGGCAGCATTGATGGGAGCAAACTTGAATATTCCTTATCTCATTTGGTCTAGGATGACGCGGTATGTCGAACACTCTCACCCCACAGAGAGACTACCTTATCCCATGATAATCATGCGCATCCTTAAAAAGTTTAAAGTCGATACAAGCGCGAGCTCATACATGTACAGTTTGGGCACCATTAATGAGACAACAATTGTAAAGTCTCTATTGACAAAGCAAGATGATCCTCCATCTCCTCCAATCCGACAAAGAGCTCGACCACAAGCAACTACTTCTACAGCCCCTGTTCCTCCATCACAGCAGGCACCTCCATCCACCTCTGATGATGATGCCTCTGTCAGCTCTATATTTAAAGAACAACAGCGACTCTCAAATGAGCAAGAACGGATGTCACAGGAATTCACTGAAATGAGAGGAGAAATTCAAGTAGTGAAAAAGGAGCTGGAAATCATCACTGCCTCTCAAATCACTTTGACGAAGTCCGTCTCTTCAATGAAAAAGCTGATGAAGAAAATGTTTGCTAAAATGGGATGCACCACCTCTGTCACGCCCCGGGTGTAAACCAGAACCCGGGCCTGTCTACAGATCCGCCGTATACACGGAATTTCCCGTGTATACGAAGCGCTGGTAACCTGCTCAAATATAGATGATATGATAAAAGAGCATAAACAGAGCTAAACCACAACTAATACATCTCAGATAAAGCAGAAAAGTAAAGTGCAGAAGTAAACTCTCAATAATACATATGTCTCTCCCAGCTCACTAATCAAATACAACCAGCTGGCCGAAGCCAGACCCAAAAGAAATGAAAAGTAGAGTATCTGAGAGTATCAGGGTACATCTAGTAACTGCACTGGTGCCTGGGTAGACCGCTATCTAGTCCGCGATCCTCTTACCTCGATCCGCTGAGGAGGGTCCTGCAACTCCCGCAGACGACTCTGCAAAACAAAGGGGAAGAAAAAAAAAAAAAGCAGTGGGGAGTGAGAACTACTATAAAACAGTAGCCTCCTCCTAGTGGGTAAACCTCAACTCAAATGTGCCCACTAGGACTACAAGAGGCGAAAAAAGATGAACAAAGGTGGTAAGCTGTAAATAAGACTGCTGATGATGTACAGAACTACCACTACATGCCTCTAATGAGCTAACTGAAAGTATAGCTATATGTATGCATCAGAATGTAAATGCCTGCCTGTCTAGACCCAAACGATACCCAGTATGCACTGGTACTGCCTGCTCTGCCTGCCAAATCGGGTATGCCAGCCTACGCATAACACCGATAGGGGATGAGAGTCTCGAAGACTCGAAGCCTGTAAGACGCACACTCCGGAGTGGCACTCGAGGGGAGCGACCCACACGAGTAAAATGCCTGAGTAACAAGTATCAAAGTCAGCAAGACTGGATCATGACTCTGATCAGAGTGGAAAACCCATCCACTAAAAGAAAGCCCAAATCCTCTATCCCAATCTGATGCAATAACCACTGTCCGGTCAACTGCCGAAGGTCCGCGGTTGCCGCAATGCCCTGCCCTCACAGCCTGCCTGTCCCAAAGCCCACAAATGTCTGACTACACTATCCCAGCCCCTGCTCGAACCCGAGCGCACTATCCCCCAGATGTAGATAAAAGAAGAGAAAAGCATGGTTTCTCCTAAGTCAATTCCAGCATGATAGTGTAGCAGAAAAAGGTGGCCTAACTAAGTGTCCAATCAAGCATGCAAAGTCCTTGTTAAAACATGATTCAAGTATTCCAGTTTTCACAAAGTAGAGGTATGCCGTTTAAATAAACTTCCATTTTACTAAGTTGCCCCAAATTAGTTTATGTATAAGTAAAAGAGGTCCCATCATGTATATGCAACATATCCATTTTTAACAAGGCTATCCCCGTGATTTTAGGCGACATATTATTTACCAGAATGAACCATTAATTATCACTTAGTCCTTTTGAAGTCACAAAATCTAGACATAATTCCAATTATCTGATTAGCATGCCAGATTCATTTTGCCGGTTCCTTTAGCAATGTAATAAAAAGCAACTCAAATAGGCCTAGTGGGGACATCACAAGTGGGAGGTTAATAACGGTACCCACCTCGAGCGCTAAATCCAAGTCCTGACAGCGAAGTCCGCGCTCGATCCCCAAAAGTCTCCGCAGTACTGCGCCATAAATCCCAAAGAATACATATACAATTACTATCCAAATTTAATCCGAAATCTGTCCTCAAAAATCAGTTTAACAGTTCAGCCATTTTCACCTGCGAAACGTGCCCAAGAAATCCCCAGAAAAATACTATTACGATCTACGCGACGAACCGGTCGAAACGAGTACCTGCACGTTTTCCCACGATTTTTCTGTGCTGAGAACGAAAATCGACAAGGGAGACATCCCAAAGCAAGTCGATCACAAAAACTGAATCTGAAAATACTGTAAATAGGGCTCCTCACCTTCGGGAAAAATTCAGGATATTCCAAGAAAATTTGGGGAGATTCCTTGCGACGCGTAGATGCAAAACGCCTTTTGAATCGCCTCAATCCGATGTCCGGTTGCGGAGATATCCCCAAAACAATACTGTGCTGTCCAAAATTCCACCCCAGAAAATGAGGTCACAAGATGACCCGAAAAACCCATGAAAACCTCGGAATGGGGGAAAACCAGTAGAAACAAGAAATGTAGCCCTACCTATTACGAAGACGATGGCGCAAGAATCGCTGAAAAATACTGCCTGGGTAGCTCGGGGGAGCTAAAACACTGTCGCTGCGCCGAAAAGGAATCCAGGAATGCAACGTCGCGCCGCGTCGAAAAATCCAAATCTCGAAGTGCGTGCCACCACAAATCCTCAAACTTCACCAGGAGATGGAGAACTCGAAGGGGAGCAACTTTGCTGAAGACACCTTGGTGAGATGAGGCTCGGAAATGGTGGAAAAAGCAAGAAGAAGGGAGCTCGGGCTGTTTAAATAGGCCTCACTAAACCTTTTCGAAAATGACCATTGGGTCCCAACTTTCGGGCGCCCGAAAGTTTCCGGGCGCGCACAGTGCGGCCCGGCCCAAACTTTCGGGCGCGCACAGTGCGGCCCGGCCCAAAGCGCCCCGTCGGACGGGATCTGGAATCCGTCCGACCCGCCTCCCTGCCTGCCACGCGTCGCCCGAACAGCCGACAGCCGCCGCCTCCAGTCCCGCTGCGCCACGTGGCCACCTCCGGGAGTTGACACGCGTCCCCGACCAACAGTACCGCCGCGCCTGCCCGCACAGTCTGCGCCCGCTGCCCTCCTGCCCGCACAGTTGACCGCCCAATAGGAGCGCGCCACGTGTCCTGTCGCTGACCGCTGCACCCGGTGCACGAACCTCCATGCACCGAACCAGTGGGAACCTGCCACGTGTCCACCCCGGTGCACCGTGAACCAAAGCCAACCATCCTGCTCCGTAGACTGGGAGCGGTGAACCAGCCAACGGGATGATGCCACGTGTCCTCCGCCTGGTGCACGACGGCCGGGTGGACCGCGCGCCTGCCCGCGCGCCCGCGCGCTGCCCGCGCCCTGCCCGCGCCGCGCGCCGCCGCCGCTCCGCCTGCCCGAGGCCGCACCGCCGCCCGCCGACGCTGCCCGCCGCCGCCGGCGATCGCCGGAGTTACTGTTCCGGCGGTGAACAGTACCCGAAGCTCAGAAAAATGCCGTAAATAGTCCGTTTTGACCGTTTTCGCGCGCTGAGTCCGAATTTGACGTCCGTTTTGCCAAATTCCCACTCTAAAAATTGCCGAACGCCCCCGGAAAGGTATTCTTAGTCCAAATTTCATGTCGAGCCCAAACTCAATATCCGTTTCGCGCGAGAATGCCTCTAAACATCCGACGGGGTCCCCCGATCGCCCGCGTGATCCATTTCAAGCCCGGAGGCCCTCACTTGTATCCAAATTGGCGCCCGAACACCGCCGACATGCCCCGTAGGACTCCAGAAGCTGCCGGTCACCCTGTGAAAGCCCTGTAAAATTCCGGATCATCACATCCTCCCCCACTAAAAAAAAGTTTCGTCCTCGAAACTAAAATCATACCTCAAGCCGGGGCCTCGAACAAGTGGGGGTGGGCATCCATCATCGCTGACTCCAACTCCCAAGTAGCCTCGCGTTCGCCCTGGTTGCTCCACAGAACCTTCACATAAGGGATGGCCCGGCTGCGCAGCTCTCTAACCTCGCGGTCCAAAATCCGCAGTGGCCGCTCGACATAGCTCAAGTCCTCCGCAACCTCCAGTGGTGCGAAATCAATGATGTGCGACGGGTCATGAACATATCTCCTCAGGGTGGATACATGAAACACGTCGTGAACACCAGCCAATCTGGGAGGAAGTGCAAGCCGGTAGGCAACTGGCCCAATGCGCTCCAATACCTCAAAAGGTCCAATATAACGAGGGCTCAGTTTTCCCCGAATCCCGAATCTCCGAATCCCCTTCGAAGGCGAGACTTTCAAAAAGACATGATCGCCCACCTGAAACTCCAAGTCTCGCCGTCGGGTGTCAGCATAACTCCTCTGCCGGCTCTGAGCGGTCTCAAGATGTCGTCGAATCAGTCTGACCTTCTCCTCTGCCTCCAATAGTAGATCAGGACCCAAGGTCTTCTTCTCACCCACATCACTCCAATATAGGGGTGACCGACACTTGCGCCCATACAACGCTTCAAACGGAGCCATCTGGATGCTCGCTTGATAGCTGTTGTTGTACGCAAACTCAACCAATCCCAGATGTCGGTGCCACCCGCCCCCAAAATCCAGAACGCATGCTCGCAGCATATCCTCGAGAGTCTGAATGGTGCGCTCTGACTGTCCGTCCGTCTGTGGGTGAAAAGCTGTGCTGAAGCGAAGCTGTGTCCCCAGGGCCGTCTGTAAACTCCTCCAGAAGTGCGAGACAAACCTCGAGTCCCTATCCGACACAATGGAAATGGGTATCCCGTGCAATCTGACCACCTCAGCCAAGTACATCTGTGCCAGTCGATCCAATGGCCAAGTCATCTGAACCGGTAAGAAGTGAGCGGATTTGGTGAGTCTATCCACGACCACCCAGATCGCATCCGCTCCAGTCTGTGCCCTCGGCAATCCCGTGACAAAATCCATAGTGATATGATCCCACTTCCATTCAGGGATTGGGAGACTTTGCAACTTGCCAGCAGGTACACGATGCTCAGCCTTTACTTGCTGACAAGTTAGGCAGTGTGCCACAAATCTGCCAATATCTCTTTTCATGCCACCCCACCAGAACTGTGCCTTGAGGTCCTTATACATCTTAGTCCCACCCGGATGGATGGTATAAGGTGTATAATGAGCCTCCCGCAAGATCTGCTCTCGAATCTCTGAGTCCATAGGCACGCAAGCTCGAACCCAGTACCGTAGTACTCCCGCAGCATCAACTGAAAAATCCCCTGCCTCGCCAGCCTGAATCTGCTCTCGAATCCTCATCAAGTGGGGGTCCTCACTCTGCTTCTCCCGAATCCTGTCTAACAGAGTGGGCTGCACGACTAATGACAAAAGTCTAGCAGAAACCCCAGGGGACACCACCTCAAGCTCTAACCGCCTCATCTGCTCCAGTAATGGCGCCTGATCGGTGATCATCAAAGATAAGCTCTGCACTGCTCTCCTGCTCAGGGCATCAGCGACCACGTTTGCCTTGCCGGGATGGTAGAGTATGTCCACATCGTAGTCCTTTAACAGCTCCAGCCATCTGCGCTCCTTTTGTGTGAACAGATATTTCAGGCTCTTGTGGTCGGTGTAAATCTCGCAGTGCTCCCCATACAGATAGTGGCGCCACAACTTCAGTGCGAAGATCACCGCCGCTAGCTCCAAGTCATGGGTAGGGTAATTCTTCTCATAATCCTTGAGTTGCCGTGAAGCATATGCGATTACCTTACCCTCCTGCATCAGCACGCAACCAAGTCCACTGTGCGATGCGTCACTGTAGATCACGTATCCTTTCCCCATAACAGGGAGGGAAAGGATAGGAGCTGACATCAATCTGCTCTTCAGTTCCTCGAAGCTCCTCTGGCAGTCCTCACTCCAGATAAACTTAATTCCTTTGCGCGTCAAACGAGTGAGGGGTGCGGAAAGTTTCGCGAAACCTTCCACAAACCGACGGTAGTATCCTGCCAAGCCCATAAAACTGCGAACCTCTGCTACCGTCGTCGGTCGTGGCCAATCCCGGACTGCCTCAATCTTCGCCGGGTCTACCGCCACTCCTACGGCTGAGATCACATGGCCCAAAAAGGCAACCTCTCGAAGCCAAAACTCGCACTTAGACAGCTTGGCGTACAACTTCTTCTCCCTAAGAAGTTGCAGCACGATCCTCAGGTGCTCTGTAGAGTCCTGGCGTCCCCTTGCCCTGGTATGCCTCCCTTTTATTTCTGACGGGACTGTTAGGAATACTTTTCTGTGTTTTCTGCAATGGGCTGGCCTGGACCGCGAGCATTTTTCTGCGATTGAGCTCGAAGAACGGAGGACGGCAAAGCGAACGGATTCGGATTCCGATTTGCGGATCTCCCGGAATGGGGGTCAAAGCGTTTGCTTTTAACTGGTGCATCGGAATCCATGCTAGGCGGCCGACACGCTTTTCGAGGCGATCAGACTTTTCATCTTGTTATGTCCGTGGGTTATTTTATCCTTTGGGTGGTACCTCGACCTTTCGGTTTTTCATTTTGGGTCCTAAATTAATATTTTCGGCAGGTAAGGGGAGGGGTCGAAATTCGAGAATTTTCGGGCTGATCGTCGGAGTTTGCGGGTACTTTTAGGTGGTAGAGCTCGCAAAACGGTGAACGGTGGCGCGATCGGATTTGAATTCCGACCCCGGGATCTCCCAGAATTTAAATTTGAAGTTTGGACCCCTTTTAGGCGCTCCGGGATTCGTGCGAGCGATTGACACGCTTTACGAGACAATCTTAGCCGTCGGTTTTGTTCCGGTTATTTTTTTTAGGGTTTCTTTAAAACCGGGGGCCGTAGGGTTTTTCCTCCTTGGGTTTTTCTCTTGACGGCTAGGGTTTAAGGCGGCTCTTTTTAAGAAAGAGAAAGGGGGAACCCCAATTCTTTTTCCTCTTTTTTCAACCGTGGGCGGACGGAGAGATGGGGAGAGGCCTTTCTGCGAGATTGATCGAGCGAGGAACGGGCGACCCACCTTCTTCCTCCTCCTCCAGGGAATCCAAGTTCTTTTCGGGCACAAGGTGGGAGCGTTTTAACTGAGGTCTCCGCACACCTTCTTCGCGTTTCAGGTGGGTAAATCCTTAGAACCCCTTTATGCCCATTTTCGTTACTGTCATGATTATCGTGTGGTGTGTACTCGGCTCATTATTGTTAGTTACGTTTTGGGTACTTGGTTCATTATTGTGGGTTCTGTTTTGGGATTCGGCGTCGGGTTTTCGGCAATTGTATCTTGTTTAAAATAAATATTTAATTGTGCTAACGTGGTGTTCTTTGTGGTATTTATTGTTGAGTATGCATGTTAGCGGGTTACTTCTAGCACACATATTATCGCCCTGTTTTCGATTATACATGTTAGCGGGTTACCTTCGATCACACGTGTTACTGTTTTACTCTTAATTATACAGGTTGCCGTTTTACTCTTGTTATATATTATGATGCTAAACATGATGGTGGTTATGGGTACTTGGCTCGAGGCTGCAGCACGCGCACCCGCGGTTTGGCCACCGCAAAGGGTGCGCTTTTCCGGAAAAGTGGTCTATGACCCGTGTATACCCACGAGGTGACGTAGTGGGGCCCCTTATTAGTTGTGGGGTTGAGGCGCCGAGGTGCGAGCGGTGCGACCCGTCGGTTTAGTTGTCCGACGTGGTCGGGTATTGCAGGTACGGTGCGACCCGTCGGTTTAGTTGTCCGACGTGGTCGGGTATTGCAGGTACGGTGCGACCCGTCGGTTTAGTTGTCCGACGTGGTCGGATATTGCAGGTACGGTACGGCCGTCGGTTTAGTCGTCCGACGTGGCCAGGTATTACAGGTTACAGGCGTACAGGTTGCCGTTTCCCCTCTTGAGAGGGTGGTTGCTCCGGTTGTCTTCACGGTTTGTTTATTATATTTTCCCGTTCTGTTATTATTAGTCACTGACTTCCCACTTCGTGACAGGGTTCAGGCGGGGGGAGAGGTAGGCGGCGGTGAGGACGGGGCAGGAGCAGCTGGGTCGCTGGGGACCCTGGATTGTATTTTCTCTTTTATTCCTTGCATTTCATTTACTTTGTAGTTATGTGTGAGGTTCTCGATACCCTCGTGGGGTCGGCATGGATGTCGGTATGGATTGCATTTAGCTATCTTCGTATGCGTTACTTTTCCTTTCACTTCTGTTGGCCGATTGAAAAAGAAAACCAAACCAAAGAAAAGATTTCGAAAACCGTTTTTAAAATCTAAGTATCGCGTGGGCACTGGTTTCAAAACCCTGTGGATTTATGGATTGCGAAATGGATTTCAAAACTTGGGTGTCGTGTGGGCACCGTTTTCAAAACCTTGTGGATTTATGCGGATTGTGAAACTCGTTTTCAAAACATAAGCGCCGGGTGGGTGCTCTTTTAAATCTGTGGATTTATCCTTTTCAAATTAATCGGCCATACGCTTTAACAAACTTGAATGCTAGTTGTATGTCAGTAACCGTTGTGATTGAATGGTTGTGAATGTTTGGGGGATGTACTAAATGCTACGCCGTGCACATACAGGGGAGACTCTGTCCGTTTGCAGAGAGATCCTGTATGTGCGGCGGGTCTGGGCACGCGCCGGGGAAGAGAAGTCTTCTTTTGAAAAAAAAAAAAAAAAAAAAAAACGAACCGTTTCCGCTAAAACAAACCCCCGGGGCGTGACAGATTAAGATGGTATCAGAGCAGTTCTTTCAATCACAACAGTTAGTGCCGACATCCGTTGGGATACCTCACTTGCCTACAGGTGAATGAAATGGGTAGGGCATAGGAAGGTAGAACGCGAGTGATCGAGGGGTGGGAAAAGTTCGAGTCCTTTTCTCTCGCTAGGAGGTTCGTCGTTTTGTAGGTGAAGTCTAGAGCTGACTCTTGTTATGTGTGTACAAATATGGCCCGTACCAGATCATCGGCCGGGGACGCGGAGGCAGATACGACGACGTCGACGGCCGCGGAAAACTAGCTCCTGCGGCAACAGATGCGAGAGTGCGGGGACTATTGAGTTTCTTTTCTCGATGGGGCTCGGGTGGTAGCACAACCCACCGGTAGTTGTTGTTTTGTTGGCCGTCTGTCGGCCGTGGGTAACCGGATAGCTGTTTGGGCTAAACTTGTACCTCCTGGGTCATCTGGTGTTGAGTTACAGCGGGTAGTCGGTCGATTCCTTTTGCACTATGGGCAAGGTACAGGTGGGAATGCGGATTTTTCCCCTATAATTGCTACCCATAGTTCGGCCTTTCACCGTAGACACTGCGACGCTTGCAGAGATCGTCGTGATGGGTTCACGGGTGGCTCCTTTTGGTGGGGTTGTGGTGGAAAAGCTCTGGGTTGGGTTTCCGTTTTCTGCACAAGTGCGTCAGTTCGGTTGTCCTGCGGTTGGGTTGGCGTGTGATCCCTCGAGTGCGTTTAGTGAACCTAGGCAACTCTTGACACGATTCTTCTCGCTGTTTTCGTTGTTTGCCTTCTTCCGACCCTTTAGATTTCAGATAGATAGTCTTCAGTACCTGGGGGTCTTTGCTGAACGGACCTAGAGCTTAGATTTTCTTTTAGTTGGGAGTGTCGCTGTCGGTCTGGAAGTTTACCGCTCGATTAGATGCCCGGTGCTTGGTGGGGCAACGGTTTGGGACCGAGAGTTAGTGGCAAATTAGAGCGTCGCACCCCGTTGGTGCCAGGACGGAAGTAGGACCTTACCTTGTGGGTTTTGTCGCCAGCTTCCCATGACTAAGTTATAGCCTTGAGGTTTGGTTTGGGAGCGCTGTGGATGGTGATCTTTCGGGGCAGGTGTAAGTCAAGGGAGGGGAATCTGGCGACTACTCGGAGTCCTGGCTCCGGTCATCTTCGGCTGGGAGGCCCTGTACGCGGCCCCTTTTTGTGGGGTAGACTTGGTGGTAGGTCTTAGAGCTGAAACCTAATGTTAGTTTCGACCGTCGCCTCGGTAGGACGGGTAGTCGGAGCGAGTGGTCCGGGATTGACGACCTCTCTAATCGACGGCGAGGAGCACTTACGAATTCTTCTCCGGAATCTCAGGGACCAGAAGCTGTTTGCTAAATTTAAGAATGTGGGTTATGACTTCGCGAAGTGGACTCTTTGGGGCACATTGTGTCAGCAACGGGAAACACAAAGAATGTGAACGGAACTGCCCGACATACGATCCGGAGCTGGCAGCAGTCGTCTTCGTTTTAAAGCTTTGGAGACACCACCTTTTGGAGTTCGTTGTGATGTGTTTTCGGATCGCCAAAGTCTTAAGTTTTGTTCACATAGAAGGATTTGTTTTTTTTTTTTTTTTGCGGCGCATCCAGGTGACACGAAGATGTACAAGGACCTCAAGCAAAATTTTTGGTGGACTAGAGACACTCGGCTGGTGTTGAACCTTTGGCAAGTCTGCAACGAGCTCTAGAGACTAAACCACACTTCAGCACGGCGTTTTCACCCCCAGACCGGCGGACAGCCGGAGCGAATGAGCCGGACTCTCGAAGATGTGCTCTGAACCTGCTTACTTGATTTGGGTGATGGATGGTCACTGTTTTCGAGCTTAAAGAGGACTTGAGCTCCGACGGAACACCGGTGCGGATCTTAGCACGTGAGGATAAAAAGGACCGCGCAACCGGACAATCCCCTATGGGAAGGTGCAGTGGAGCAACCAGGAAGAATGTGAAGCGACTTGGGAACTGGCGTCAGAGAAGAGGGAGTGCTACCGAGATTTACTCGTTGCGGACCAGGATTAAGTTTCGAGGACGAAACTTCTTTTAAGTGGTGAGTGATGTAGAGTCCTGGCGTCCCCTTGCCCTGGTATGCCTCCCTTTTATTTCTGACGGGACTGTTAGGAATACTTTTCTGTGTTTTCTGCAATGGGCTGGCCTGGACCGCGAGCATTTTTCTGCGATTGAGCTCGAAGAACGGAGGACGGCAAAGCGAACGGATTCGGATTCCGATTTGCGGATCTCCCGGAATGGGGGTCAAAGCGTTTGCTTTTAACTGGTGCATCGGAATCCGTGCTAGGCGGCCGACACGCTTTTCGAGGCGATCAGACTTTTCATCTTGTTATGTCCGTGGGTTATTTTATCCTTTGGGTGGTACCTCGACCTTTCGGTTTTTCGTTTTGGGTCCTAAATTAATATTTTCGGCAGGTAAGGGGAGGGGTCGAAATTCGAGAATTTTCGGGCTGATCGTCGGAGTTTGCGGGTACTTTTAGGTGGTAGAGCTCGCAAAACGGTGAACGGTGGCGCGATCGGATTTGAATTCCGACCCCGGGATCTCCCAGAATTTAAATTTGAAGTTTGGACCCCTTTTAGGCGCTCCGGGATTCGTGCGAGCGATTGACACGCTTTACGAGACAATCTTAGCCGTCGGTTTTGTTCCGGTTATTTTTTTTAGGGTTTCTTTAAAACCGGGGGCCGTAGGGTTTTTCCTCCTTGGGTTTTTCTCTTGACGGCTAGGGTTTAAGGCGGCTCTTTTTAAGAAAGAGAAAGGGGGAACCCCAATTCTTTTTCCTCTTTTTTCAACCGTGGGCGGACGGAGAGATGGGGAGAGGCCTTTCTGCGAGATTGATCGAGCGAGGAACGGGCGACCCACCTTCTTCCTCCTCCTCCAGGGAATCCAAGTTCTTTTCGGGCACAAGGTGGGAGCGTTTTAACTGAGGTCTCCGCACACCTTCTTCGCGTTTCAGGTGGGTACATCCTTAGAACCCCTTTATGCCCATTTTCGTTACTGTCATGATTATCGTGTGGTGTGTACTCGGCTCATTATTGTTGGTTACGTTTTGGGTACTTGGTTCATTATTGTGGGTTCTGTTTTGGGATTCGGCGTCGGGTTTTCGGCAATTGTATCTTGTTTAAAATAAATATTTAATTGTGCTAACGTGGTGTTCTTTGTGGTATTTATTGTTGAGTATGCATGTTAGCGGGTTACTTCTAGCACACATATTATCGCCCTGTTTTCGATTATACATGTTAGCGGGTTACCTTCGATCACACGTGTTACTGTTTTACTCTTAATTATACAGGTTGCCGTTTTACTCTTGTTATATATTATGATGCTAACATGATGGTGGTTATGGGTACTTGGCTCGAGGCTGCAGCACGCGCACCCGCGGTTTGGCCACCGCAAAGGGTGCGCTTTTCCGAAAAAGTGGTCTATGACCCGTGTATACCCACGAGGTGACGTAGTGGGGCCCCTTATTAGTTGTGGGGTTGAGGCGCCGAGGTGCGAGCGGTGCGACCCGTCGGTTTAGTTGTCCGACGTGGTCGGGTATTGCAGGTACGGTGCGACCCGTCGGTTTAGTTGTCCGACGTGGTCGGGTATTGCAGGTACGGTGCGACCCGTCGGTTTAGTTGTCCGACGTGGTCGGATATTGCAGGTACGGTACGGCCGTCGGTTTAGTCGTCCGACGTGGCCAGGTATTACAGGTTACAGGCGTACAGGTTGCCGTTTCCCCTCTTGAGAGGGTGGTTGCTCCGGTTGTCTTCACGGTTTGTTTATTATATTTTCCCGTTCTGTTATTATTAGTCACTGACTTCCCACTTCGTGACAGGGTTCAGGCGGGGGGAGAGGTAGGCGGCGGTGAGGACGGGGCAGGAGCAGCTGGGTCGCTGGGGACCCTGGATTGTATTTTCTCTTTATTCCTTGCATTTCATTTACTTTGTAGTTATGTGTGAGGTTCTCGATACCCTCGTGGGGTCGGCATGGATGTCGGTATGGATTGCATTTAGCTATCTTCGTATGCGTTACTTTTCCTTTCACTTCTGTTGGCCGATTGAAAAAGAAAACCAAACCAAAGAAAAGATTTCGAAAACCGTTTTTAAAATCTAAGTGTCGCGTGGGCACTGGTTTCAAAACCCTGTGGATTTATGGATTGCGAAATGGATTTCAAAACTTGGGTGTCGTGTGGGCACCGTTTTCAAAACCTTGTGGATTTATGCGGATTGTGAAACTCGTTTTCAAAACATAAGCGCCGGGTGGGTGCTCTTTTAAATCTGTGGATTTATCCTTTTCAAATTAATTGGCCATACGCTTTAACAAACTTGAATGCTAGTTGTATGTCAGTAACCGTTGTGATTGAATGGTTGTGAATGTTTGGGGGATGTACTAAATGCTACGCCGTGCACATACAGGGGAGACTCTGTCCGTTTGCAGAGAGATCCTGTATGTGCGGCGGGTCTGGGCACGCGCCGGGGAAGAGAAGTCTTCTTTTGAAAAAAAAAAAAAAAAAAAAAACGAACCGTTTCCGCTAAAACAAACCCCCGGGGCGTGACATGCTCCTCGTGCTCTACATCGCTCCGAGAATAAACCAGGATGTCATCGATGAACACTACCACAAACCGGTCGAGATAAGGTCGGAAGATCCTGTTCATCAAATCCATAAATGCGGCAGGGGCATTAGTCAATCCAAAAGGCATGACAGTGAACTCATAATGCCCATACCGAGTCCTGAATGCTGTCTTTGGAACATCCTCGGCCTTCACCTTCAGTTGGTGGTAACCAGACTGTAAGTCGATCTTAGAGAAGACACAAGACCCTTGCAGCTGATCAAATAAGTCATCGATGCGCGGCAAAGGGTACTTGTTCTTGATGGTCACTTTATTCAGCTCTTGGTAATCCACATAAAGTCAAAGTGAACCATCCTTCTTCTTCACGAACAGCACCGGTGCTCCCCAAGGTGATACACTCGGCCTCACAAAACCCTTATCCAATAAATCCTGGAGTTGCGCCTTCAACTCCCGCAGCTCCGCCGGTGCCATTCGGTAAGGGGCCTTGGAGATTGGCGCAGTTCCTGGGACTACGTCAATCAAAAACTCGATCTCCCTATCCGGCGGCATACTAGTCAGCTCTGGTGGGAATACATCCGGGAACTCGTGGACTATAGGGATATCCGTGAGTCCCGGTGCCGCCGCAGGCCCCTCAACCACACTGGCCAAAAAGGCCACGCATCCACTGCGCATCATCTGCCTCGCACGAGAAGTCGAAACTATCGCGGCGAAGAAAGTACTCTGGCATCCTCTGTACACAATCACCTCCTGGCCTGGCTCGCTAAAGGTCACCGTCCTCGCGGTACAGTCAATAGTCGCATAATAGCGAGCCAACCAGTCCATCCCAAGTATCAAATCAAAGTCTCGCAGCTGACTCAGGACCATCAGGTCCGCTGGCAAGATCCACGACTCGATCTGTACAGGGCAAGCCCAACAACACTCCTCTACAAGCAAAGTATGCTCCGGAACCTGTACCTCTAACACACGTGGCAACCGACCTAACTCTAGTCCATGGGATGATGCGAATGCTCTACTGATGAAAGAATGTGATGCACCGGTATCAAATAAAGTGCGAGCTCTACTGCCAGAAAGTAAAACGATACCTGCCACCACGTGGTCGGCTGCCAGGGAGTCCTCAACCTGGGCGGCATAAACCCGCCCGCTCTGTGCCGGTGGTCGGTGGTCTGCCGGGTGGGAAGAAGGGGCCCTGCTCGCTGGAGCATAGGACCGCTGCTGGGGCGCCGGTGGGGCTGACGCTGAGGAAGGAGCCGGTGCTGGCGCATAGGGGCAAGTGGCTCGAACATGGCCCGACTGTCCGCACCGGTAACAGCGGCCAAACCTCTGGTCACAAGTATCCGAAGCATGCTGTCCCCGGCAGAAAATGCACCTGGCTGGGGTCTGGGGCTGCCTCCCCTGCTGCTGCTGCCTCTGCCGCTGAGATCCCTGCTGTCGGGACTGCGACCTCTGCTGCTGAGAATGCTGCTGCTGTCGTGAGTGCTGCTGCTGCTGCTGTGGGGGCCTCTGGGATCCACCAGGCCCTCGCCGCTCCGAACGCCCGCGGCCTGAGAACTGAGGCGACGGGGGTCGGGGCGGCCTCCAGGAACTGGCCTGTCCCCCATCATCCTGTGCTGGGCGCTTCCTGTCCGATCCCTGAGCGACCAGGCCCCCACGTCTGGCGACAACGTGGTCTCCTCTCTCGATCCACTGTGCATGCTTGCCGCCTCCTCCAGGGTCTGTAGTCTCTGCGCATGCACCAAGGTATAGAGCTCCGGGCGCAGGCCCGACTCAAAGAGCTCCACCTGATGTGGTCCATCCCTGGCGACGTAGGGAACGCAGCTGAGCAGCCGCGAAAACTCCTGGAAGTAGTCCCATGCCGACCGGTCGCCTTGCTGGAGATTCTTCAGATCATCCTCTATCTTTTTCTTCACGCTGGTAGAAAAGTACGTGTCCAGAACCATCCTCTTGAACTCTGCCCAAGGTAGCTGCCGGGTGATCTGAAACTCCAGGGGCTCCACCCGACGCCACCACGTATCAGCATCCCCATCCAGACAATGCACAGCCATGTGTACCCTGTACTTCTGATCGATGAAGAAGTCCCGGAACAACTTCTCCATTGCTGAAAGCCAAGTCCCAACCTCCCAAGGGTGAGTGCTCCGCCCCGAAAATCTAGGCGGTCCCCGCTTGCAGAAATGGGTGAGTTTATCAGTGAACTCCTGCTCCTCCGCGGGGGTCAAAGGTCGGATCACTCCCGGGGCCCCGCTGCTCGAGGATGGTGCCGCAGGCACAAGCGGTATAGTCGGTGGTACAACAGGTGGTGCGGGGGCCTCAGTAGTAGTAGGGGGAGGGGCCCCAACCTGAGCAAGCAGCTGCTCTATCCTCTGCTCCTGCCGGCGGTGACCCTCCGCCAGCTGGGCCACCATGGCCCTCAACTCAGCAATCTCTGAAGGCCCGGACTGCTCCGGCCCCTTCGGGGGTGTAGGGGTACCCCGGGTAGGAATCCGCCGCCTGGGAGGCATCCTGCCACACAAGAAACCACAGATCAGTAACGAAACCACACACGACCCAATCTAGCGAAAGTCAAAGGCATCCTCCGATTTCTGCAACCTTATGTTGTCTGCAGCCAACATAATAGTTCGCCAGAAATAGGACATGCCAATCCCTCTTCCCTCACTGGAAGAGTCCAATATACACATGACCAAATTGCCGACTTTCGCATAATGTCGCGTCACTCACGCCCTGCCTTCCTAGGGTCTGCCAAAAGCCTAGGGTTTCCTAAGTCCCAACTGACCTATCCCTAAGCTCTGATACCAACTTAATCTGTCACGCCCCGGGTGTAAACCAGAACCCGGGCCTGTCTACAGATCCGCCGTATACACGGAATTTCCCGTGTATACGAAGCGCTGGTAACCTGCTCAAATATAGATGATATAATAAAAGAGCATAAACAGAGCTAAACTACAACTAATACATCTCAGATAAAGCAGAAAAGTAAAGTGCAGAAGTAAACTCTCAATAATACATATGTCTCTCCCAGCTCACTAATCAAATACAACCAGCTGGCCGAAGCCAGACCCAAAAGAAATGAAAAGTAGAGTATCTGAGAGTATCAGGGTACATCTAGTAACTGCACTGGTGCCTGGGTAGACCGCTATCTAGTCCGCGATCCTCTTACCTCGATCCGCTGAGGAGGGTCCTGCAACTGCCGCGGACGACTCTGCAAAACAAAGGGGAAGAAAAAAAAAAAGGAAGCAGTGGGGAGTGAGAACTACTATAAAACAGTAGCCTCCTCCTAGTGGGTAAACCTCAACTCAAATGTGCCCACTAGGACTACAAGAGGCGAAAAAAGATGAACAAAGGTGGTAAGCTGTAAATAAGACTGCCGATGATGTACAGAACTACCACTACATGCCTCTAATGAGCTAACTGAAAGTATAGCTATATGTCTGCATCAGAATGTAAATGCCTGCCTGTCTAGACCCAAACGATACCCAGTATGCACTGGTACTGCCTGCTCTGCCTGCCAAATCGGGTATGCCAGCCTACGCATAACACCGATAGGGGATGAGAGTCTCGAAGACTCGAAGCCTGTAAGACGCACACTCCGGAGTGGCACTCGAGGGGAGCGACCCACACGAGTAAAATGCCTGAGTAACAAGTATCAAAGTCAGCAAGACTGGATCATGACTCTGATCAGAGTGGAAAACCCATCCACTAAAAGAAAGCCCAAATCCTCTATCCCAATCTGATGCAATAACCACTGTCCGGTCAACCGCCCAAGGTCCGCGGTTGCCGCAATGCCCTGCCCTCACAGCCTGCCTGTCCCAAAGCCCACAAATGTCTGACTACACTATCCCAGCCCCTGCTCGAACCCGAGCGCACTATCCCCCAGATGTAGATAAAAGAAGAGAAAAGCATGGTTTCTCCTAAGTCAATTCCAGCATGATAGTGTAGCAGAAAAAGGTGGCCTAACTAAGTGTCCAATCAAGCATGCAAAGTCCTTGTTAAAACATGATTCAAGTATTCCAGTTTTCACAAAGTAGGGGTGTGCCGTTTAAATAAACTTCCATTTTACTAAGTTGCCCCAAATTAGTTTATGTATAAGTAAAAGAGGTCCCATCATGTATATGCAACATATCCATTTTTAACAAGGCTATCCCCGTGATTTTAGGCGACATATTATTTACCAGAATGAACCATTAATTATCACTTAGTCCTTTTGAAGTCACAAAATCTAGACATAATTCCAATTATCTGATTAGCATGCCAGATTCATTTTGCCGGTTCATTTAGCAATGTAATAAAAAGCAACTCAAATAGGCCTAGTGGGGACATCACAAGTGGGAGGTTAATAACGGTACCCACCTCGAGCGCTAAATCCAAGTCCTGACAGCGAAGTCCGCGCTCGATCCCCAAAAGTCTCCGCAATACTGCGCCATAAATCCCAAAGAATACATATACAATTACTATCCAAATTTAATCCGAAATCTGTCCTCAAAAATCAGTTTAACAGTTCAGCCATTTTCACCTGCGAAACGTGCCCAAGAAATTCCCAGAAAAATACTATTACGATCTACGCGACGAACCGGTCGAAACGAGTACCTGCACGTTTTCCCACGATTTTTCTGTGCTGAGAACGAAAATCGACAAGGGAGACAACCCAAAGCAAGTCGATCACAAAAACTGAATCTGAAAATACTGTAAATAGGGCTCCTCACCTTCGGGAAAAAATTCAGGATATTCCAAGAAAATTTGGGGAGATTCCTTGCGACGCGTAGATGCAAAACGCCTTTTGAATCGCCTCAATCCGATGTCCGGTTGCGGAGATATCCCCAAAACAATACTGTGCTGTCCAAAATTCCACCCCAGAAAATGAGGTCACAAGATGACCCGAAAAACCCATGAAAACCTCGGAATGGGGGAAAACCAGTAGAAACAAGAAATGTAGCCCTACCTGTTACGAAGACGATGGCGCAAGAATCGCTGAAAAATACTGCCTGGGTAGCTCGGGGGAGCTAAAACACTGTCGCTGCGCCGAAGAGGAATCCAGGAATGCAACGTCGCGCCGCGCCGAAAAATCCAAATCTCGAAGTGCGTGCCACCACAAATCCTCAAACTTCACCAGGAGATGGAGAACTCGAAGGGGAACAACTTTTCTGAAGACACCTTGGTGAGATGAGGCTCAGAAATGGTGGAAAAAGTAAGAAGAAGGGAGCTCGGGCTGTTTAAATAGGCCTCACTAAACCTTTTCGAAAATGACCATTGGGTCCCAACTTTCGGGCGCCCGAAAGTTTCCGGGCGCGCACAGTGCGGCCCGGCCCAAACTTTCGGGCGCGCACAGTGCGGCCCGGCCCAAAGCGCCCCGTCGGACGGGATCTGGAATCCGTCCGACCCGCCTCCCTGCCTGCCACGCGTCGCCCGAACAGCCGACAGCCGCCGCCTCCCGTCCCGCTGCGCCACGTGGCCACCTCCGGGAGTCGACACGCGTCCCCGACCAACAGTACCGCCGCGCCTGCCCGCACAGTCTGCGCCCGCTGCCCTCCTGCCCGCACAGTTGACCGCCCAATAGGAGCGCGCCACGTGTCCTGTCGCTGACCGCTGCACCCGGTGCACGAACCTCCATGCACCGAACCAATGGGAACCTGCCACGTGTCCACCCCGGTGCACCGTGAACCAAAGCCAACCATCCTGCTCCGTAGACTGGGAGCGGTGAACCAGCCAACGGGATGATGCCACGTGTCCTCCGCCTGGTGCACGACGGCCGGGTGGACCGCGCGCCTGCCCGCGCGCCCGCGCGCTGCCCGCGCCCTGCCCGCGCCGCGCGCCGCCGCCGCTCCGCCTGCCCGAGGCCGCGCCGCCGCCCGCCGACGCTGCCCGCCGCCGGCGATCGCCGGAGTTACTGTTCCGGCGGTGAACAGTACCCGAAGCTCAGAAAAATGCCGTAAATAGTCCGTTTTGACCGTTTTCGCGCGCTGAGTCCGAATTTGACGTCCGTTTTGCCAAATTCCCACTCTAAAAATTGCCGAACGCCCCCGGAAAGGTATTCTTAGTCCAAATTTCACGCCGAGCCCAAACTCAATATCCGTTTCGCGCGAGAATGCCTCTAAACATCCGACGGGGTCCCCCAATCGCCCGCGTGATCCATTTCAAGCCCGGAGGCCCTCACTTGTATCCAAATTGGCGCCCGAACACCGCCGACACGCCCCGTAGGACTCCAGAAGCTGCCGGTCACCCTGTGAAAGCCCTGTAAAATTCCGGATCATCACAACCTCTGATGACTCCGACTCTCAGGAGTAAATTTTTGTTTTAACTTTTTTTTGCTTTTTGCAGGATTTTCACTTTTCATGTTTGTTTATCTTTTTAACTCCCTTAAGTTTTTGTAATTATTGGCTTTATTTCTGTGACAAAAAGGGGGAGAGAGTTAGAGAGAACTTGAACAATGACTTGAACAGTGACATGAACAATGATGTGAAAACTGTGTGAATGTGTGAACATTAAGGTAAGTATCATCAACTTCAACTTTGCTTTTATCTTGTGATTTGTTGCATGTCCCTACTAACTATTTGACTAACTATTTGGGCATGTAATATGACTAACGAGTTGATGTTGGACTAACATTTTGTGACATTTGGTTTTTGAATGCTTAGAAGATATGTTGGTTTTTAACTATGATTCTCTTACATATCTGAATTCTCAAATGTCATGATGAGAATAAACTCTATCTCTGTATTTGGTTTTGTATGTTTCAATTCTTGAGGTATCTAACGATTTCTTTTGTCAAGAATGATTTCTTTGTGCAGAGAGTACAGATGTCTAAGTCTAGAGTCTGTTTTAGGAGTTTATCTCATGTTTTTAATTTTTGGATCTCCATTGTAAATTTTTGTTGTATGGTGATAGCAACAAAAATATCCTTTTTGAATTTTCTTTTGTGGATTTGTGTTTTGTCACGAAACCGCCAAAGGGGGAGATTGTTACGGAATTTGAGTTGGCGTATTTCGTGAAAGTGTTGAGTCTTGAAGATTGAAGATGAAAGAACTTTGGATCATATACCTCAATCTCAAGAAAGAAGAATTCAAAAGGATCAGGTATGTTTAACTAAAGATTTTTGGTGATCCGAATACTTCTTATAGTGTAGAAACACCTGGAAGAATGTTTAATTGCATAAAAATCAAAAACTGGACATGGGACATGTTCAGGATCCGGATCGGGCCTTGCAATCCGGATCCCGAAGGGTGTTTGTTCATACACTGGTTCAATCCGGATCGCAGCATCTCATGATCCGGATCCCGAACACTAGTTTTACCTTTTTGCTTGCACGATCCGGATCAGGATTTGCAATCCGGATCCCGAACGTGATGTTTGGTGAAACTGTATGAACGATCCGGATCGGGGACTTCGATCCGGATCCCGAACTAGCATTTTTCTGGAAATCGTCTTTCTTGCTACTGCAATCCGGATCGCCCAATTCCAATCCGGATCGCCGTCCGTAAAATTTCCAGAAAAGGCAGTTTTTGATCCTTATCTTCTTCCAATGGTTTCTAACCTATAAATAGACCCTATATTCATTTTTAGGGTATCGGGACTTAATAGAAAAATATAGCCGAAAAGAAAAAATCCACATATAGAGAAGAAAGGAAATCAATAGATTTATTCTATGTTTCTTCATCTATATTGATTGATTTGATTCTAGGTTTTCCATACTCAGATTTTGAGTAGAATCAAATCAATGAATACTTAGATGGTATTTCCGATCTATTTCTAATCTAAGTATTCGGCGGATCATCACCACCCAAAAACAACGATTTACCCCAAATCGGCGCGTGGACTCGCGTGGCCTTGTGGATTCAAGGTGCAACCGCTCTCGTGGATTCGGAGCGAGGTACGTTCGTGGATTCGAAGCGTGCTACTGGGTGAAGACCGTGGATTCGGTCGGACGTCGTGGACTCGACGTTGGACGCTGTGGATTCAGCGTTGGGCGCAGATCGTGGATTCGAGAAGCGTCGTGGAGCGAGCGGAGAAGATCTACTAGGAGCGTATGGTAAAAGGTTGAGTCGTCTGTGAGTACGTTATATCACCTTGTACGTGTGTTAATTCTAGTGGATTTCGCCGTGTTATCGGTCCCGTGATTTTTTTACTCCGGTTTGGAGTTTTTCCACGTAAAAATCTTGCGTGTTCATTTTTATTTCCGCATTGGGTTTTATTGCGCAATGATTTTTTGAGTGTTTATTGTTTACACCTATTCACCCCCCTCTAGGTGTTTTTTCCCCTATTTAGATCCATATTAATATAACCCAACAGTGGTATCAGACTTAATAGGGTTGTAAACACATGGTTGTGGGTTACACGGGTCAACGTACCACTTTTCCGGAAAAGCACACCCTTGCGGTGGCCAAACCGCTCGTGTGCGTGTAGCAACCTCGAGCCTCATGACCACGTATACATATAATAACTTTAACGGGGTTAGCAATTGTAAAACATGCAATTATTTTAATCTTACGCCTTTTCCCATAATCCTGGAATCTACAACAATGAAAAAGTACCCACCTTGCGTGTGACGACTGGGCACTCGGCTCGTCCGCGTCCCTGTGTACCTACCGAACCTACAACGCCCCCCCGAAGAAAACATCAGTAACACTAAGACTAAAAGTCCCAAAACACCGACCGCTGACTCAAAACTGGAAAGCCGACATGGTCCCTGAACCCTGACGTTCCCCACACGGCACCAATCCGTGCGGGCGCACACCGCCTGCAAATGGCCCCGCGCGGCCCCAGCCCGCGCGGCGCGGCCTGTCTGCGGGCAGCTCTGCGCGGCACTTGCCAGCGCGGCGCACTGCCTGCGGGCAGCCCCGCGCGGCGCCTGCCTGCGGGCAGCCCCGCGCGGCCCCAGCATGTAGTGCACCGATTTCTGCGAAATAGCAAAATTCGGTAAAAATGCTTGTAACGCGTTTCGAATATGATTACAAGTGGGTTTGAAGTGTTTTGAATCAACGCAAAAGCCGTTGGGTCGAAAAGTGAGTTGTGGTTGAGAAACGAAGCCTTAAATTGCAAAATTGGGACTCGTGTTCGCCGAGTTCGCAAAATGGTAAAATTCGGCGAGAGGACTTGTAACGTGTTTTAAACATGATTACAGTCGAGTTCGCTGCGTTTCGGGCTGACGCGAAGGGCATCGGGTCGAAAAGTGACTTGAACCCGAGGACTTAGCCAAATCTGGAATTTCTGAAATTTTTAATCGCGAAGCGTTTTCGGAGCCCTGTTTCGAGGGCTTCGAGTGCCCCAAAATTTTAAAAGAAATCGTGGGGTGACTCAAAAAAGTTTTCTTATTAAAAGGGGCGAAAAACCTAGGTATGTTATTAAGAAAAAAATCGGAGAACGAAGCGAAGAAAAATGCTTCGTGATCGCTGAAATTGCAGTTTTGACAGCCAAGTCTATCGCGAAGCGTTTTCGGAGCCCTGTTTCGAGGGCTTCGAGTGCCCCAAAATTTTAAAAGAAATCGTGGGGTGACTCACAAAAGTTTTCTTATTAAAAGGGGCGAAAAACCTAGGTATGTTATTAAGAAAAAATCGGAGAACGAAGCGAAGAAAAATGCTTCGTGATTGCTGAAACTGCAGTTTTGACAGCCCAAGTCTATCGCGAAGCATTTTCGGGGCTCTCTTTCGAGGGCTTAGAGTAGTCCAAAATTTTAAATAAAATCGTGGGAAGTTTAAGAAAAATTTGTAGATTAAAGGGGTGAAGAGAAATTACAAATTTGATTTCTCAGTTGACGGGAAAACGAGGCGAAAGAGGGCTATCCGATAAGGCTCACTGCAGGAAATTCTGCAGGAAATGGGCAGTTTGGGATAATTTCAAAATTCGGGGGCATTTTAGTAAATTCCCTTTCTTTTCCCAACCACCCACTGCAGAGGAATAAATGACCCCTCTCTATCCCCTCCCCCTCACACGCATCCACTCTCTCTCTCAGCTAGAGGAAACGAAAGAGGAGAAGAAAGGAGAAGAAAAAGAAGAAGAAAGAAGAAAAAGAAGAAGAAGAAGAAGAAGAAGAAGAAGAAGAAGAAGAAGAAGAAGAAGTAAAAGGAGAAAGAAAAGGTAACTCTTCTCTCTCTCTTTCTCTCTCTCTCTCTCTCTCTCTCTCCCTCTCTCTCCTCTCTCTCTCTCTTGGCAGCCAGGCTGCTGCGCAAGGCAGCAGCAATGCTGCCTTGCGCAGCTGCTGGTGCTGCAGCAGCTGCTGCTGCTACCAGCAGCAGCAGCAGCTGCTGTTTCTGCTGCTTGGGCAGCAGCTTGTAGCTGCTGCCCAGCAGCAGATTGTGGGGGAGAAAAGGGGGTGGGGGCTTAACCAGCTGCAGCAGCAGCATGTGCTGCAGCTGCTGCTGCTTTTATGCAGCAGCAGCTGCACCATGCTACTGCTTAGCTGCTGCTGCTGCTAAGCAGCAGCAGCTAGGCAGCCTTGGTGGCTGCGCAAGGCAGCTTCAATGCTGCCTTGCGCAGCATGTATGAGCCCTGCTGCCTGGGCAGCAGCTGTGCAAGCTGCTGCCCAGCAGCAGGTTGACATGTTCAAAAAAAAAAAAAAAAAAAAAAAGAGAGTTGGGCAGCTGCCTGCAGCTGCAATGGCAGCTGCATTGGCAGCTGCCTTATGCAGCTGCAAGACCTGTTGCAGCTGCTGCTGCTACAAGTAGCAGCAGCAGCAGCAACAGCAGGAGCTGCTGCTTGGGCAGCAGCTATATAAGTTGCTGCCCAGCAGCAGGGGCACTTATACAAAAAAAAGGAGAGAAGAAAATAGAAGAAGAGAATGGAGAAAAGAAAAAGAAGGAAAAGAATGAAGAAAAGAAAAGAAAAGAATGAAGAAAAACTTCTTCTTTTCTTTTCTCCAATTGCAAACTTCCAAATTTCTCAATGTTGCAAGAATGCAAAATTGAGGAATTGGGGGTGGGGGAATTGCTTGATTTGAGCTCCTCTAAAAATTTAGAGAGCATTAGGCTTTCTTCCAATTTAAAACTTGCAATTCTCAACTTAACAAGTGCAAATCGAAGAATTTGGGGGAAAATTGCTCAAATTGAGTTTTTTCAAAATTCGGGGGGCTTTTTGACCCCGGATCGAGTTGAGCAAGTTTCTTTTTGGCAATAGGCCATGGGAGGATCATTTTTCTCCTATTTCTGTAAACCAGTCAAAAAGTAGCCTTTTGTGCGAGAAAATGACCTAATTGGAGTTTTTCCCTTTCTTGCAAAAAGGGGGTAGTTTTACCGCCTTATCGAATTTAGAGAAATCATGTAAAGGCAATTGCTTCATCTTTGCCTTCCTTACAATGTAGGGGAGCCTCAAGGATCAAAGGAGTTGGAATTGTCTCCTGCAAGGACCAAAAGAACACATCGAGGTGGGGGATTCTATCGAGCGAGGGTGACCTCTCCCCTTATCTTTTGCTTGTTATTAGAAGCATGTTAATAGAGTGGCTAGGACAATAATTTCATGCTTATGTAGATGTGGTTGCGGTTTATGGAAATTTGACTTAGGAGAAAACTTAGATTAGGCTCTAATGTGTGGCATTCACTATAGGATTTCACGAGTGGCATGGTTGTTTGAGTCAAATAAGCGTGTGATGGAATTAGGGCCTAAATTAGAGTTATGTCTCTAAGGAAAGCATAGTTTAGTTGAGGTTAAAATCCAGAGTATTGGAAATCCCTAGAGTGGTCATAGGGAGTCGGGTTAATATACCTACACTTTAACTTCAACTTGAGCATAATGAAAGTTAAGAATTGAGTCCAAGGGACTTATGTACCTTAAGGCATGGACCTAGGGTAAATGCATGAGTATATTAAAAAGACAAGCTAAAAGCTTAATTGCAAAGAAAGAAAAAGGGCTAAGAGGCAATGTGAGCAATGTGAGCTATAAGCTCGATTGAGATGGAAGCTAAGTGCTAAAGAGCAAAAGAAAGGCAAAGGCCTAAAAGAGCAAAGAGGCTAAATGCAAAGCAATAAAAGAGATAATAAAACGAGCGCACCTACGGGGTGAAACGTGGCCCATGTTGGAGTAGCAGGCAGTGTCCCTCTCCCGGGTAGAGACCCGTTCGGGACGTTTCCCCGTAGGGCGGGGTAACACTTGCGGGTGTTATCGGCAACCTTAGAGGACTTGTCTTATGGCAGCATGTCTGCCGGGCTAGGGCCCGTTGGGCAAGTTTCTCCGAGGGTTTAGCAACTTGAATTGAAACACAAGAAAGTTAATGAAAGTAATTTGGCAAGGGACAGGTTGGTTAGTTTGGCAACCTATAGCGACATAGAGCAATGTCATGGCAAAGGTAAAAGTATTAAGCATGCTAGCTAAGATTTACAGCTTTTATTTACTGTATTTCATTCTCTATTATATTGCTTCCATTAGACTAAGCGGTGCAGGGCATTTTCTCTCGGTGGTTGAACCCACTGGGAACTTGGTTGTAGTTCTCACACCCTTTGGGTGACTTCCCCACAGGTCCAGGTACATCGGGCGAGACACGCGACAAGGGCAAGCGCCCAGCAGAGTAGCGACCTAGCAGTCTAGAGTCGCCACCACCATTTTGGAGTTTCATTTTCTTGAGCGAACCTTGTATGTGAGGAACAATGTATAATTCTAAATGTTTAAGTTTCAAGTTGGAAAGAAAGAAAAAAAAAAAAATATGTATGTATTTTGGTATTGTAGTCATGCTAAAAGAGAGTTGTAATATTAAACAAAAGTGTATGTCTTCGCTCAAGTTTTGTACTTTCAGTTCTTCTAACTAGTTGTTGAATGATTGAAAGTTTAAATTTATAGTTCTCTACTCTGATTGCTTACTCTTCCGCTATATTGAAATGATATTGTTGGATTGAACCGTTCCTTTCGGGTCTTGAAAGGTCATGCCCGATTGGCGGGTCTGTTGGCGCGCCCGAACTGTTCAAATTGACGGTCTCGGGGCGTGACAGATAGAGTGGTATCAGAGCCTAGGAGATAGACCTAGGTGGTTAGCGAACCTTAGGAAGACCCTAGGGTTTAGGCACGAGAGTGTGTGTGGATCTTTTGGCGAAAGTACATGATTGGGTTACTTGATTCCCAAGAAGGACATTGGGAATGGATCGAGGGAAAATGGACTTCCACTAGCTAACGTTAAGTTGGGCGGCCGACAACGTAACGTTAGGGGTGGGAAGAAGTATTCCTTTTTACTTTCGCATGATTGGGTTGACGAAGCCTTTATGTGATCGTTTAAATTACTGCATTTAACTTCGCAAATGCCTAAGTGTAAGCGTTGGACTGATGTTTTTGTGGTGTGCAGATAGCTATGCCACCGCGAAGGGAGACACGTCTTACGCGCCTCGAGCCGGGGGAGGGCTCCGGTTCGAGTGATGTTCGTGAATGAGGGAGCAAATGGCCGCGCTTATTGGCGTGGTACAGCAGCAGGCGGAGGCCTCTCAGCGACAGGAGGAGGCTTCCCGCCAACGAGAGGAGGAGACCTCTCGTAGGCTGGAGGAGGCTTCTCGCCAAAGGGAGGAGGAGGCTTCTCGCAGGCTAGAGGAGGCGTTGCAGCGCCAGGAGGAAGCGACGAGGCGTCAGGCCGAACAAATTGAGAGGCTCCAGGACCTGTTGACGCGGCAGATTGAGGCGGCGCAGACGACGCATGAGCGCACAGCCTCGCCCCAAGTGGGGGCAACTACTGAAGGAGTGGCTATGGCGGCCGAGCCTATGGCGGCGCGCCCAGCACCATCTGTCGGGGCTACTAGAGGAGTGCCCCGGCGGGCCGACTCGGAGGTGGGTGATGCCGAGTACGCGGCCCAGAGAGCGGAGCAAAATAGGGCGATGGAGGTTCTCGCCGACTTCCAGAAATTTCACCCTCCTACCTTCAGCGGCGACAAATCCGATCCAATGGTGGTGGAGTCGTGGATTGACTCCATGGAGCGACTGTTCCTAACCCTTCGGGTGCCGGTGCGGGACCGTGTTACTGTGGCGGTTCCCCACCTCGATAATGTGGCACACCGTTGGTGGAAAGCAGAGTTGGAGAGAAGGGCTAGGACGGCATTGCCGGAGCATCGTGGGAAGAATTCAAGGAGCTCTTCTTCGCCACATATTTCCCGACAGTGCGAAGCAACAAATGGAAGATGACTTCACAAAAATCTTCGCCAGGGAAGCCGCTCAGTTCAAGAATACGAGTGCGAGTTCTCTCGCATCGTCAGTGTTTACCCACCGTGGTGCGCAGTCAGTGGGATAAGGTGCGATGTTTCGAGAGGGGCCTTCGACCGGCGATCTACTCAAAGGTCCAACCATTCAACATTGCAACTTATCGGGAGATTGAGTTCATAATAGACTTGGTTCCCGGGACGGCTCCAGTTTCAAAGGCTCCTTATAGGATGGCCCCGGCGGAGTTAAAGGAGCTTAAGGCTCAATTGCAAGATTTACTGGACAAGGGTTTCATTAGACCTAGCGTATCCCCTTGGGGAGCTCCGGTCCTATTTGTGAAGAAAAAGGACGGATCGCTGCGGTTATGTGTGGATTATCGGGAGCTCAACAAATTGACAATCAAGAACCGATATCCATTACCGAGAATCGATGATTTGTTCGACCAATTGCAAGGTTCCCGGGTATTTCAAAAATTGACCTTCAATCGGGATATCATCAATTGAAGATTAAGCCGGAGGATGTGCACAAAACAGCTTTAGAACGCGGTATGGACATTATGAATTCACTGTAATGCCTTTCGGGCTGACGAATGCCCCGGCGGCATTCATGGATTTAATGAACCGCGTTTTTCAGCCTTTCCTAGACCGATTTGTCGTTGTCTTCATTGACGACATTTTAGTCTACTCTCGAAGTGACGACGAGCACGAGGATCACCTACGACAGGTTCTACAAGTGCTTCGAGAGCAGAGCCTATTCGCGAAGTTGAAGAAATGCGAATTCTGGCTCCGGGAAGTGGCGTTCTTAGGACATGTGATTTCTGAGACGGGGGTGTCTGTAGACCCCAAGAAAATTGAAGCAGTGAAAGATTGGCCGCGACCAACAAATGTCACCGAGATTCGAAGCTTTATCGGACTCGCGGGCTATTATAGGCGGTTTGTGGAAGGGTTCTCTAAAATTACCGTTCCACTCACCAGCCTTACAAGAAAAGGAGCTAAGTTCATTTGGAGTGATGCTTGTGAGAGAAGCTTCCAATTGCTCAAGGACAAGTTGACGACGGCTCCAATTCTTGCTCTACCCGTTGCGGGAAAGGGTTCGTGGTTTATAGTGATGCTTCAGGGACTGGATTGGGGTGTGTACTCATGCAGGACGAGAGGGTTATAGCCTATGCCTCCCGGCAGCTGAAGAGTTATGAAAAGAACTACCCCACTCACGATCTCGAGCTTGCCGCGGTGATTTTTGCACTAAAGATATGGCGGCATTACCTCTATGGGGAACATTGCGAGATTTACACGGATCACAAAAGCCTCAAATATTTGTTCACTCAGAAGGAATTAAACCTGAGGCAGCGCCGATGGCTGGAACTCCTAAAGATTATGATGTTAGCATCTTGTACACCCGGGGAAAGCAAATGTGGTGGCCGACGCGCTAAGCAGGAAGTCCGTGGAAAATCTTGCCATGATCATCACCGACCAATACCCGTTGCAATCCGAAATGAGACGGATGGGCTTGGAGGTTGTGGCTTCCGGTGCCCCCGCGAAGCTTATGACGCTCGTTGTGCAACCTACCTTGTTGGAGAGAATTAAAGAAAAGCAAATGGCGGATGAAAAGCTCCAAAAGGCGAGATCTGATCTAGAAAGCGGTGAGGCAAAGGATTTTACTGTGGATTCTGAGGGGATCCTAAGGTTTCGGGGTCGCGTGTGTGTACCTAATGATGAGGATATTCGTGAAATGATCCTTCAAGAAGCACACCGATCGCCGTATACTATCCACCCCGGGCGGCACAAAAATGTATAAGGACCTGAGGGCGCAGTTCTGGTGGCCAGGTATGAAAAAGGATGTTGGACACTTCGTGGCCAGATGCTTAGTGTGCCAACAAGTCAAGGCTGAACATAGACTCCCTGCGGGCAAGCTTCAAAATCTGCCGATTCCCGTGTGGAAATGGGAGAACATCGCTATGGATTTTATCGTGGGCTTGCCTCGGTCTCAAGCAGGCCACGACGCGATTTGGATGGTTGTGGATAGGTTAACCAAGCGGCTCATTTCCTGCCTGTCCACACCACCTGGTCTAGGGATAAATTGGCGCAGTTGTATATTGATGAGATTATGCGCCTCCATGGAGTTCCTGTTTCTATAGTGTCGGATCGGGATCCCCGATTCGTGTCACAATTTTGGAAGAGCTTCCACGAGACTTTGGGAACACGCCTGGATTTCTCTACGGCTTATCACCCTCAGAGCGATGGTCAATCTGAGAGGACCAATCAAATCCTCGAAGATATGCTCAGGGCGTGTGTCTTGGACTATGGGACCAGGGTGGCAGCGATATTTGCCGATGGCGGAGTTCGCCTACAATAACAGCTATCAAGCCAGCATCGGAATGGCACCTTTTGAGGCACTCTATGGCAGAAAGTGCAGGTCTCCACTGCATTGGAGTGAGGTTGGCGAGAGATCATCACTGGGTCCTGATGTATTGCAAGAAGCCGAGGAAAAGGTGCAAATCGCGCGTCAACGTCTGGTGACAGCGCAAAGTCGGCAAAAGAGCTATGCGGATAAAAGGCGGCGCGACCTAGAGTTTAAGGTCGGGGATCATGTATTTTTGAAGGCGTCGCCCACGAAGGGAGTAGTGCGATTTGGGATGCGAGGAAAGTTGAACCCTCGTTTTCTTGGACCTTACGAGGTTTTGGAGCGAGTTGGCCCAGTGGCCTATAAAATAGCTTTGCCCCCAGATTTGGCAGGAATTCATGATGTGTTCCATGTGTCACAACTCCGCCAGTATGTCCACGACCCGACGCACATAATCAACTACCCACCACTCGATCTACGGGAGGATATGAGCTACGATGAGTTCCCGTATAAGATTATTGATCGGCGTGATAGGAAGCTCAGGAACCGCTCCATTCCTTATGTGAAAGTGCTTTGGACGAGGCATAGCGAGAGGAGGCCACGTGGGAGCCTGAAGCTGTGATGCGGGAGCATTATCCTCGCTTGTTCGAGGAATAAATCCCAAGGTACGTGAGTTTTAGTTTCGCGGACGAAACTCCTAAAGGAGGGGAGAATGTAGTGCACCGATTTCTGCGAAATAGCAAAATTCGGTAAAAATGCTTGTAACGCGTTTCAAATATGATTACAAGTGGGTTTGAAGTGTTTTGAATCAACGCAAAAGCCGTTGGGTCGAAAAGTGAGTTGTGGTTGAGAAACGAAGCCTCAAATTGCAAAATTGGGACTCGTGTTCGCCGAGTTCGCAAAATGGCAAAATTCGGCGAGAGGACTTGTAACGTGTTTTAAACATGATTACAGTCGAGTTCGGTGCGTTTCGGGCTGACGCGAAGGGCATCGGGTCGAAAAGTGACTTGAACCCGAGGACTTAGCCAAATCTGGAATTTCTGAAATTTTTAATCGCGAAGCGTTTTCGGAGCCCTGTTTCGAGGGCTTCGAGTGCCCCAAAATTTTAAAAGAAATCGTGGGGTGACTCACAAAAGTTTTCTTATTAAAAGGGGCGAAAAACCTAGGTATGTTATTAAGAAAAAATCGGAGAACGAAGCGAAGAAAAATGCTTCGTGATCGCTGAAATTGCAGTTTTGACAGCCAAGTCTATCGCGAAGCGTTTTCGGAGCCCTGTTTCGAGGGCTTCGAGTGCCCCAAAATTTTAAAAGAAATCGTGGGGTGACTCACAAAAGTTTTCTTATTAAAAGGGGCGAAAAACCTAGGTATGTTATTAAGAAAAAATCGGAGAACGAAGCGAAGAAAAATGCTTCGTGATTGCTGAAACTGCAGTTTTGACAGCCCAAGTCTATCGCGAAGCATTTTCGGGGCTCTCTTTCGAGGGCTTAGAGTAGTCCAAAATTTTAAATAAAATCGTGGGAAGTTTAAGAAAAATTTGTAGATTAAAGGGGTGAAGAGAAATTACAAATTTGATTTCTCAGTTGACGGGAAAACGAGGCGAAAGAGGGCTATCCGATAAGGCTCACTGCAGGAAATTCTGCAGGAAATGGGCAGTTTGGGATAATTTCAAAATTCGGGGGCATTTTAGTAAATTCCCTTTCTTTTCCCAACCACCCACTGCAGAGGAATAAATGACCCCTCTCTATCCCCTCCCCCTCACACGCATCCACTCTCTCTCTCAGCTAGAGGAAACGAAAGAGGAGAAGAAAGGAGAAGAAAAAGAAGAAGAAGAGAAAAAAAGAAGAAGAAGAAGAAGAAGAAGAAGAAGAAGAAGAAGAAGTAAAAGGAGAAAGAAAAGGTAACTCTTCTCTCTCTTTCTCTCTCTCTCTCTCTCTCTCTCTCCCTCTCTCTCCCTCTCTCTCTCTGGCAGCCAGGCTGCTGCGCAAGGCAGCAGCAATGCTGCCTTGCGCAGCTGCTGGTGCTGCAGCAGCTGCTGCTGCTACCAGCAGCAGCAGCAGCTGCTGTTTCTGCTGCTTGGGCAGCAGCTTGTAGCTGCTGCCCAGCAGCAGATTGTGGGGGAGAAAAGGGGGTGGGGGCTTAACCAGCTGCAGCAGCAGCATGTGCTGCAGCTGCTGCTGCTTTTATGCAGCAGCAGCTGCACCATGCTACTGCTTAGCTGCTGCTGCTGCTAAGCAGCAGCAGCTAGGCAGCCTTGGTGGCTGCGCAAGGCAGCTTCAATGCTGCCTTGCGCAGCATGTATGAGCCCTGCTGCCTGGGCAGCAGCTGTGCAAGCTGCTGCCCAGCAGCAGGTTGACATGTTCAAAAAAAAAAAAAAAAAAAGAGAGTTGGGCAGCTGCCTGCAGCTGCAATGGCAGCTGCATTGGCAGCTGCCTTATGCAGCTGCAAGACCTGTTGCAGCTGCTGCTGCTACAAGTAGCAGCAGCAGCAGCAACAGCAGGAGCTGCTGCTTGGGCAGCAGCTATATAAGTTGCTGCCCAGCAGCAGGGGCACTTATACAAAAAAAAAGGAGAGAAGAAAATAGAAGAAGAGAATGGAGAAAAGAAAAGAAGGAAAAGAATGAAGAAAAGAAAAGAAAAGAATGAAGAAAAACTTCTTCTTTCTTTTCTCCAATTGCAAACTTCCAAATTTCTCAATGTTGCAAGAATGCAAAATTGAGGAATTGGGGGTGGGGGAATTGCTTGATTTGAGCTCCTCTAAAAATTTAGAGAGCATTAGGCTTTCTTCCAATTTAAAACTTGCAATTCTTAACTTAACAAGTGCAAATCGAAGAATTTGGGGGAAAATTGCTCAAATTGAGTTTTTTCAAAATTCGGGGGGCTTTTGACCCCGGATCGAGTTGAGCAAGTTTCTTTTTGGCAATAGGCCATGGGAGGATCATTTTTCTCCTATTTCTGTAAACCAGTCAAAAAGTAGCCTTTTTGTGCGAGAAAATGACCTAATTGGAGTTTTTCCCTTTCTTGCAAAAAGGGGGTAGTTTTACCGCCTTATCGAATTTAGAGAAATCATGTAAAGGCAATTGCTTCATCTTTGCCTTCCTTACAATGTAGGGGAGCCTCAAGGATCAAAGGAGTTGGAATTGTCTCCTGCAAGGACCAAAAGAACACATCGAGGTGGGGGATTCTATCGAGCGAGGGTGACCTCTCCCCTTATCTTTTGCTTGTTATTAGAAGCATGTTAATAGAGTGGCTAGGACAATAATTTCATGCTTATGTAGATGTGGTTGCGGTTTATGGAAATTTGACTTAGGAGAAAACTTAGATTAGGCTCTAATGTGTGGCATTCACTATAGGATTTCACGAGTGGCATGGTTGTTTGAGTCAAATAAGCGTGTGATGGAATTAGGGCCTAAATTAGAGTTATGTCTCTAAGGAAAGCATAGTTTAGTTGAGGTTAAAATCCAGAGTATTGGAAATCCCTAGAGTGGTCATAGGGAGTCGGGTTAATATACCTACACTTTAACTTCAACTTGAGCATAATGAAAGTTAAGAATTGAGTCCAAGGGACTTATGTACCTTAAGGCATGGACCTAGGGTAAATGCATGAGTATATTAAAAAGACAAGCTAAAAGCTTAATTGCAAAGAAAGAAAAAGGGCTAAGAGGCAATGTGAGCAATGTGAGCTATAAGCTCGATTGAGATGGAAGCTAAGTGCTAAAGAGCAAAAGAAAGGCAAAGGCCTAAAAGAGCAAAGAGGCTAAATGCAAAGCAATAAAAGAGATAATAAAACGAGCGCACCTACGGGGTGAAACGTGGCCCATGTTGGAGTAGCAGGCAGTGTCCCTCTCCGGGTAGAGACCCGTTCGGGACGTTTCCCCGTAGGGCGGGGTAACACTTGCGGGTGTTATCGGCAACCTTAGAGGACTTGTCTTATGGCAGCATGTCTGCCGGGCTAGGGCCCGTTGGGCAAGTTTCTCCGAGGGTTTAGCAACTTGAATTGAAACACAAGAAAGTTAATGAAAGTAATTTGGCAAGGGACAGGTTGGTTAGTTTGGCAACCTATAGCGACATAGAGCAATGTCATGGCAAAGGTAAAAGTATTAAGCATGCTAGCTAAGATTTACAGCTTTTATTTACTGTATTTCATTCTCTATTATATTGCTTCCATTAGACTAAGCGGTGCAGGGCATTTTCTCTCGGTGGTTGAACCCACTGGGAACTTGGTTGTAGTTCTCACACCCTTTGGGTGACTTCCCCACAGGTCCAGGTACATCGGGCGAGACACGCGACAAGGGCAAGCGCCCAGCAGAGTAGCGACCTAGCAGTCTAGAGTCGCCACCACCATTTTGGAGTTTCATTTTCTTGAGCGAACCTTGTATGTGAGGAACAATGTATAATTCTAAATGTTTAAGTTTCAAGTTGGAAGAAAGAAAAAAAAAAAAATATGTATGTATTTTGGTATTGTAGTCATGCTAAAAGAGAGTTGTAATATTAAACAAAAGTGTATGTCTTCGCTCAAGTTTTGTACTTTCATTTCTTCTAACTAGTTGTTGAATGATTGAAAGTTTAAATTTATAGTTCTCTACTCTGATTGCTTACTCTTCCGCTATATTGAAATGATATTGTTGGATTGAACCGTTCCTTTCGGGTCTTGAAAGGTCATGCCCGATTGGCGGGTCTGTTGGCGCGCCCGAACTGTTCAAATTGACGGTCTCGGGGCGTGACACAGCTCGCGCAACGCCTGCCAGTGGGCAGCCCGCGCGGCCCCAGCCAGTGCGGCGCCTACCTACGGGCAGCCCGCGCGGCGCCTGTCCGCGCGGCGCCTGCCTGCGGGCAGCCCCGCGCGGCACCTGCCCGCGCGGCGCGCTGCCTGCCGGCAGCCCCGCGTGGCACCAGCCCGCGCGACGCCTGCATGCATGCAGCCCCGCGCGGCGCCTGCCTGCAGGCAGCCCCGCGCGCCACCGGCCTGCCTGGCGCGCTACTCGCGGGCAGCCCTGCGCGGCACCAGCCCGCGCGGTGCGTTGCCTGCGACTCCGCGGCGGCGGCGGCGGCGCGGCGGTCTCACCCCTGAAAAGACGAACAACACATCCGTCCCGATCAAGAACTTCAATAAACGAAAAAAGTCACCTTCGTTCGCTGGAGAAGGAGGAAGAATAGGACCGCCCGCTCCTCGCCCGATCGATCCCTTAGAACGGGAACAATTCTCCTCCCCTTTCCCTGTCTTTCCGCCTGCATCCCTATACCGCCTTCTTGAAAAAAGAGAAAATTTGGATTGGGGTCTTCCGCTCGCACCCAGGTCTGACCTAACGCAACGAAAGGGAAGCGAGAATAACCTAAATCTCCATATCACAACCATAATCAATCGGGATTCAAACGAGGGGTTCAGATTACCTCGAAAAGTGTGCCGATCGCTAGCACGGATTATGACGCGCCCAAACTGATAGCGAACTTCAAAATTATTTATAGGAGATCCCGGGGTCGGAATTCGAATCCGATCGCACCACCGTTCACCATTTTGCGAGCTCTAGCACCTAAAAATACCTGCAAACCCCGACGGTCAGCCCAAAAATTCTCAAACTTTTAACCCCCACCAGACAACTAAATTAATAAAAATAAAATAAATTACAAATTTAGAAGGCGGGTACTACACTATCGAATAGTGGCACATGCAGGCTATAGTCGAAATCCACGCTCTCTCTCAGAACGGATATACTCAAGATTCTCAACATCTCGCACAACGGTCGAAATACTCACAACGACCCCGGGACCACCGTCAACCCCAAACGGTTCCCACAACACTAGTACCGGTCTCAACACAGCTACTAGACTCCACTCAGCCCCCGCAAGGACGAGTGCAACAATAAAGTATCTACCTGTGATAAACCCAATCAATGGACCAGTAAGAACTAGTATTGCCTGCTGTGCCTACCGTATCGGGTATGCTGGCCAACGCATAGCACCGATGAGAAGAAGGAGTCCCAAGGACTCAAAGCCTGCCTATCGCACACTTCGTAGTGGCACTCGAGGGGAGCGACCCACACGAGTAAAGTATCTCAGTAACAAGAATCATAAGTATCATAAAACAGCAGGACTGGATTACGACTATGATCAAAGTAGGAAAACCCATCCACTAAAGAAAACTCTGGTCCTCAATTAGATGCAATAGTACTCAATAAGTGGAAAACTCCGTCCACTAGAGAAATCTGATACCCAATCTTATGCATAAGTAAATATCCGGTCAACCGCCCAGTATCCGCGGTTGCCGTAATGCCCCATAATCCATAAACCCATAACCGACCTCCGGTTAACCGCCCAATATCCGCGGTTGCCGCACTATCCTGCCATCCACAATCAAGTACAACCGACACTCGGCCAACCGCCCAATATCGCGGTCGCCGCAATACCTACAATCCATAATCAAACCCAACCTATCCCAGACTCGAAGTCTCGACCACACTATCCCAAACTCCTGCTCGAACCTGAGCAACTTGAACCACATGACTGACTAAAAAGGAGAAAAGAAGCAAAGATGGTTTCTCCTAAGTCAAGTCCCAAGATGATAGTGTAGCAGTAAAAGATGGCCTATCTAGATGTCCATACAAGCTTGCATTTGTCCTCAAGAAAGGAAAAAGGGGAGTAAATCACGTAATAGCTCCACAAGGTATAATCACATGCCAAAATCACTAATGAACTACACCTGTCCATAATACATGATTCATAAGAAATCATCTCAGATGATATCCGCACATAGATACATAATCCTGCCCTGTCGCATAATCAAATCTCATAATAGCTATGTGCTAACATGGCATGCTAATAATCAAAAGAGCAATGTTCCCTACGGTAAGCTTTCCTTAATCATCATCATGGATATAGATCTTGCCCGTTCCCATAAGTCATAACATAAATAATTAACTGGCAATTTCTTATACAACTATCATTCCTAAGCATACCCCTCAACCACATATATTGTACTCTAAACATGCATGCATTCTAACATATAGAATTAGAGAACCGTCCACCGGTTCTGGAGACGAAGCAACCCACCTGAATCACTTTCCGCAGGCAAAGCCGAAGTCGGTGAAGTGCGCAGTCACTCGCTAACAACATTCGCCGAAACTGCATCCTCGGCACATCGTCGCTCTCTCTTCAGCCACGACCAACATCTTAGCCACACCATGTAGTGGTCCGGGTCCCCATGCTATTTTTCCGTGAATCCACAGTGTGAAACACCTATTGTTGGTGTGTCTGGCCCACAGTGCATCAAAGGATGCCACAGATGGACCCTGTGAGGTATCTAGTGTTGGATTGGCCTTCAGCTGCTTTTGCCGAATTTTAGAAAGGGTTTTTGTCACGCCCCGGAGGTTCTAAATAAGCGAAAAAGCGTATACATTTTTTTTTTAAAACAACCCCGCCTACCTGTCACGCCCCGCGGTCGAAACTGCGACCCAGGCTCGCCAACAGATCCGCCAGCTGTACGGAAATCTCCGCACAGACAAAGCGTAAGTCAGATCTATAGCTAAACATGTATCAGAGCAGAATAAGAATAAGTAGCTACAGAATCAAAAACTGGACATCTGAACATATAAAATCCAAAATACATAGTCATCTCCCACTATGAACATGATACAATAAATCTCTCAGACTGTCCAGTACAAAATAAAATCTCATATACAGGGTACATCTATCTCTGACTCTCAAATAAGCTGGTAAGGAACTATTCGGCCACGCCCTTACCTCGATCTGCTGCCTCCGCCCGAACCGGTGCCGGAACAGCTACCTCAGAAAAACCTGTCACCACAGCGGGTGCGAGAACTACTGCAGAAGGTAGTTCCCAGTGGGTACCGTCACCAATATCCACGATATGCCCACTAAGTCTACTGGAGGCAAGACAATAGGTATACAGATAGATAATATGAAAGCTAAAATGAAACTACAGATAATATGCCTCAAGTATCATGCTCAAAAGGAAAAAACTCAACTAAGAACATGTAATGCATCCACTCGCTCACGAGGTGCTCATATCAACCCAATCTCTATGACTGCCAAATCTGGTCCAGTTAAGCCTTAAGAATCTGCCAAATCTGGTCCAGTCAAGCCTCAGGAATCATGCCCAGTGGGTACCGTCACCAATATCCACAATATGCCCACTAAGTCTACTGGAGGCAAGACAATAGGTATACAGATAGATATATGAAAGCTGAAATGAAACTACAGCTAATATGTCTCAAGTATCATGCTCAAAGAAAAAACTCAACTAAGAACATGTAATGCATCCACTCGCTCACGAGGTGCTCACATCAACCCAATCTCTCTGACTGCCAAATCTTGTCCAGTCAAGCCTCAGGAATTATGCTCAAAGGAAAAATACTCAACTATGAACATGTAATGCATCCACTCACTCACGAGGTGGTCACATCAACCCAATCTCTCTAACTGCCAAATCTAGTCCAATCAAGTCTCAGGAATCATGCTCAAAGGAAAAATACTCAACTATGAACAAGTAATGCATCCACTCACTCACGAGGTGCTCACATCAATCCAATCTCTCTGACTGCCAATCTGGTCCAGTCAAGCCTGCGCCTCCCTAGTGTATCAACGTAGGGTTCTACCGGTACTCCAACCCAGTCAATAACTCGATCTGGTTGCCCGGTACACCAACCCGGTCAAGTCGGAATATCACGCAAAGCAACCTCATCAGGCGCATCATCATCATCGCATCCGGAGCGGTTCTCGAGGGGCGCTACCCCACCGAGAAATAAGCGTGTCTCATTTGGCTCAATAAGTGGCATCTGCAGGCTATAATGTAGTGGCCCTGGTTGTTACGGCATTTTGGTGTTGGCATATTTCGTGAGTCAAGTCAGTAAGTTGAGTCGGAGTCTTAAAGGGATCAAATTGTCAATCAGCAATCAAAGACTTAGAGAAGATTCAACAAGAGCTCAAGTTGACACTCAGTGTCTTGAGTCTTGAAGATTGAAGATGAAGAATTGTGGATCAGTTACATCAATCTCAAGAAGAAAGTATTCAAAAGGATCAGGTATGTTTAACTAAATAATTTTGGTGATCCGAATACTTTCTTATAGTGTAGAAACACTTGGATGAATTTTTAATTGCATAAAAATCAAAAACTGGACATGGGACATGTTCAGGATCCGGATCAGATGATCCAATCCGGATCCCGAAGGGTATTAGTTCATGTGCAAATCCAATCCGGATCCAAGCCTATTCTGATCCGGATCCCGAACATTGGATGTTGCTGAAATTCATGAACGATCCGGATCGGGCCTTGCAATCCGGATCCCGAACCCTTGGATTTCTGGAATCGTCAATCTCGTTACGACGATCCGGATCGCAGTAATCCGATCCGGATCGCCGTCCTGAAAATTTCCAGATAAGGTATGTTTTTGATTCTTATCTCTTTCCAAAGGTTTCTAAACTATAAATAGACACTTAGGGTTTCTCAAGAACGTGGGACCGATACCGAAAACACTTGAGAGCAACCCTAGAGGCTAGGTTTTTATCGTTCTTCTTTATAGCCTCTTTTAGGTCAATTCGACGGTTCTTCCAAGATCTATCTTTTGTCGAATTGATCTAATCTTTGCTTAGAGATTTCTTCTACGGTTCTTCAATGATAATCTAAGCAAAGGATCACCATCGAAGCCAATATTCTTATCGGCTGAGTTTGCGTCGTGGATTCGACGTGGCATCGTGGATTCGGTGTGCTAAAGGCGTTTCGTGGATTCGAAACGTGTGCTCGTGGATTCGAGTGGCGTTCGTGGATTCGAACGTGTGCAGTGGACGTGCAATCGGTGAGCGCAAGGTCCGAAGAAGTTGAAGGAGGGGTTTGAGTCCGTGGAGTCGGTAATCACCTTGTTATTCTTCTTTTCTTAGTGGATTGTTATTGCGTGTTGGTCCCGTGGTTTTTCTCCTGGATTGGAGTTTCCACGTAAATCTCGGTGTGTTGATTTTTATTTTCCGCATTGGTTTTTATTTTTGCACTGAGATTGGTTTTTATAATATTACACCTATTCACCCCCCTCTAGGTGTTTGATAGTACCTATTTAGATCCTTGTGGATCCTAAATAACTCTACAATTGGTATCAGAGCGGGTTTTAGGTTTATCTATCATGTCGGGTGAAAGTGGTAATATTTTTAGACCTCCTCTTTTTGATGGGACCAATTATGCATATTGGAAAGTGCGGATGAGAGCTTTTCTCATCTCTATTGATGAGCGTGTTTGGCAAACCGTGGAATACGGTTGGGTGCATCCTGTTGAGGAAGTAGGAAATTCTACTACCCCAAAACCTCGCTCTAGATGGTCCAAAGAGGAAATCGAAAGATCTTCTTACAATGGGAAAGGTATGAACGCTTTATATAATTCTCTTTCCTCGACTGAGTTTACAAGAATTTCCGCGTGTGAAACCGCGAAGGAAATTTGGGATATTCTCAAAATTACACATGAGGGTACTAATCTTGTAAAAATTCAAAAGCTCCAGATGCTTACAAGTCAATTTGACTCTATTCATATGGAAGAGCATGAATTGTTTACAGATTATTACACTAGACTTCAAGATGTAATTAATACATGTGCTAATTTAGGAGAAAAGATCCCGGAGTCGAAAATTGTAAGAAAGATTCTTCGGACTCTTCCGGAACGGTTTAGGGCAAAGGTTACCGCCATTGAAACCGTTAGTCATCCGGATGAGATGAGTGTAGAGGAATTAGTAGGTGCTTTGCAAACTTATGAGATGACTTTTCCTACTAATCAAAATTCTTCCAAGTCTTCTTCTAAGCTTACAGGTATTGCATTCAAATCAACAAAGGAAGAAGATGACGAATCGAGTTCCGACGATGAAATCTCTTTTGCCGATTTTGAAGAACAATTGGCGCGGATCACAAAGAAATTTCGTCGGAAATTTTGGAAGAATCGAACCGATGGATCTTCATCCACGAAACCATCTAAAGGATCATCGGGTTCTAAATCCTCTAAACTCAAAGGCGTTGCAAAACCTTCTAAAGAAAAAGAAAAAGATGATTTCGAAGGGGAAATCCGATGTTATCGATGCAAAGGCTACGGCCATATTTCAACGGATTGTCCTTCTAAGAAATCATACAAAAAGAAGGCTTTGCAAGCAAAAACTTGGGACGATTCTAGTTTCGATGAATCGACCTCAAGTGAAGAGGAAAAAGAAAAATTTGTTGCTTTTCATGCCTCTCAAATTCCCTCTTCTAATTTGTGTTTATCATCTTTAGTCACTGACTCTATTCCTTTGATTTTGCATGAAACATCAACATCCGGAGGAGAGTCATCAAGTGAGGGGGAGTCGGACGAAGAAGAACTCGTTGAGGCATACCAACAACTTCTTGCGGAATCAAAGAAGATGGCCAAGCATATCAAGAAGTTGAGGAAGCAACGACTTGAAGATCAAGACGAGAATCAAGCGTTAAAGATCAAACTTCATGATCTCGAGGAGGAACAAGGACGTTTATTGGATAATAATAAAATCCTCCAAGAAAAGCTAAACCAATCGGAGACGAACGCAAAATCATATATGGACAAGATTGGTTTTCTTGAAAAGCAGTTTGAGGAGATTCATGTCACCAACCAAGCTTTGACCAAGCAAGTTCATCAACTTAAATCCGACATACAAAGGCTTTCAACCGGTTCCAAGAAACTAGATTGTATGTCCGGATTAGGTCAAACAAGCAAGGTTGGTTTGGGATTTAAAAAGAACCAAACTGTGCATGCTTCAAGTTCCACAATGAAATTGAAAGGAAAAACTTGTCACCTATGTGGACTTGAAGGACATTTGGTGAAGAATTGCCCGAAAAAGAGAAAGAAAAATCCTTCGGCAACTTCATCTACGGAGCGGACTCAACGGAATCAAAAGACACATCAAGTCAAAGGAGTTCACTCAACCCACCAAAGGTCCGAGCCACAACATCAATCATACAAGTGGATCATTGCGAGGCAAAGACCTAAGGTGGATCAACAGTCAAAGCGGACAACCCCCGGCCACAACGAATCAAGACAACCCAAAATCCAGCGATTTTGGATTCGGAAAGGTGATATCTTTCCTTGTCTTAAGTTCTAAATAGCTTATGACTGTATGTAATGCTTTGATTGGTTTTCCTTTCATATTTTTCTTAATCTTTGCATTACATGTTTTTCAATGCTCTTTGTTTTTATACTTTGTTTTTGAACAAAAGGGTTTTTATTGAACAAGTGCATTGAATAAAAAGGGCTTCACGTTCATTCACTCCAAATTAATTTTATATGGATTATCAACTTTACTCCATAATCATAATCTTGAAGATACTTCATTATAGGAGTTTTTGATAGTTATAAGCATCAAATTTTAGAAATCATGTGTGATCTTTAGATGCTTAATCTATCTCGGTTGTGTGAATTCTTTGTGACAACACAAGTTGAGCATTGGTTATATTGACTTTAATTGCATCTTTTCACGCATTTAGAAATCTATTATGCTTTTGACATCATAATATTTCGATGTTGCAATGATCATTTATGTTAATTAATTCATCTTTTAAGTGATCAAAGTCAATTTCTCTCTCAATGATCTCTTGGTATAGTCATTATCTTATTTGACTATTTAGTCGAGTATGAATGCGAGATCAATTTTTGGTTGAATACCTTATATATTAAATAATTGATAGCCAATTGAGGGGGAGTCAAAGAAAAGTAAAATGCTCAAAAGATGTGGAAAGAGTTACATCCCAATGAGGAGTGTGAAAACTACCACCACATGGAGGAAAGAGCTACCACCTCGGTCGTCCGAGTACTGTGTGCAGCTACCACATGAATACCAAGCATGGTTTTGTCAATTTTGATTAATAAAATGCATATTGAAATACTTGACTCTGTCAAATTTCAAGGTTGGTATAAGGTGGGATTTTTAACGAAAGATGCTCAAAGAGCCACTCCTTCAACAGATTGTCTAGATATATTATCTAACTTATCTGGGATTTCAAACATCTATTGATCTTGGTATTTCATTTTCTTTACCAAAATTGATGATTTGATAAAGGCATTACGCATAAGATCATGTTAGATGTGATTGAAGTTGTTCAACTTTAAGGGTTTTAATTTTCATAAATTTTCGTTTCATTTTTGAGTATTTTTGATAGATTTGGTATAATCTATTTCTTGTTGCATGAAACGATGACTTTTGTTTAAAGTTGATGCGCTAAAGTGCTTACATACTTTTTCTGGTTTTTATGGAATTTTTCTAAATTATTCTGATGAAAGGGTAGAATTCAAGATTGATGTCATTTGGAAATCTCCGTAAGTCATCTTTGTAAATTCGTTACATCTTGATAGAGTTTGGATCTCAAGATTATTTTTGATGACTTGTGTTTGATGAATATAACATGAAAAACTGTTTATAATGTTTTATCTTTGTTTTTCATGATTTAGGAGTAAATCTTTTTAATTTTGTGAAATTAATTGGATTGAATGACATCTTGTGAATTCATTGGTTAAAGCACTTAAATTGATTTCTTGATGGAATACAAATCGGTATTTGAAAAGATTCTAAAATCTGGATTTGTTTCAAGAATTATTTGATTTTTGCTTTCTGGTACCGGTACGCAATCTGCATTTTTGTTATATACCGGAACTGAGCTTTTATCTCTCTTTCTCTATGAACTAATGTTGTTAGTGATTTCCTTTTGTCTAGTATGTTCACTGTTTGACAATTTGTGACAAAAAGGGGGAGAAGAGAAATGACGGAGATGAGATCATCAAGAGAGGACAAACGAAAATGAAAAATGGGGAGAACGGAAAATGATGATCGTATCACAAAGGGGGAGAACATAGATGCTCAAGAACATGGAGAACATGGAGAACATGTTAGAGATGCTCAAGATAGGGGGAGATAAAGAAAAAATTGAAAGAGCCGAAAAACAAAAGAACCAAAAGGACGAATCAAATGTAGGATTTTAATTTCTAACGACTAACGTTTGATTTTGTTTGGAGTTTTGTTTTGCAGGAATTACATCACTTTAAGACTCCAAGTCCTAAGTCATAGAGTATGTTCTAGGACTGTTTGGTTCAAATGTAATTTTGTATTTATTGGATCTTTCACGCAAAGAAAATCAATGTTTTGGTGATGACATTGAATTTCGATTTTTTGGTTTAAGATGAGTGACTTGAGCGTTTTTATGTATTTTTGGGTTTTGTCACGAAATTGCCAAAGGGGGAGATTGTTACGGCATTTTGGTGTTGGCATATTTCGTGAGTCAAGTCAGTAAGTTGAGTCGGAGTCTTAAAGGGATCAAATTGTCAATCAGCAATCAAAGACTTAGAGAAGATTCAACAAGAGCTCAAGTTGACACTCAGTGTCTTGAGTCTTGAAGATTGAAGATGAAGAATTGTGGATCAGTTACATCAATCTCAAGAAGAAAGTATTCAAAAGGATCAGGTATGTTTAACTAAATAATTTTGGTGATCCGAATACTTTCTTATAGTGTAGAAACACTTGGATGAATTTTTAATTGCATAAAAATCAAAAACTGGACATGGGACATGTTCAGGATCCGGATCAGATGATCCAATCCGGATCCCGAAGGGTATTAGTTCATTGCAAATCCAATCCGGATCCAAGCCTATTCTGATCCGGATCCCGAACATTGGATGTTGCTGAAATTCATGAACGATCCGGATCGGGCCTTGCAATCCGGATCCCGAACCCTTGGATTTCTGGAATCGTCAATCTCGTTACGACGATCCGGATCGCAGTAATCCGATCCGGATCGCCGTCCTGAAAATTTCCAGATAAGGTATGTTTTTGATTCTTATCTCTTTCCAAAGGTTTCTAAACTATAAATAGACATTTAGGGTTTCTCAAAAACGTGGGACCGATACCGAAAACACACTGAGAGCAACCCTAGAGGCTAGGTTTTTATCGTTCTTCTTTATAGCCTCTTTTAGGTCAATTCGACGGTTCTTCCAAGATCTATCTTTTGTCGAATTGATCTAATCTTTGCTTAGAGATTTCTTCTACGGTTCCTCATGATAATCTAAGCAAAGGATCACCATCGAAGCCAATATTCTTACCGGCTGAGTTTGCGTCGTGGATTCGACGTGGCACGTGGATTCGGTGTGCTAAAGGCGTTTCGTGGATTCGAAACGTGTGCTCGTGGATTCGAGTGGCGTTCGTGGATTCGAACGTGTGCAGTGGACGTGCAATCGGTGAGCGCAAGGTCCGAAGAAGTTGAAGGAGGGGTTTGAGTCCGTGGAGTCGGTAATCACCTTGTTATTCTTCTTTTCTTAGTGGATTGTTATTGCGTGTTGGTCCCGTGGTTTTTCTCCTGGATTGGAGTTTCCACGTAAATCTCGGTGTGTTGATTTTTATTTCCGCATTGGTTTTTATTTTGCACTGAGATTGTTTTTAAATATTACACCTATTCACCCCCCTCTAGGTGTTTGATAGTACCTATTTAGATCCTTGTGGATCCTAAATAACTCTACACTGGTTTCCCATCAAACGTTCTTCCCGTGTGATCCCCTTTAGACACTATGTTGGGTTCTTGCCCATGGGCATCAAAGGGATGCCACAGATAGACCCT
>JAQOTM010000079.1:201356-312598 GCA_029168755.2 Tillandsia fasciculata | reverse complement strand
GAGCAGAGCTATTCGCGGAAGTGAAGAAATGCGAATTCTGGCTCCGGGGAAGTGGCGTTCTTCGTAGGACATGTGATTTCTGAGACGGGGGGTTCTGTAGACCCCAAGAAAAATTGAAGCAGTGAAAGATTGGCCGCGACCAACAAATGTCACCGAGATTCGAAGCTTTATCGGACTCGCGGGCTATTATAGGCGGTTTGTGGAAGGGTTCTCTAAAATTACCGTTCCACTCACCAGCCTTACAAGAAAAGGAGCTAAGTTCATTTGGAGTGATGCTTGTGAGAGAAGCTTCCAATTGCTCAAGGACAAGTTGACGACGGCTCCAATTCTTGCTCTAGCCCGTTGCGGGAAAAGGGTTCGTGGTTTATAGTGATGCTTCAGGGACTGGATTGGGGTGTGTACTCATGCAGGACGAGAGGGTTATAGCCTATGCCTCCCGGCAGCTGAAGAGTTATGAAAAGAACTACCCCACTCACGATCTCGAGCTTGCCGCGGTGATTTTTGCACTAAAGATATGGCGGCATTACCTCTATGGGGAACATTGCGAGATTTACACGGATCACAAAGCCTCAAATATTTGTTCACTCAGAAGGAATTAAACCTGAGGCAGCGCCGATGGCTGGAACTCCTAAAAGATTATGATGTTAGCATCTTGTACACCCGGGGAAAGCAAATGTGGTGGCCGACGCGCTAAGCAGGAAGTCCGTGGAAAATCTTGCCATGATCATCACCGACCAATACCCGTTGCAATCCGAAATGAGACGGATGGGCTTGGAGGTTGTGGCTTCCGGTGCCCCCGCGAAGCTTATGACGCTCGTTGTGCAACCTACCTTGTTGGAGAGAATTAAAGAAAAGCAAATGGCGGATGAAAAGCTCCAAAAGGCGAGATCTGATCTAGAAAGCGGTGAGGCAAAGGATTTTACTGTGGATTCTGAGGGGATCCTAAGGTTTCGGGGTCGCGTGTGTGTACCTAATGATGAGGATATTCGTGAAATGATCCTTCAAGAAGCACACCGATCGCCGTATACTATCCACCCCGGCGGCACAAAAATGTATAAGGACCTGAGGGCGCAGTTCTGGTGGCCAGGTATGAAAAAGGATGTTGGACACTTCGTGGCAGATGCTTAGTGTGCCAACAAGTCAAGGCTGAACATAGACTCCCTGCGGGCAAGCTTCAAAATCTGCCGATTCCCGTGTGGAAATGGGAGAACATCGCTATGGATTTTATCGTGGGCTTGCCTCGGTCTCAAGCAGGCCACGACGCGATTTGGATGGTTGTGGATAGGTTAACCAAGGCGGCTCATTTCCTGCCTGTCCACACCACCTGGTCTAGGGATAAATTGGCGCAGTTGTATATTGATGAGATTATGCGCCTCCATGGAGTTCCTGTTTCTATAGTGTCGGATCGGGATCCCCGATTCGTGTCACAATTTTGGAAGAGCTTCCACGAGACTTTGGGAACACGCCTGGATTTCTCTACGGCTTATCACCCTCAGAGCGATGGTCAATCTGAGAGGACCAATCAAATCCTCGAAGATATGCTCAGGGCGTGTGTCTTGGACTATGGACCAGGGTGGCAGCGATATTTGCCGATGGCGGAGTTCGCCTACAATAACAGCTATCAAGCCAGCATCGGAATGGCACCTTTTGAGGCACTCTATGGCAGAAAGTGCAGGTCTCCACTGCATTGGAGTGAGGTTGGCGAGAGATCATCACTGGGTCCTGATGTATTGCAAGAAGCCGAGGAAAAGGTGCAAATCGCGCGTCAACGTCTGGTGACAGCGCAAAGTCGGCAAAAGAGCTATGCGGATAAAAGGCGGCGCGACCTAGAGTTTAAGGTCGGGGATCATGTATTTTTGAAGGCGTCGCCCACAAGGGAGTAGTGCGATTTGGGATGCGAGGAAAGTTGAACCCTCGTTTTCTTGGACCTTACGAGGTTTTGGAGCGAGTTGGCCCAGTGGCCTATAAAATAGCTTTGCCCCCAGATTTGGCAGGAATTCATGATGTGTTCCATGTGTCACAACTCCGCCAGTATGTCCACGACCCGACGCACATAATCAACTACCCACCACTCGATCTACGGGAGGATATGAGCTACGATGAGTTCCCGTATAAGATTATTGATCGGCGTGATAGGAAGCTCAGGAACCGCTCCATTCCTTATGTGAAAGTGCTTTGGACGAGGCATAGCGAGGAGGAGGCCACGTGGGAGCCTGAAGCTGTGATGCGGGAGCATTATCCTCGCTTGTTCGAGGAATAAATCCCAAGGTACGTGAGTTTTAGTTTCGCGGACGAAACTCCTAAAGGAGGGGAGAATGTAGTGCACCGATTTCTGCGAAATAGCAAAATTCGGTAAAAATGCTTGTAACGCGTTTCGAATATGATTACAAGTGGGTTTGAAGTGTTTTGAATCAACGCAAAAGCCGTTGGGTCGAAAAGTGAGTTGTGGTTGAGAAACGAAGCCTCAAATTGCAAAATTGGGACTCGTGTTCGCCGAGTTCGCAAAATGGCAAAATTCGGCGAGAGACTTGTAACGTGTTTTAAACATGATTACAGTCGAGTTCGGTGCGTTTCGGGCTGACGCGAAGGGCATCGGGTCGAAAAGTGACTTGAACCCGAGGACTTAGCCAAATCTGGAATTTCTGAAATTTTTAATCGCGAAGCGTTTTCGGAGCCCTGTTTCGAGGGCTTCGAGTGCCCCAAAATTTTAAAAGAAATCGTGGGGTGACTCACAAAAGTTTTCTTATTAAAAGGGGCGAAAAACCTAGGTATGTTATTAAGAAAAAATCGGAGAACGAAGCGAAGAAAAATGCTTCGTGATCGCTGAAATTGCAGTTTTGACAGCCAAGTCTAATCGCGAAGCGTTTTCGGAGCCCTGTTTCGAGGGCTTCGAGTGCCCCAAAATTTTAAAAGAAATCGTGGGGTGACTCACAAAAGTTTTCTTATTAAAAGGGGCGAAAAACCTAGGTATGTTATTAAGAAAAAATCGGAGAACGAAGCGAAGAAAAATGCTTCGTGATTGCTGAAACTGCAGTTTTGACAGCCCAAGTCTATCGCGAAGCATTTTCGGGGCTCTCTTTCGAGGGCTTAGAGTAGTCCAAAATTTTAAATAAAATCGTGGGAAGTTTAAGAAAAATTTGTAGATTAAAGGGGTGAAGAGAAATTACAAATTTGATTTCTCAGTTGACGGGAAAACGAGGCGAAAGAGGGCTATCCGATAAGGCTCACTGCAGGAAATTCTGCAGGAAATGGGCAGTTTGGGATAATTTCAAAATTCGGGGGCATTTTAGTAAATTCCCTTTCTTTTCCCAACCACCCACTGCAGAGGAATAAATGACCCCTCTCTATCCCCTCCCCCTCACACGCATCCATCCACTCTCTCTCTCAGCTAGAGGAAACGAAAGAGGAGAAGAAAGGAGAAGAAAAAGAAGAAGAAAGAGAAGAAAAAGAAGAAGAAGAAGAAGAAGAAGAAGAAGAAGAAGAAGAAGTAAAAGGAGAAAGAAAAGGTAACTCTTCTCTCTCTCTTTCTCTCTCTCTCTCTCTCTCTCTCTCCCTCTCTCTCCCTCTCTCTCTCTTGGCAGCCAGGCTGCTGCGCAAGGCAGCAGCAATGCTGCCTTGCGCAGCTGCTGGTGCTGCAGCAGCTGCTGCTGCTACCAGCAGCAGCAGCAGCTGCTGTTTCTGCTGCTTGGGCAGCAGCTTGTAGCTGCTGCCCAGCAGCAGATTGTGGGGGAGAAAAGGGGGTGGGGGCTTAACCAGCTGCAGCAGCAGCATGTGCGCAGCTGCTGCTGCTTTTATGCAGCAGCAGCTGCACCATGCTACTGCTTAGCTGCTGCTGCTGCTAAGCAGCAGCAGCTAGGCAGCCTTGGTGGCTGCGCAAGCAGCTTCAATGCTGCCTTGCGCAGCATGTATGAGCCCTGCTGCCTGGGCAGCAGCTGTGCAAGCTGCTGCCCAGCAGCAGGTTGACATGTTCAAAAAAAAAAAAAAAAAAAGAGAGTTGGGCAGCTGCCTGCAGCTGCAATGGCAGCTGCATGGCAGCTGCCTTATGCAGCTGCAAGACCTGTTGCAGCTGCTGCTGCTACAAGTAGCAGCAGCAGCAGCAACAGCAGGAGCTGCTGCTTGGGCAGCAGCTATATAAGTTGCTGCCCAGCAGCAGGGGCACTTATACAAAAAAAAAGGAGAGAAGAAAATAGAAGAAGAGAATGGAGAAAAGAAAAAAGAAGGAAAAGAATGAAGAAAAGAAAAGAAAAGAATGAAGAAAAACTTCTTCTTTCTTTTCTCCAATTGCAAACTTCCAAATTTCTCAATGTTGCAAGAATGCAAAATTGAGGAATTGGGGGTGGGGGAATTGCTTGATTTGAGCTCCTCTAAAAATTTAGAGAGCATTAGGCTTCTTCCAATTTAAAACTTGCAATTCTTAACTTAACAAGTGCAAATCGAAGAATTTGGGGGAAATTGCTCAAATTGAGGTTTTTTCAAAATTCGGGGGGCTTTTTGACCCCGGATCGAGTTGAGCGAGTTTCTTTTGGCAATAGGGCCATGGGAGGATCATTTTTCTCCTATTTCTGTAAACCAGTCAAAAAAGGTACTTTTTTGGGGTGCGAGAAAATGACCTAATTGGAGTTTTTCCCTTCCTTTCTTGCAAAAAGGGGGTAGTTTTTTAACCGCCTTATCGAATTTAGAGAAATCATGTAAGGCAATTGCTTCATCTTTGCCTTCCTTACAATGTAGGGAGCCTCAAGGATCAAAGGATTGGAATTGTCTCCTGCAAGGACCAAAAGAACACATCGAGGTGGGGGATTCTATCGAGCGAGGGTGACCTCTCCCCTTATCTTTTGCTTGTTATTAGAAGCATGTTAATAGAGTGGCTAGGACAATAATTTCATGCTTATGTAGATGTGGTTGCGGTTTATGGAAATTTGACTTAGTAGAAAACTTAGATTAGGCTCTAATGTGTGGCATTCACTATAGGATTTCACGAGTGGCATGGTTTTTGAGTCAAATAAGCGTGTGATGGAATTAGGGCCTAAATTAGAGTTATGTCTCTAAGGAAAGCATAGTTTAGTTGAGGTTAAAATCCAGAGTATTGGAAATCCCTAGAGTGGTCATAGGGAGTCGGTTTAATATACCTACACTTTAACTTCAACTTGAGCATAATGAAAGTTAAGAATTGAGTCCAAGGGACTTATGTACCTTAAGGCATGGACCTAGGGTAAATGCATGAGTATATTAAAAAGACAAGCTAAAAGCTTAATTGCAAAGAAAGAAAAAGGGCTAAGAGGCAATGTGAGCAATGTGAGCTATAAGCTCGATTGAGATGGAAGCTAAGTGCTAAAGAGCAAAAGAAAGGCAAAGGCCTAAAAGAGCAAAGAGGCTAAATGCAAAGCAATAAAAGATAATAAAACGAGCGCACCTACGGGGTGAAACGTGCCCATGTTGGAGTAGCAGGCAGTGTCCCTCTCCCGGGTAGAGACCCGTTCGGGACGTTTCCCCGTAGGGCGGGGTAACACTTGCGGGTGTTATCGGCAACCTTAGAGGACTTGTCTTATGGCAGCATGTCTGCCGGGCTAGGGCCCGTTGGGCAAGTTTCTCCGAGGGTTTAGCAACTTGAATTGAAACACAAGAAAGTTAATGAAAGTAATTTGGCAAGGGACAGGTTGGTTAGTTTGGCAACCTATAGCGACATAGAGCAATGTCATGGCAAAGGTAAAAGTATTAAGCATGCTAGCTAAGATTTACAGCTTTTATTTACTGTATTTCATTCTCTATATTATTGCTTCCATTAGACTAAGCGGTGCAGGGCATTTTCTCTCGGTGGTTGAACCCACTGGGAACTTGGTTGTAGTTCTCACACCCTTTGGGTGACTTCCCCACAGTCCAGGTACATCGGGCGAGACACGCGACAAGGGCAAGCGCCCAGCAGAGTAGCGACCTAGCAGTCTAGAGTCGCCACCACCATTTTGGAGTTTCATTTTCTTGAGCGAACCTTGTATGTGAGGAACAATGTATAATTCTAAATGTTTAAGTTTCAAGTTGGAAAGAAAGAAAAAAAAAAAAATATGTATGTATTTTGGTATTGTAGTCCATGCTAAAAGAGAGTTGTAATATTAAACAAAAGTGTATGTCTTCGCTCAAGTTTGTACTTTCAGTTCTTCTAACTAGTTGTTGAATGATTGAAAGTTTAAATTTATAGTTCTCTACTCTATTGCTTACTCTTTTCCGCTATATTGAAATGATATTGTTGGATTGAACCGTTCCTTTCGGTCTTGAAAGGTCATGCCCGATTGGCGGGTCTGTTGGCGCGCCCGAACTGTTCAAATTGACGGTCTCGGGGCGTGACACAGCTCGCGCAACGCCTGCCAGTGGGCAGCCCGCGCGGCCCCAGCCATTGCGGCGCCTACCTACGGGCAGCCCGCGCGGCGCCTGTCCGCGCGGCGCCTGCCTGCGGCAGCCCCGCGCGGCACCTGCCCGCGCGGCGCGCTGCCTGCCGGCAGCCCCGCGTGGCACCAGCCCGCGCGACGCCTGCATGCATGCAGCCCCGCGCGGCGCCCTGCCTGCAGGCAGCCCCGCGCGCCACCGGCCTGCCTGGCGCGCTACTCGCGGGCAGCCCTGCGCGGGCACCCAGCCCGCGCGGTGCGTTGCCTGCGACTCCGCGGCGGCGGCGGCGGCGCGGCGGTCTCACCCCTGAAAAGACGAACAACACATCCGTCCCGATCAGAACTTCAATAAACGAAAAAAGTCACCTTCGTTCGCTGGAGAAGGAGAAGAATAGGACCGCCCGCTCCTCGCCCGATCGATCCCTTAGAACGGGAACAATTCTCCTCCCCCCTTTCCCTGTCTTTCCGCCTGCATCCCTATACCGCCTTCTTGAAAAAAGAGAAATTTGGATTGGGGTCTTCCGCTCGCACCCAGGTCTGACCTAACGCAACGAAAGGGAAGCGAGAATAACCTAAATCTCCATATCACAACCATAATCAATCGGGATTCAACGAGGGGTTCAGATTACCTCGAAAAGTGTGCCGATCGCTAGCACGGATTATGACGCGCCCAAACTGATAGCGAACTTCAAAAATTATTTATAGGAGATCCCGGGGTCGGAATTCGAATCCGATCGCACCACCGTTCACCATTTGCGAGCTCTAGCACCTAAAAATACCTGCAAACCCCGACGGTCAGCCCAAAAATTCTCAAACTTTTAACCCCCACCAGACAACTAAATTAATAAAAATAAAATAAATTACAAATTTAGAAGGCGGGTACTACACTATCGAATAGTGGCACATGCAGGCTATAGTCGAAATCCACGCTCTCTCTCAGAACGGATATACTCAAGATTCTCAACATCTCGCACAACGGTCGAAATACTCACAACGACCCCGGGACCACCGTCAACCCCAAACGGTTCCCACAACACTAGTACCGGTCTCAACACAGCTACTAGACTCCACTCAGCCCCCGCAAGGACGAGTGCAACAATAAAGTATCTACCTGTGATAAACCCAATCAATGGACCAGTAAGAACTAGTATTGCCTGCTGTGCCTACCGTATCGGGTATGCTGGCCAACGCATAGCACCGATGAGAAGAAGGAGTCCCAAGGACTCAAAGCCTGCCTATCGCACACTTCGTAGTGGCACTCGAGGGGAGCGACCCACACGAGTAAAGTATCTCAGTAACAAGAATCATAAGTATCATAAAACAGCAGGACTGGATTACGACTATGATCAAAGTAGAAAACCCATCCACTAAAGAAAACTCTGGTCCTCAATTAGATGCAATAGTACTCAATAAGTGGAAAACTCCGTCCACTAGAGAAATCTGATACCCAATCTTATGCATAAGTAAATATCCGGTCAACCGCCCAGTATCCGCGGTTGCCGTAATGCCCCATAATCCATAAACCCATAACCGACCTCCGGTTAACCGCCCAATATCCGCGGTTGCCGCACTATCCTGCCATCCACAATCAAGTACAACCGACACTCGGCCAACCGCCCAATATCCGCGGTCGCCGCAATACCTACAATCCATAATCAAACCCAACCTATCCCAGACTCGAAGTCTCGACCACACTATCCCAAACTCCTGCTCGAACCTGAGCAACTTGAACCACATGACTGACTAAAAAGGAGAAAAGAAGCAAAGATGGTTTCTCCTAAGTCAAGTCCCAAGATGATAGTGTAGCAGTAAAAGATGGCCTATCTAGATGTCCATACAAGCTTGCATTTGTCCTCAAGAAGGAAAAAGGGGAGTAAATCACGTAATAGCTCCACAAGGTATAATCACATGCCAAAATCACTAATGAACTACACCTGTCCATAATACATGATTCATAAGAAATCATCTCAGATGATATCCGCACATAGATACATAATCCTGCCCTGTCGCATAATCAAATCTCATAATAGCTATGTGCTAACATGGCATGCTAATAATCAAAAGAGCAATGTTCCCTACGGTAAGCTTTCCTTAATCATCATCATGGATATAGATCTTGCCCGTTCCCATAAGTCATAACATAAATAATTAACTGGCAATTTCTTATACAACTATCATTCCTAAGCATACCCCTCAACCACATATATTGTACTCTAAACATGCATGCATTCTAACATATAGAATTAGAGAACCGTCCACCGGTTCTGGAGACGAAGCAACCCACCTGAATCACTTTCCGCAGGCAAAGCCGAAGTCGGTGAAGTGCGCAGTCACTCGCTAACAACATTCGCCGAAACTGCATCCTCGGCACATCGTCGCTCTCTCTTCAGCCACGACCAACATCTTAGCCACACCATGTAGTGGTCCGGGTCCCCATGCTATTTTTCCGTGAATCCACAGTGTGAAACACCTATTGTTGGTGTGTCTGGCCCACAGTGCATCAAAGGATGCCACAGATGGACCCTGTGAGGTATCTAGTGTTGGATTGGCCTTCAGCTGCTTTTGCCGAATTTTAGAAAGGGTTTTTGTCACGCCCCGGAGGTTCTAAATAAGCGAAAAAGCGTATACATTTTTTTTTTAAAACAACCCCGCCTACCTGTCACGCCCCGCGGTCGAAACTGCGACCCAGGCTCGCCAACAGATCCGCCAGCTGTACGGAAATCTCCGCACAGACAAAGCGTAAGTCAGATCTATAGCTAAACATGTATCAGAGCAGAATAAGAATAAGTAGCTACAGAATCAAAAACTGGACATCTGAACATATAAAATCCAAAATACATAGTCATCTCCCACTATGAACATGATACAATAAATCTCTCAGACTGTCCAGTACAAAATAAAATCTCATATACAGGGTACATCTATCTCTGACTCTCAAATAAGCTGGTAAGGAACTATTCGGCCACGCCCTTACCTCGATCTGCTGCCTCCGCCCGAACCGGTGCCGGAACAGCTACCTCAGAAAAACCTGTCACCACAGCGGGTGCGAGAACTACTGCAGAAGGTAGTTCCCAGTGGGTACCGTCACCAATATCCACGATATGCCCACTAAGTCTACTGGAGGCAAGACAATAGGTATACAGATAGATAATATGAAAGCTAAAATGAAACTACAGATAATATGCCTCAAGTATCATGCTCAAAAGGAAAAACTCAACTAAGAACATGTAATGCATCCACTCGCTCACGAGGTGCTCATATCAACCCAATCTCTATGACTGCCAAATCTGGTCCAGTTAAGCCTTAAGAATCTGCCAAATCTGGTCCAGTCAAGCCTCAGGAATCATGCCCAGTGGGTACCGTCACCAATATCCACAATATGCCCACTAAGTCTACTGGAGGCAAGACAATAGGTATACAGATAGATAATATGAAAGCTGAAATGAAACTACAGCTAATATGTCTCAAGTATCATGCTCAAAGAAAAAACTCAACTAAGAACATGTAATGCATCCACTCGCTCACGAGGTGCTCACATCAACCCAATCTCTCTGACTGCCAAATCTTGTCCAGTCAAGCCTCAGGAATTATGCTCAAAGGAAAAATACTCAACTATGAACATGTAATGCATCCACTCACTCACGAGGTGGTCACATCAACCCAATCTCTCTAACTGCCAAATCTAGTCCAATCAAGTCTCAGGAATCATGCTCAAAGGAAAAATACTCAACTATGAACAAGTAATGCATCCACTCACTCACGAGGTGCTCACATCAATCCAATCTCTCTGACTGCCAAATCTGGTCCAGTCAAGCCTGCGCCTCCCTAGTGTATCAACGTAGGGTTCTACCGGTACTCCAACCCAGTCAATAACTCGATCTGGTTGCCCGGTACACCAACCCGGTCAAGTCGGAATATCACGCAAAGCAACCTCATCAGGCGCATCATCATCATCGCATCCGGAGCGGTTCTCGAGGGGCGCTACCCCACCGAGAAATAAGCGTGTCTCATTTGGCTCAATAAGTGGCATCTGCAGGCTATAATGTAGTGGCCCTGGTTGTTACGGCATTTTGGTGTTGGCATATTTCGTGAGTCAAGTCAGTAAGTTGAGTCGGAGTCTTAAAGGGATCAAATTGTCAATCAGCAATCAAAGACTTAGAGAAGATTCAACAAGAGCTCAAGTTGACACTCAGTGTCTTGAGTCTTGAAGATTGAAGATGAAGAATTGTGGATCAGTTACATCAATCTCAAGAAGAAAGTATTCAAAAGGATCAGGTATGTTTAACTAAATAATTTTGGTGATCCGAATACTTTCTTATAGTGTAGAAACACTTGGATGAATTTTTAATTGCATAAAAATCAAAAACTGGACATGGGACATGTTCAGGATCCGGATCAGATGATCCAATCCGGATCCCGAAGGGTATTAGTTCATGTGCAAATCCAATCCGGATCCAAGCCTATTCTGATCCGGATCCCGAACATTGGATGTTGCTGAAATTCATGAACGATCCGGATCGGGCCTTCAATCCGGATCCCGAACCCTTGGATTTCTGGAATCGTCAATCTCGTTACGACGATCCGGATCGCAGTAATCCGATCCGGATCGCCGTCCTGAAAATTTCCAGATAAGGTATGTTTTTGATTCTTATCTCTTTCCAAAGGTTTCTAAACTATAAATAGACACTTAGGGTTTCTCAAGAACGTGGGACCGATACCGAAAACACTTGAGAGCAACCCTAGAGGCTAGGTTTTTACCGTTCTTCTTTATAGCCTCTTTTAGGTCAATTCGACGGTTCTTCCAAGATCTATCTTTTGTCGAATTGATCTAATCTTTGCTTAGAGATTTCTTCTACGGTTCTTCAATGATAATCTAAGCAAAGGATCACCATCGAAGCCAATATTCTTATCGGCTGAGTTTGCGTCGTGGATTCGACGTGGCATCGTGGATTCGGTGTGCTAAAGGCGTTTCGTGGATTCGAAACGTGTGCTCGTGGATTCGAGTGGCGTTCGTGGATTCGAACGTGTGCAGTGGACGTGCAATCGGTGAGCGCAAGGTCCGAAGAAGTTGAAGGAGGGGTTTGAGTCCGTGGAGTCGGTAATCACCTTGTTATTCTTCTTTTCTTAGTGGATTGTTATTGCGTGTTGGTCCCGTGGTTTTTCTCCTGGATTGGAGTTTCCACGTAAATCTCGGTGTGTTGATTTTTATTTCCGCATTGGTTTTTTATTTTTGCACTGAGATTGGTTTTTATAATATTACACCTATTCACCCCCCTCTAGGTGTTTGATAGTACCTATTTAGATCCTTGTGGATCCTAAATAACTCTACAATTGGTATCAGAGCGGGTTTTAGGTTTATCTATCATGTCGGGTGAAAGTGGTAATATTTTTAGACCTCCTCTTTTTGATGGGACCAATTATGCATATTGGAAAGTGCGGATGAGAGCTTTTCTCATCTCTATTGATGAGCGTGTTTGGCAAACCGTGGAATACGGTTGGGTGCATCCTGTTGAGGAAGTAGGAAATTCTACTACCCCAAAACCTCGCTCTAGATGGTCCAAAGAGGAAATCGAAAGATCTTCTTACAATGGGAAAGGTATGAACGCTTTATATAATTCTCTTTCCTCGACTGAGTTTACAAGAATTTCCGCGTGTGAAACCGCGAAGGAAATTTGGGATATTCTCAAAATTACACATGAGGGTACTAATCTTGTAAAAATTCAAAAGCTCCAGATGCTTACAAGTCAATTTGACTCTATTCATATGGAAGAGCATGAATTGTTTACAGATTATTACACTAGACTTCAAGATGTAATTAATACATGTGCTAATTTAGGAGAAAAGATCCCGGAGTCGAAAATTGTAAGAAAGATTCTTCGGACTCTTCCGGAACGGTTTAGGGCAAAGGTTACCGCCATTGAAACCGTTAGTCATCCGGATGAGATGAGTGTAGAGGAATTAGTAGGTGCTTTGCAAACTTATGAGATGACTTTTCCTACTAATCAAAATTCTTCCAAGTCTTCTTCTAAGCTTACAGGTATTGCATTCAAATCAACAAAGGAAGAAGATGACGAATCGAGTTCCGACGATGAAATCTCTTTTGCCGATTTTGAAGAACAATTGGCGCGGATCACAAAGAAATTTCGTCGGAAATTTTGGAAGAATCGAACCGATGGATCTTCATCCACGAAACCATCTAAAGGATCATCGGGTTCTAAATCCTCTAAACTCAAAGGCGTTGCAAAACCTTCTAAAGAAAAAGAAAAAGATGATTTCGAAGGGGAAATCCGATGTTATCGATGCAAAGGCTACGGCCATATTTCAACGGATTGTCCTTCTAAGAAATCATACAAAAAGAAGGCTTTGCAAGCAAAAACTTGGGACGATTCTAGTTACGATGAATCGACCTCAAGTGAAGAGGAAAAAGAAAAATTTGTTGCTTTTCATGCCTCTCAAATTCCCTCTTCTAATTTGTGTTTATCATCTTTAGTCACTGACTCTATTCCTTTGATTTTGCATGAAACATCAACATCCGGAGGAGAGTCATCAATTGAGGGGGAGTCGGACGAAGAAGAACTCGTTGAGGCATACCAACAACTTCTTGCGGAATCAAAGAAGATGGCCAAGCATATCAAGAAGTTGAGGAAGCAACGACTTGAAGTTCAAGACGAGAATCAAGCTTTAAAGATCAAACTTCATGATCTCGAGGAGGAACAAGGACGTTTATTGGATAATAATAAAATCTTCCAAGAAAAGCTAAACCAATCGGAGACGAACGCAAAATCATATATGGACAAGATTGGTTTTCTTGAAAAGCAGTTTGAGGAGATTCATGTCACCAACCAAGCTTTGACCAAGCAAGTTCATCAACTTAAATCCGACATACAAAGGCTTTCAACCGGTTCGAAGAAACTTGATTGTATGTCTGGATTAGGTCAAACAAGCAAGGTTGGTTTGGGATTTAAAAAGAACCAAACTGTGCATGCTTCAAGTTCCACAATGAAATTGAAAGGAAAAACTTGTCACCTATGTGGACTTGAAGGACATTTGGTGAAGAATTGCCCGAAAAAGAGAAAGAAAAATCCTTCGGCAACTTCATCTACGGAGCGGACTCAACGGAATCAAAAGACACATCAAGTCAAAGGAGTTCACTCAACCCACCAAAGGTCCGAGCCACAACATCAATCATACAAGTGGATCATTGCGAGGCAAAGACCTAAGGTGGATCAACAGTCAAAGCGGACAACCCCCGGCCACAACGAATCAAGACAACCCAAAATCCAGCGATTTTGGATTCGGAAAGGTGATATCTTTCCTTGTCTTAAGTTCTAAATAGCTTATGACTGTATGTAATGCTTTGATTGGTTTTCCTTTCATATTTTTCTTAATCTCTGCATTACATGTTTTTCAATGCTCTTTGTTTTTATACTTTGTTTTTGAACAAAAGGGTTTTTATTGAACAAGTGCATTGAATAAAAAGGGCTTCACGTTCATTCACTCCAAATTAATTTTATATGGATTATCAACTTTACTCCATAATCATAATCATGAAGATACTTCATTATAGGAGTTTTTGATAGTTATAAGCATCAAATTTTAGAAATCATGTGTGATCTTTAGATGCTTAATCTATCTCGGTTGTGTGAATTCTTTGTGACAACACAAGTTGAGCATTGGTTATATTGACTTTAATTGCATCTTTTCACGCATTTAGAAATCTATTATGCTTTTGACATCATAATATTTCGATGTTGCAATGATCATTTATGTTAATTAATTCATCTTTTAAGTGATCAAAGTCAATTTCTCTCTCAATGATCTCTTGGTATAGTCATTATCTTATTTGACTATTTAGTCGAGTATGAATGCGGGATCAATTTTTGGTTGAATACCTTATATATTAAATAATTGATAGCCAATTGAGGGGGAGTCAAAGAAAAGTAAAATGCTCAAAAGATGTGGAAAGAGTTACATCCCAATGAGGAGTGTGAAAACTACCACCACATGGAGGAAAGAGCTACCACCTCGGTCATCCGAGTACTGTGTGCAGCTACCACATGAATACCAAGCATGGTTTTGTCAATTTTGATTAACTAAAATGCATGATTGAAATACTTGACTCTGTCAAATGTCAAGGTTGGTATAAGGTGGAATTTTTAACGAAAGATGCTCAAAGAGCCACTCCTTCAACAGATTGTCTAGATATATTATCTAACTTATCTGGGATTTCAAACATCTATTGATCTTTGTATTTCATTTTCTTTACCAAAATTGATGATTTGATAAAGGCATTACGCATAAGATCAGGATAGATGTGATTGAAGTTGTTCAACTTTAAGGGTTTTAATTTTCATAAATTTTCGTTTCATTTTTGAGTATTTTTGATAGATTTGGTATAATCTATTTCTTGTTGTATGAAACGATGACTTCTGTTTAAAGTTGATGCGCCAAAGTGCTTACATACTTTTTCTGGTTATTATGGAATTTTTCTAAATTATTCTGATGAAAGGGTAGAATTCAAGATTGATGCCATTTGGAAATCTCCGTAAGTCATCTTTGTAAATTCGTTACATCTTGATAGAGTTTGGATCTCAAGATTATTTTTGATGACTTGTGTTTGATGAATATAACATGAAAAACTGTTTATAATGTTTTATCTTTGTTTTTCATGATTTAGGAGTAAATCTTTTTAATTTTGTGAAATTAATTGGATTGAATGACATCTTGTTAATTCATTGATTAAAGCACTTAAATTGATTTCTTGATGGAATACAAATCGGTATTTGAAAAGATTCTAAAATCTGGATTTGTTTCAAGAAATTATTTGATTTTTGCTTTCTGGTACCGGTACGCAATCTGCATTTTTGTTATATACCGGAACTGAGCTTTTATCTCTCTTTCTCTATGAACTAATGTTGTTAGTGATTTCCTTTTGTCTAGTATGTTCACTGTTTGACAATTTGTGACAAAAAGGGGGAGATGAGAAATGACGGAGATGAGATCATCAAGAGAGGACAAACGAAAATGAAAAATGGGGGAGAACGGAAAATGATGATCGTATCACAAAGGGGGAGAACACAGACGCTCAAGAACATGGAGAACATGGAGAACATGTTAGAGATGTGAGATGCTCAAGATAGGGGGAGACAAAGAAAAAATTGAAAGAGCCGAAAAACAAAAGAACCAAAAGGACGAATCAAATGTAGGATTTTAATTTCTAACGACTAACGTTTGATTTTGTTTGGAGTTTTGTTTTGCAGGAATTACATCACTTTAAGACTCCAAGTCCTAAGTCATAGAGTATGTTCTAGGACTGTTTGGTTCAAATGTAATTTTGTATTTATTGGATCTTTCACGCAAAGAAAATCAATGTTTTGGTGATGACATTGAATTTCGATTTTTTGGTTTAAGTTGAGTGACTTGAGCGTTTTATGTATTTTTGGGTTTTGTCACGAAATTGCCAAAGGGGGAGATTGTTACGGCATTTTGGTGTTGGCATATTTCGTGAGTCAAGTCAGTGAGTTGAGTCGGAGTCTTAAAGGGATCAAATTGTCAATCAGCAATCAAAGACTTAGAGAAGATTCAACAAGAGCTCAAGTTGACACTCAGTGTCTTGAGTCTTGAAGATTGAAGATGAAGAATTGTGGATCAGTTACATCAATCTCAAGAAGAAAGTATTCAAAAGGATCAGGTATGTTTAACTAAATAATTTTGGTGATCCGAATACTTTCTTATAGTGTAGAAACACTTGGATGAATTTTTAATTGCATAAAAATCAAAAACTGGACATGGGACATGTTCAGGATCCGGATCAGATGATCCAATCCGGATCCCGAAGGGTATTAGTTCATGTGCAAATCCAATCCGGATCCAAGCCTATTCTGATCCGGATCCCGAACATTGGATGTTGCTGAAATTCATGAACGATCCGGATCGGGCCTTGCAATCCGGATCCCGAACCCTTGGATTTCTGGAATCGTCAATCTCGTTACGACGATCCGGATCGCAGTAATCCCGATCCGGATCGCCGTCCTGAAAATTTCCAGATAAGGTATGTTTTTGATTCTTATCTCTTTCCAAAGGTTTCTAAACTATAAATAGACACTTAGGGTTTCTCAAGAACGTGGGACCGATACCGAAAACACTTGAGAGCAACCCTAGAGGCTAGGTTTTTATCGTTCTTCTTTTTAGCCTCTTTTAGGTCAATTCGACGGTTCTTCCAAGATCTATCTTTTGTCGAATTGATCTAATCTTTGCTTAGAGATTTCTTCTACGGTTCTTCAATGATAATCTAAGCAAAGGATCACCATCGAAGCCTATATTCTTATCGGCTGAGTTTGCGTCGTGGATTCGACGTGGCATCGTGGATTCGGTGTGCTAAAGGCGTTTCGTGGATTCGAAACGTGTGCTCGTGGATTCGAGTGGCGTTCGTGGATTCGAACGTGTGCAGTGGACGTGCAATCGGTGAGCGCAAGGTCCGAAGAAGTTGAAGGAGGGGTTTGAGTCCGTGGAGTCGGTAATCACCTTGTTATTCTTCTTTTCTTAGTGGATTGTTATTGCGTGTTGGTCCCGTGGTTTTTCTCCTGGATTGGAGTTTCCACGTAAATCTCGGTGTGTTGATTTTTATTTCCGCATTGGTTTTTTATTTTTGCACTGAGATTGGTTTTTATAATATTACACCTATTCACCCCCCTCTAGGTGTTTGATAGTACCTATTTAGATCCTGGTGGATCCTAAATAACTCTACACTGGTTCCCATGCAACGTTCTTCCGGTGAATCCACTGTTAGAACACCTAGTGTTGGTGTATCTGGCCCATGGTGCATCAAAGGGATGCCACAGATAGACCCTGTGAGATATCTTTAGCTGTGTTGGCCTTCGGCTAGGTTTGTCGAAATTTTTGAAAAGAATTAGGCCAAACAGAGGTTGGAAATGGATTCAGCACGGAAAAACGCTTGAAAACGGCTATTTGCTTGTTTGATTCTGAGTCCGGATGCCCAAAAACGGACTCTCGAATGTTTTTATTGGTTTTTGGTGCATGGGAGGGGTTGTAGACCGCCGGCCTACCACGTGGCGGCCTGTCATTGGCCGGTTTTTAGCGCGCGGTCCACAAAGTAGCGCGGCTGGGTGCACAGACCCTGCGCAAGGACACGTGGCACCGCCTGATTGGCGGGCTCAAGGCGCGCGGTCTATCGAGCGAGCACGGTGGTGCATGGACCAAGGCGGGGGACACGTGGCAGCCTCCGGTTGGTTGGTGCACGCGGCGCGGTCCACAGAATTCCAAAGCGGGATGCGTGGACCGAGTGTAGGGGACACGTGTCGCCTTGTGATTCGCGGGCGCAGCGGGCGCGGTGCACTAGGGACGTGGCCGGCGCCTCGAGATGCGTGCGCACGTGGGAGCCACGCCGCGCGACCGGCGAGGCGGCGACCGATCGGCTAGTCAACCGGGCTGGACACGTGGCGCCCGCTCATTGGCGGGCCAACCGCCATCCTGTGCGGGGATGGGCCACGTGGCAACCTGTGAGTGGCCCGCACAGCTGTTTGCTATTTGGCGGGCCACGTGGCATCACCGGGAGATTTCGAGCGTGAACAGTGTTGGGCCGAGCCCAACACTGTAGCAGCCCGAATGTTCCGGGCGCCCGAAAGTTGGGCCCAAAAGCCCAATGCTTGATTTTTGGCTTTTTCTCGGGTTGAGGCCTATAAATAGGCCAATGGCACTTCATTTTCGGGCTTTTCCCGAGCTTTTTAGCCTAAGTCCCCCCCCCCATCAAAGTTTTTCCTCATCTTGTTGTGCATCTTTTGGTGGAAGCTCAGAATTTTTGGAGGCCGCGACGACGACGATTTCAGCATCGTAGCGCGGAGCGACGATTTTCTGTTGGAGGCCTATTTTCGTCGCACTTCAGTTTGGGAGGTCTACAGAGCTACCCCGACGGTATTTTTGGACGATTTTTGTGGCGGCATTTTCACAAGAGGTATATCTACAATTTTCTTGTTGACCACATTTTCCAGATTTGAGCTTTTATTAGGGTTTTGGGTACATTTTTTAACCCCCTTTGCGGCTGGGGGACTTTTGGACAGCACCTTCTTGTCGGATTTTTATCTCTGCATCCGGACATCGGAATTCGACGATTAAGAACTCTATCGACATCTACTCTTCGCGAGGATCGCCGTCATATTTTTATTGGAATTGTTGGAGTTTGTTTTACAGGTGAAAATTTTGCATTAAGAGGACTGTTCCCAGCAGAATTGTAAAACTTGGATTTTATGGAATTAAGTGTAACTTTGGATTGTATTTTTGTACCCAGGAAGTGTTGATCGGTGTTCCTGTACTGTTGGATTGGTGGGTGAGTAGAGATATCTGTTTCTTGGTATTCTTAGCTATACGACTCCGGACAGTTAGCACCTTCAGGTGGGGGTGGCTTTGCTTTCAGGATCTATGGACTGTGTACTAATTCTATTTATGTAGAATCATACATGATAGTGATTGGACTTGGTAGCATGCTAGAATTTGAGTGTTAATACTTTTTGTATCAGTTTGATAATCTTGTGATCTTTTTGCTTCCTACAACCTGTTAATTATTGATATTATGGAACTTGACCTAGCACCCCCGCCATATGCAGCATGTTCAGCCAGACTGTAGAAAACATCAACTTGGGCTAAGTTTTTATTGCTCTAGACATCCCCGCATCACTACTCTATGTTTCATTCCGCACTTAGCTTTTCCTCGCCGGGGTTGTGGGCCGAGAGGTCGGGTTGTCGTGGGATGCATTTACACTCGTGTCTGGGGACCAAGTGGAGTTGATAGCAGTCTGTAGATCAGGGTTTTTGGGAGAGTGACAGTGTTTGTAGATCTGGGTTCTTCGGGAGCCGTCAGAGTGACAGTGAGTCTCGGCAGTGTAGTTTTCCTGCCTGTGAGTGAGACAATGTTTTGTTGGTTTCTGCTGATCTTGTTGATCGAGGATTTGGATTATAGCCTGCATGAGCCACATTTGAGCTCGATAGAGATGCGCGGATACTTTACTTGGTGGGGTCGCGCCCCTCGAGTGCCACTCCGGAGTTGGGCCTGATACTTTTATCGCGACTTGTCGACGCATTGTCCCTCTGGCTGGGCCAGTTTTGGCAGTCACGGACACCGTCCCTCTAGCTGGGCCAGTTTTGGCAGTGACGGACGCCCTACGTAAGTCCGGTCCTCCGGGATGTAACGGCAGTAGGTAGGCGCAGGTTTGACTGGACCCGATGTGGCAGTCAGTTTAGATTGGCTAATCTGAGTTGAGGGTTAGTTGTGGCATCATGTTCTTACTGTTCCACTCTTTGAGCATCTAGATAGAGGCATAGTAGCTGTAGACTTTACTTTTCCTTTTTTTTTTTTTACAGCACTGCATATGTTACTTTATGCCTCTAGTAGATTTAGTGGGCAGACTGTCGGGCTTGTTGGCGGCACCCACTGAGAACTACTGTGGGATGTAGTTCTCACACCCGTCGTGGTGTCTTTTTCCCAGGAACTTTTGCTCCGGTTCCTGCTGCTCCAGTTGCTGATCCTACTCCTTCAGACCGAGGTAAGGGAGTCGCGAGATAGATCCCTTCCTGTCATCTTCAGAGTGAGAGTAGATGTACCCCTTACTACATTTTGAGTGTGTTATGTTGAGTGACTCTTGTAGTGAGGTATCGAGTTGTACCTTTCTTTTACTGCAGAGTAGAGAGACTTTTGTATTCGGTGTGATTGGTTTGTATATTTTGGAGCTGTAGTTGTATTTATATCTTTTATTTTAGTTTTTTTTTTTTTTTTCAGCTCTGATATCTGTTGGTGTAGATGATTCTTTTGCAGGTTAGTCGCTACATCTATACGGGGCTTCCCGTATGGGCGGCGGATCTGTTGACGAGCCCGGGTCGCAGTTTCGACCCCGGGGCGTGACAGATTAGAATGGTATCGGAGCCTAGGAGTTAGGTCTTTGAGGACTTAGGAACCCTAGGCTTGTGGTTGGACCCTAGGATGACTCACGTGAGAGCCGTAATTTTTAGCGAGAGTCTTGATTGGGTTCTAACTCTCCCGAGCGGATTGGGATGAGTGATTGACATGTCTTCCTTCGGGTGGCAACTATGTTGGCTGCAGACAACATAGTACTACGGGAAGGGGGACATGCCTTTTGACTTTCGCTAGATTGGGTCGAGTGTTGATTTGGGGTTCTGATTGTTTGCTTTGTCCCTCAGGTGGGTGATGCCTCCTCGACGCATGATGGCGACGCGTTCGCAGCCTTCATCCTCTGAGCCCGAGCAGGAGGACTCGGGGCAGGGGCAGCAGAGGGAGGTTCAGGAGCTCCGTGCCCAGATGGCACAGTTGTCGGAGGCTTCTCAGTGCCAGGAGGAGGCTTTAGGTCGGTTAATGCTCATGATGGAGCAGAGGGCACAGCCGGTCGTAGCACCTCCTGAGACTTCACCTATGCCTTCTTCGCCAGTTGTGGTGCCCCCTGTTGTTCCGCCTACACCGACAGTTCCTGTTGAGCCAATTTTTAATAGACCACCGTCTGGGACGACGGGACCTTTGACTTCAGCAGAGCATGTAATGACACGACTTTTTCAGTGATATTTTACCCTCCTGCTAATAGAGTATAAGTTAGAGAAAATTAAATTATCGAGCTCTTTTGAGTTGACTAGCATACGGTGCGGGTATTTTTCGGTGATAGAGCTCGAAAAACGATGAACGGCGGTGCAATCGGATTTAAAATCCGACTTACGGATCCCCCAGAATGGGATTTTGAAGGTCGCGATAACCGTAGGGTGCATCGGAATCCGTGCAAAAGATCTGGCACGCTTTTCGAGGAATCTTGGAATTATCTTGTGAATAAATATTTATTGTTAAATAATAAATATCTGAATATGGGATTTTTCCTTTTCACGTACGTATAATAAATGGATAAAATAAAATAAAATAAAATAAAATAAATTAATAATAAAAGGATAATTAAACCCCGTTTACCGAAAGGAAAATCCTAGTTTTAAAAGATCGTCTCCTCAAACCCTTCCCTCTCGTGCGTACCGAAGACCAAAAAAAAAAAAAACACTGGTTCGGAGAAGAGAAAAGAAAAGAGAACCCTAACAGGAGGAGAAAAGAAGGAAAGAAGGAGAAAGCGGAGGGACCCGACCGCCCTGATTGACGTGCCGGAGACTGGAGAACGAGACGCCATCATCTACGGGGAGCGGATCCGCATCCCCAACGCCGCGAGGGACAAGATCGATCCTTTAATCCCGATAGATTGAGGTTAGCGATCGTTACTTCTTTTTGTCGAATTAATCGGGGGTTTTCCGTGTTCTTGTAAGGTCGTTTTTATCGGCACATTGATCACGGGTTCTTGATTTTGGTTTTTGATCAATATTTTGTCCGTGTTCTTGATCGGGTGTGATCGGTGGTTTTTAATCGGTCTTTTGATCGGGATTCCGATCGATGTTTTGGTTGTTCGTCGGTCAATGGTTTAGTCGTTAGAATTACCGCGGATTTGTTTGGGGTTTTTGTCGGTGTTTCGTTGGAGCATGGGGGGTTAACGGGAGGCCGCCGCCGCCGTTGTTAAACGGGAGGCCGCCGCCGCTGTTATCATGTTCGCGGGGTCGTCGTCGGAGTCGCACGGGAGCGAAACGGAGAAGAAATCGTGAAACGGGAGCGAAAACGGAAAAGGAAACGCGCGCGGGGGAGCACTGTTCATCCCCGTACGGTTCCCTCAGCCGCGGTCCACAGGCCCGGGCGTGCACCCGGCGCACGCCCCGCGGCGCGGAAGCAGCAGACCCGGCGCACGCCCCGTGCGCCAGCTTTGCCGTGTTGCGCGGTGCACGCGTTAGGCGTGAACTCGGCGCACACACCGGCGGCCAAAGGGCACAGACCCAGCGCGTGCTCTTGCTCGTGCGGGGCCCGGCCCAAAACGCTGCGGTCTACCGCACAGTACGCGCCTGGTCTGCGGCCGCCGCCACCCTTGGCCGCAGGCCTGGTCCACACCTCAGCCGTGCACCACCCGTCAGCCGGAAGTTCGATAGCTCCGTTTTGGTCCCTTTTTTTACCGTTTTGAGCGCCGTTTTCACCGTTGGGATCACCGTTTCCGCCGTTTTCTTGGCGTGGCTACTCGGAGTCATCTAAGTCACCGTTTCGCCATGTCATGTGCTAGTTTCTCCGTCGCTCCGCGCCTTGACAAAATCGTCGGGGTCGCGCCGTCGGGTCTTTTTCTCATCGTTTTTGCCGTCGGGGTTCCTCGGCTTGACCATTGACATCCCAAGATGGCTACCAATTGAGAAATTGGGGTTGTTGGTTTTTCGTTAGCAGATTTGGGTTCCGATGGAATTCACGATGATATAGTCGCGGTCCCGTTATTGTTTGCCACCGGTTTTACCGTCAGAGATCCGGTTTGATCTGAGTTTTCGATTTTACTTGACAAGTTTTGAGTCGTTGATTCTTGTTTGACGTCGCGATCTTCTGGGCATAGTGATTTTGGTTTTTCATGGGTTTATTGTTACAGTGGTCGGGACCACTGATTTTACCTGTTTAGGGTAAAGTGTTAAATTGTGGCTCCGTGAAGTTCTGATTGAAGTTCTGATTGCTTAGGAGGGTCGCGGGCGCGGTCGATTATCTTCGTTTCAGGTGGGTACCCTTGCAATAAGTGCAACAAGTGCAATAAGTGCGCCATGTCATCATAAAAAGCTTAATAACCTGTCTAATAAAGTAGATGAACTGTTAAACCTTTCGCATGAATACGTATTGTTCTTTCATTATTAATTGTGGCGACTGAGTGTCGCGGTGCTTGATACACGCCGACTTCGGCAAACCATGTTTTTAGATGCTGCACGTACACAGGCGGGTTGGGCCACCGCATGAGTGTACTTTTTCGGAGAAGAGGTCTGTGTGACCCGTGTGCCCCCACAAAAGTGAAAGTGACAGGTGGGGACCCCTTCACGCCAGCTAAAAGTGCTGCACTAGCACCGTGAGGGGGTTAAAGGCATTATGTAAGTAAAGTAATTGTGCACGAGGGGAGATCGTCGACTCCCCGACAGGTACCATGTAATTAAACCAAGTAATGTGGACTCATGAGGAGGAAAAGCGAAAGGTTCCAGTGTATTCGGCTTGTTTAAAAGTGCTTTTAATTGCTTTGATCATCTACTTTATTTGCCACTGACTTTACTTACTCTGTGACAGGTTTGACTAGGTGTAGTAGTCGGGACGATGGTGAGGCAGCGTCTAAAGGACATTAGCTGTATGAGGTTTATTCCGTTGTTCTTGCTTGGGTTATCTCATCTCCTTTTATCTAAGTTTAAGTTCTCAATTGCTTGATTGTGGAATATTGTGGATGTTAGATTGAGAGTTGTTTTTGTGATGCGATCTTTACTATGCTTCCTATTGACTTGTATGCGGCATATTTTATATTGTACAAAAAGGGTTTCGAAAATGCTTTCCAAAACCAAGTGTCGTGTGGGCACTGCTCTATAAACCTCTGGATTTATCCTTTCCAAAATGATGTAGCCGCTTTATTGTGAATGTGTAAACGTTTTGGAAAAACTGGGTGTCGCGTGGACACCGTTTGCAAAATCGTAGTTATATCTCTTAATGGCATGAATGAAAGTTTGTAATGTGAATCAATGGTGTAACTCTCTCTTGTTATTTTCACTATGACTGTGTGGTTAAAGAATGTCGCTGTAAATGTGACGCCGTGCATATACAAAGGAGACTCTGTCCGTTTGAAGAGTGAATTTGTATATGTGGCGGGTCTGACACGCACCGGTAGGCGAGGTCGTTTAATTGATTTCAAAGAAAAAAATACATACGCTTTTCCGCATATCCTTAGACCTCCGGGGCGTGACAGATTAAATGGTATCAGAGAGAAACAACTTTAACCACAGTAGTCAGCAACCAACATCCACAGTGCATAACGCCACAAGCAATTGAACATGAGATAACCAAGGTATAGGTGTGGTAGACCGTGAGTGTGCGAGGGAAAAAGGGGGATTTAATTTCGGTGCGTCTGTAGGTCGTGGTAAATATTGTACAATTAAACCTGCATGCTAACAATCACATAGAGTAAATCCCTTTAGGTAAGCTTTTACTATTCATAATCCTGGATATCCAAATCTAGCAAGTCCTCAATAACATTTAATATGAATATTCACTTGCAATTTCTTGTACAACTGTCATCCCTAAGCTTACCCCTTAATCAAAAATATTGTACCCTAAACATGCATGCATTCTAGCATACAGAATTAGAGAACCGTCCACCGGTTCTGGAGATGAAGCAACCCACCTGAAGCGCTTTCCGCAGGCAAAGCCGAAGTCGGAGAAGTGCGTAGTCACACGCTATCCAAAATCCACTGAAACTACACCCTCGGCACTCAGTCGCACAAGCCTCTGCCTCAACCAACAATGCAACCACAGACAACAATCAAATACCCCAAATACCCAAACAGCACACGCTGTTTTCCAAACCAGCAGTGTAGTGACCCGACCCTTAAGGGTATTTTTGAACTCACATGTAATTGCTTAAGCCTTAAGCGAAATAAGATTGTTTAAATTCGAAAAGTCGGCCGGGTGGGGTGCGTGTATTTTTCTGCGATAGAGCGCGGAAAATGATGACCGACGGCGCGATCGGATTTGAAATCCGATGTCGGGATCTCCCGAAACGGGACCCTAAGTGATACGGTAATTAGTCATGCATCGGAATCCGTGCAAAATATCTTGCACCCGTTAGAGATAAGGTGGGTTATCTCGTAGGGGATAATTAATTAATTAATTAATGGAAGTTTGGATTCTCTTACGTACGAATTAAAGGGGTTAAATAATCGGTAACCGGGTTTTAAATTGGGAATTTATTTCCCCAAGATTATTTAATGAAGGGGATTAAATAATCGGTGACCGGGATTTAAAATTGGAAATCAAATAACCGATAATCTAAATCCAATTGGGAATTGATTTCCCATGATTATTTAATTGAGTAAATTAAATAATCGGTGATCAGGATTTTAAAAGGTGGGATTTTATCTCGTGGAGTGGATAAGAGATAAGATCCGGATATTTGTGGGTTTTCCTTTTTACGTACCGTATGAAATAAAAAGGGAAAAATAATTATAAAATTAATAAATAAAAAGGGGATATTTAAACAATCCTCTTTATCCGAAGGAAAAGAAAAGAAATTAAAAACCCTAATCGGTGAGGAGAGAAAGAAAGAAAAGACGGAACACTAGCCGGACGAAAGGAAAAGGAGAAAGAGAAGGAGCCCGATCTTCCCGGATATCGAACCGAAGGCAAGAACGCGACCGGGCGACCTTCCCGTTGATCTCCGGTTAGTCGAATAATTTTTAAGAATAAATCGGGAATTTTTCGTGTTCTTGTAAGGTCGTACTTCGCGGATTTTCGTCGGGTTTTGATCCGTGTCTTTCTTGTTCTTCATTGGGGGGATCGGTGTCTTTTTTTTATCGAATTTAACCAATGGTTTTTAATCGGTTTCTTTTTGGCGGACCTCCGATCGACGTTTTGGTTGTTCGTCGGTCGTCGGTTTAGCCATTAGATTTATCGGGAATTTACCGGAAAATTTTCGGGAGTTTTTCGGGAATTTTTGGGGCGGTTTCGTCGGAACATAGTGGGTTAACGGGAGGCCGCCGCCGCCGTTGTTAAACGGGAGGCCGCCGCTGTGATGACCTGGATCTCCGCAGAGCTGTTGCGGTGCATTAGGGTGGGCATTGGAGGCCTACGCGTTGTGCTGGAGGTGTTCGGGGCACGATTGGACACAAGTGTTAGACTTCGGGCTTAAAATGGATCACGCGGGTGATCAGGGGACCCCGTCGGATGTTTAGAAGTGCTTTCGCGCAAATCGGATATCAAGTTTGGGCTCGGCGCGAAATTCGGATTGAAAATACCCTTCCGGGAGCCTCCGGCGAATTATCGGGTTGGAATTTGGCGAAACGGACGTCAAATTTGGATTCAGCGCGCGAAAACGGTCAAAACGGACTACCCACTTGCATTTTTGGGTCTCGAGTACTGTTCACTGCCGGAACAGTAATTCCGGCGATCACCGGCGGCCGGCGGCGGCGGCGGGCAGCGTCGGCGGGCGGCGGCGCAGCCTCGGGCAGGCGGAGCAGCGGCGGCGCGCGGCGCGGGCAGGGCGCGGGCAGCGCGCGGGCGCGCGGGCAGGCGGCCGGTCCACGCGGCGGGCGTGCACCGAGGCGGGGACACGTGGCATCTTCCCATAGGCTGGCTCACAGGCGTTGGTCCACGGAGTATTCTGGTTGGCTTTGGTTCACGGTGCACCGGGGGTGGACACGTGGCAGGATTTGGTTGGTTCGGTGTTCAGAGGTTCGTGCACCGGGTGCATTGGTCAGAGGCAGGACACGTGGCGCGTTCCTATTGGGCGGTCAACTGTGCGGGCAGGAGGGCAGCTGGCGCGGACTGTGCGGGCAGGCGCGGCGGTACGGTGGTCGGGGACGCGTGTCGACTCGCGGAGGTGGCCACGTGGCGCAGCAGGAGTGGTCGCGGCGGCTGTCGGCTGTTTGGGCGACACGTGGCAGGCGGGGAGGCGGGTCGGACGGGTTCCAGATCCCGTCCGACGGGGCGTATTGGGCCAGGCCCCACTGTGCGCGCCCGGAAATCCTGGGCCGGGCCGCACTGTGCGCGCCCGGAAATTTCCGGGCGCCCGAAAGTGGGGACCCGGATGTCATTTTGGCAATTGTTTTCTGGAGTGGCCTATTTAAGCAGCCCGAACCCCATTCAGCTCACTTTTTCCACCATTTCCGAGCCTCATCTCACCAAGGTGTCTTCAGGGAAGTTGCTCCCCTTCGAGTTCTCCATCTCCCGGTGAAGTTTGAGGGTTTGTGGTGGCACGCACTTCGAGATTTGGATTTTTTGGCGCGGCGCGACGTTGCATTCCTGGATTCTTCTTCGGCGCAGCGACAGTGTTTTGGCTCTCCCGAGCTACCCAGGCAGTATTTTTCAGCGATTCTTGCGCCATCGTCTTCGTAACAGGTAGGGCTACATTTCTTGTTTCTACTGGTTTTTCCCCATTCCGAGGTTTTCATGGGTTTTTCGGGTCATCTTGTGCCCCATTTTCTGGGGTGGAATTTTGGACAGCACAGTATTGTTTTTGGGATATCTCCGCAACCGGACATCGGATTGAGGCGATTCAAAAGGGGATTTGCATCTACGCATCGCAAGGAATCTCTCTGAATTTTCTTGGATTTTTGTGGAATTTCCCTGAAGGTACTCGTTTCGACCGGTTCGTCGCGTAGATCGTGATAGTATTTTTCTGGGAATTTCTTGGGCACGTTTCACAGGTGAAAATGGCTGAACTGTTAATCTGATTTTTGAGGACAGATTTCGGATTAAATTTGGATAGTAATTGTATATGTATTCTTTGGGATTTATGGCGCAGTATTGCGGGGACTGTTGAGGATCGAGCGCGGACTTCGCTGTCAGGACTTGGATTTAGCGCTCGAGGTGGGTACCGTTGTTTAACCTCCTACTTGTGATGTCCCCACTAGGCCTATTTGAGTTGCTAATATGTTACATGGCTAAATGAACCGGTGAAATGAATATGGCATACTAATTTGAGAATTGGACTTATAGCGAGATTTTGTGACTTCAAGAGGACTAAGTGATAATTAATGGTTCATTCTTGTATATAATATGTCGCCTAAAGCCACGGGGTTAGCCTTGTTAAAAATGGATATGTTGCATATACATGATGGGACCTCTTTTACATATACATAAACTATTTTGGGGCAACTTAGTAAAATGGAAGCTTATTTAAACGGCATATCTCTACTTTGTGAGAACTAGAATACTTGAATCATGTTTAATAATGATAAAGGACTTTGCATGCTTGTATGGACATTTAGTTAGGCCACCTTTTTCTGCTACACTATCATGATGGCATTGACTTAGGAGAAACCATGCTTTTCTCTTCTTTTATCTACCTTTGGGGGATAGTGCGCTCGGGTTCGAGCAGGGGCTGGGATAGTGTAGTCAGACAGTTGTGGGTTTTGGGACAGGCAGGCTTGATGGCAGGGTATTGCGGCAACCGCGGACCTTGGGCGGTTGACCGGAGGTTGCTTATGCATCAGATTGGAGTAGAGGATTTGGGCTTCTTTAGTGGATGGGTTTTCCCACTTTGGTCAGAGTCATGATCCAGTCCTGCTGATCTATGGTACTTGTTACCCAGGCATTTTACTCGTGTGGGTCGCTCCCCTCGAGTGCCACTCCGGAGTGTGCGTTTTACAGGCTTCGAGTCCTCGGGACTCTCATCCCTATCGGTGTTATGCGCAGGCTGGCATACCCGATTTGGCAGGCAGGCAGAGCAGGCAGTACCAGTGCTTACTGGTGTATCGATTGGGTCTAGGCAGGCAGGCATTTATATTCTGATGCATACATTTAGCTATATTCCTAGCTGGCACTTTAGAGGCATTTAGTGGTAGCTTCATCCATCATCAGCAGTCATACTTACAGCTTACCACCTTGTTTTATTCTTCCGCCTCTTATAGTCCTAGTGGGCACATTTGAGTTGAGGTTTACCCACTAGGAGGAGGCTACTGTTCTATAGTAGTTCTCACTCCCCACTGCTTTTCTTTTTCTCTTCCCCTTTGTTTTGCAGAGTCGTCTGCGGGAGTTGCGGGACCCTCCTCAGCGGACCGAGGTAAGAGGATCGCGGATTAGATAGCGGTCTACCCAGGCACCAGTTCAGTTAGTAGATGTACCCCGATACTCTCAGATACTCTACTTTTCATTTCTTTTGGGTCTGGCTTCGGCCAGCTGGTTGTATTTGATTAGTGAGCTGGGAGAGACATATGTATTATTGAGAGTTTACTTCTGCACTTTACTTTTCTGCTTTATCTGAGATGTATTAGTTCTAGTTTAGCTCTGTTTATGCTCTTTTATTATATCATCTATATTTGAGCAGGTTACCAGCGCTTCGTGTACACGGAAAATTCCGTGTATACGGCGGATCTGTAGACGAGCCCGGGTTCTGGTTTACACCCGGGGCGTGACAGATTAAGTTGGTATCAGAGCTTAGGGATAGGTCAGTTGGGACTTAGGAAACCCTAGGCTTTTGGCAGACCCTAGGAAGGCAGGACGTGAGTGACGTGACATTATGCGAAAGTCGGCAATTTGGTCATGTGTTTATTTGACTCTTCCAGTGAGAGAAGAGGGATTGGCATGTCCTATTTCTGGTGAACTGTTATGTTGGCTGCAGACAACATAAGGTTACAGGAATAGGAGGATGCCTTTGACTTTCGCTAGATTGGGTCGAGTGTGGCTTCGTTACTGATCTGTGGTTCTTGTGGCAGATGCCTCCCCGACGTCGGATTTCTACCCGGGGTGCCCCTACACCCCCGGTTGAGCGAGGACAGGCTGGATCTTCTGAGATTGCTGAGCTGAGGGCCTTGGTAGCCCAATTGGCGGAGAGCAGCCGCCGGCAGGAGCAGCGGATTGAGCAGCTACTGGCGCGGAGAGGGGCGCCGCCTCCGACAGTGTTAGAGACCCCGGCACCACCTGTGGAACCACTTGTGCCGACGGCGCCATCATTGAGTAGCGGGGCTCAGGGCGTGGCCCAGCCTTTGACCCCGGCTGAGGAGCAGGACTTCGCTGACAAACTGGTTAAGTTTTGTAAGCACGGACCGCCCAGGTTCTCGGGGCGAGATATGCAGCCGTGGGAGGTTGGGACATGGTTAGCAGCGATGGAGAAGATTTTCAGGGATTTCTTCATCGACCCGAGGTACAGAGTTCATATGGCGGTACATTGCCTAGATGGAGATGCAGACCTCTGGTGGCGTCGGGTGGAGCCACGGGAGTTTCAGATTTCTCGACAGTTACCCTGGTCTGAGTTTCGGCGTATGATAGTGGACACCTATTTTTCGACCAGCGTGAAGAGGAAGCTGGAGGATGATTTGAAAAACATTCAGCAGGGCGACCGGTCAGTCCAGGATTACCATCAGGAGTTCATGCGGCTGTTTAATTGTGTGCCTTATGTCGCCCGGGATGGACCGCATCAGGTTGAGTTGTTTGAGACAGGCCTCCGCAGCGAGCTTTATATCCTTGTGCATGCACAGCGACACCAGACTCTTCAGGAGGCCGTCGAGCATGCCTCTTGGGTGGAGAGCGGCGACACAGTGGTGGCAAGGCAAAGCGGGATGGTCGCGCTGAGTTCTGTGAGGAAACGACCAGTACCCGAGGATGAGGGACAGACTAGTTCATGGAGACCGCCACGGCCTCAGTCACCTAGCCGTGGGCGTGTGGAGCAGCGAGAGTCTAGTGGATCCCAGTGGCCATCGCAGCAGCAGCAGGAGTCTCAGCATCAGACTCAGAGACAGCAGCAGTCGGGGCGGCCATGGTTTCGTGATAGAGACAGATGCATATTCTGTGGAGGACCTCATTTGTCGCACACCTGTGATCAGAGATGGGGTTGTTGTTACAAGTGCGGACAGCCAGGCCACATTCGAGCTTCGTGCCCCCTTTCGACTTCAGCGGCACCCTCATCTGCATCGGCTCCTCTTTCGCCTCAGCAGCAGTTGTCGACTCAGCAGCCTTATGCTCCAGTGAGCGGATCACCATCCTTTTACCCTGCGGATCATCAGCCGCCGGCTCAGGGCGGTTGGGACTACGTCACTCAGGTGGAGGATTTTGCAGCAGCCGACCTTGTAGGGGCAGGTATGATTTTACTGTATTTACCGGCATTGATTGTGCATCGTATTGCATTTGGGCATCCTAGTCATTTGTTAGGAGTACATGTACTTCCTTGCATTGGGTTAAGGGTAGGACGGTTACCGGGTGTTCGGGAGGTCGTATTCCCGATCTTTAGCACGTAGGGACGTGTTGTGGGTCCTGCCCGGTGCAGTTGAGTCCTTGATTTTACCTGTAGGCCTGATGGTCTTGACCAAGTTGTGGGGCTTGGTTTGGTACTTAGGACGGTCAGGCTGGCTCGGTTATTTTCTTTTCGCGGCAGCTGATTATGCTGCGAGGACGGTTCTTGTGAGAGCCAGGCCTGGAGGTGTTGGTGTACCTGGGCTACTTGAGAGTGTCTTCGCTTCTTTGACTTTGACCTTGTGAGCGAGGCGGATGTCTCGTAGTGGGTGAGTAGCTTGTTTGCTGGTGTGTTTGAGGGACCTGCGGCGGCATCAGGACTTGGTGATACCCCCTTTTGGTTGTGAGTTTCTAGCTGTTCTCCTATCGGAGTTGTTTGGCATGACACCAGTTTGGGAGTTGAGGACCCAACTTCAGGAATTGATGTGTTGGATTTGTGTCAGGCCTAGGGTGGCGCCTTTGGGGGCGCCGGTGCTATCCGAGTGATGGAAGGTTGGTTCGCTTCGGCTTTGTGAGGACCCTTAAGAGTTTGATGAAGTGATCATCGGGAGCTAGCACCCTTCTGCCTAGCTTGGAGGATTTGATTTACCAGTTGCAAGGATATTGGATCTTCGCGAAGGTTGTTTTGCAAATCTGGTCCTCTCGACTGCTCATGGCAGAGTATTGATGCCGGAGGGTTAGGGATGTGCTTCTACATCCTGACGGTTTGGATTTGAGACCAGAGGCTACGGGTTCAGTTGGGGGACTTATATCGGGTGCCTCGGGAGTACCGAGGTACTTGGATCGAGCTGGGTGTTGTTGGACTTGTGGTTGGATTTTCTGAGGTCTTAGCGGGGGGCAGATGCTTGTATCGATGCAGACTACTTGGTAGCCGAGCAGTTAGCCCAGCTGTACCAAGTTGAGGTGGCGTGGTCCTCTGGAGTGTTTTCCTTCGTTTCGTTCTGGTTAGAGACCCAAGGATTGCATCGCGTCTCTGGATGAGGTATTTGGTAGTTTTGGGAGCTTGAGTGGTGGATGATTGGATATTTACCCCCTGTTGGTTGAGATTCCGTGTTGAGGAATGACTTTAGTTTCGAGGACGAAACTTTCTTTTAGTGGGGGAGGATGTGATGACCTGGATCTCCGCAGAGCTGTTGCGGTGCATTAGGGTGGGCATTGGAGGCCTACGCGTTGTGCTGGAGGTGTTCGGGGCACGATTGGACACAAGTGTTAGACTTCGGGCTTAAAATGGATCACGCGGGTGATCAGGGGACCCCGTCGGATGTTTAGAAGTGCTTTCGCGCAAATCGGATATCAAATTTGGGCTCGGCGCGAAATTCGGATTGAAAATACCCTTCCGGGAGCCTCCGGCGAATTATCGGGTTGGAATTTGGCGAAACGGACGTCAAATTTGGATTCAGCGCGCGAAAACGGTCAAAACGGACTACCCACTTGCATTTTTGGGTCTCGGGTACTGTTCACTGCCGGAACAGTAATTCCGGCGATCACCGGCGGCGGCGGCGGCGGCGGGCAGCGTCGGCGGACGGCAGCGCAGCCTCGGGCAGGCGGAGCAGCGGCGGCGCGCGGCGCGGGCAGGGCGCGGGCAGCGCGCGGGCGCGCGGGCAGGCGGCCGGTCCACGCGGCGGGCGTGCACCGAGGCGGGGACACGTGGCATCTTCCCATAGGCTGGCTCACAGGCGTTGGTCCACGGAGTATTCTGGTTGGCTTTGGTTCACGGTGCACCGGGGGTGGACACGTGGCAGGATTTGGTTGGTTCGGTGTTCAGAGGTTCGTGCACCGGGTGCATTAGTCAGAGGCAGGACACGTGGCGCGTTCCTATTGGGCGGTCAACTGTGCGGGCAGGAGGGCAGCTGGCGCGGACTGTGCGGGCAGGCGCGGCGGTACGGTGGTCGGGGACGCGTGTCGACTCGCGGAGGTGGCCACGTGGCGCAGCAGGAGTGGTCGCGGCGGCTGTCGGCTGTTTGGGCGACACGTGGCAGGCGGGGAGGCGGGTCGGACGGGTTCCAGATCCCGTCCGACGGGGCGTATTGGGCCGGGCCGCACTGTGCGCGCCCGGAAATCCTGGGCCGGGCCGCACTGTGCGCGCCCGGAAATTTCCGGGCGCCCGAAAGTGGGGACCCGGATGTCATTTTGGCAATTGTTTTCTGGAGTGGCCTATTTAAGCAGCCCGAACCCCATTCAGCTCACTTTTTCCACCATTTCCGAGCCTCATCTCACCAAGGTGTCTTCAGCAAAGTTGCTCCCCTTCGAGTTCTCCATCTCCTGGTGAAGTTTGAGGGTTTGTGGTGGCACGCACTTCGAGATTTGGATTTTTCGGCGCGGCGCGACGTTGCATTCCTGGATTCTTCTTCGGCGCAGCGACAGTGTTTTGGCTCTCCCGAGCTACCCAGGCAGTATTTTTCAGCGATTCTTGCGCCATCGTCTTCGTAACAGGTAGGGCTACATTTCTTGTTTCTACTGGTTTTTCCCCATTCCGAGGTTTTCATGGGTTTTTCGGGTCATCTTGTGCCCCATTTTCTGGGGTGGAATTTTGGACAGCACAGTATTGTTTTGGGATATCTCCGCAACCGGACATCGGATTGAGGCGATTCAAAAGGGGATTTGCATCTACGCATCGCAAGGAATCTCTCTGAATTTTCTTGGATTTTTGTGGAATTTCCCTGAAGGTACTCGTTTCGACCGGTTCGTCGCGTAGATCGTGATAGTATTTTTCTGGGAATTTCTTGGGCACGTTTCGCAGGTGAAAATGGCTGAACTGTTAATCTGATTTTTGAGGACAGATTTCGGATTAAATTTGGATAGTAATTGTATATGTATTCTTTGGGATTTATGGCGCAGTATTGCGGGGACTGTTGAGGATCGAGCGCGGACTTCGCTGTCAGGACTTGGATTTAGCGCTCGAGGTGGGTACCGTTGTTTAACCTCCTACTTGTGATGTCCCCACTAGGCCTATTTGAGTTGCTAATATGTTACATGGCTAAATGAACCGGTGAAATGAATATGGCATACTAATTTGAGAATTGGACTTATAGCGAGATTTTGTGACTTCAAGAGGACTAAGTGATAATTAATGGTTCATTCTTGTATATAATATGTCGCCTAAAGCCACGGGGTTAGCCTTGTTAAAAATGGATATGTTGCATATACATGATGGGACCTCTTTTACATATACATAAACTATTTTGGGGCAACTTAGTAAAATGGAAGCTTATTTAAACGGCATATCTCTACTTTGTGAGAACTAGAATACTTGAATCATGTTTAATAATGATAAAGGACTTTGCATGCTTGTATGGACATTTAGTTAGGCCACCTTTTTCTGCTACACTATCATGCTGGAATTGACTTAGGAGAAACCATGCTTTTCTCTTCTTTTATCTACCTTTGGGGGATAGTGCGCTCGGGTTCGAGCAGGGGCTGGGATAGTGTAGTCAGACAGTTGTGGGTTTTGGGACAGGCAGGCTTGATGGCAGGGTATTGCGGCAACCGCGGACCTTGGGCGGTTGACCGGAGGTTGCTTATGCATCAGATTGGGGTAGAGGATTTGGGCTTCTTTAGTGGATGGGTTTTCCCACTTTGATCAGAGTCATGATCCAGTCCTGCTGATCTATGGTACTTGTTACCCAGGCATTTTACTCGTGTGGGTCGCTCCCCTCGAGTGCCACTCCGGAGTGTGCGTTTTACAGGCTTCGAGTCCTCGGGACTCTCATCCCTATCGGTGTTATGCGCAGGCTGGCATACCCGATTTGGCAGGCAGGCAGAGCAGGCAGTACCAGTGCTTACTGGTGTATCGATTGGGTCTAGGCAGGCAGGCATTTATATTCTGATGCATACATTTAGCTATATTCCTAGCTGGCACTTTAGAGGCATTTAGTGGTAGCTTCATCCGTCATCAGCAGTCATACTTACAGCTTACCACCTTGTTTTATTCTTCCGCCTCTTATAGTCCTAGTGGGCACATTTGAGTTGAGGTTTACCCACTAGGAGGAGGCTACTGTTCTATAGTAGTTCTCACTCCCCACTGCTTTTCTTTTCTCTTCCCCTCTGTTTTGCAGAGTCGTCTGCGGGAGTTGCGGGACCCTCCTCAGCGGACCGAGGTAAGAGGATCGCGGATTAGATAGCGGTCTACCCAGGCACCAGTTCAGTTAGTAGATGTACCCCGATACTCTCAGATACTCTACTTTTCATTTCTTTTGGGTCTGGCTTCGGCCAGCTGGTTGTATTTGATTAGTGAGCTGGGAGAGACATATGTATTATTGAGAGTTTACTTCTGCACTTTACTTTTCTGCTTTATCTGAGATGTATTAGTTCTAATTTAGCTCTGTTTATGCTCTTTTATTATATCATCTATATTTGAGCAGGTTACCAGCGCTTCGTGTACACGGGAAATTCCGTGTATACGGCGGATCTGTAGACGAGCCCGGGTTCTGGTTTACACCCGGGGCGTGACAGCCGCCGTCGTTACCATGCTCGCGGGGTCGTCGCCGGGATCGCACGGGAGCGAAAACGGAGAAGAAATCGCAAAAAACGGCGCGAAAACAGCGAAAATTAGGGTTACTGTTGCTTGTCCGTACGGCGCGGTCCACGGGTCCGGGCGTGCACCCGGTGCACGCCCACAGCGTCGGAAGCGCAAGACCCGGTGCACAGTTCCGTGCGCGGCCCAGCCCATCGCGGTGCGGTGCACGCCCCGGGCGTGCACCCGGTGCTGGCGCCGCGACCCCGGGGCCGTGAGCCCGGTGCACGCTCGGGTCGTGCACCGGCCCGGCCCAAAGCGCGCGGTGCACATTTTTTTCGTGCACCCGGCGCATGCCGCCACCGCCGGTTGACGTGAACCCGGTCCGTGGTTGCCCCCGTGCACCATCCGACAGCCCGGAGTTCTTTTGCTCCGTTTTTGCCCGTTTCTCCACCGTTTTGAGCGCCGTTTTCGCCGTTGGGATCGTTATTTCCGTGGTTTCCTTGGCATGGCCACTTGGGATCTTCTTGGTCACTATTTTGGGTGCCGCGCGGGGTTCCGGTTTTCGGCAAACCGGACCGTGTTGGACTTTTCCGTCAAAAAGAGCAAATTGGGTCTTTTGTTTTGGGATGTTAGTACACGTTTGTGACTATTATTATCCTTGCGGACTTTCTTTAGGTCCAGGGGTGCAGCGGGAGAGCGCGAAGGATACAGGTATTCCGATTGCTCTCCAACAAGGTGGGTACGGTTGCTATAAGTGCAACGAGTGCAGTAAGTGCATCTATCGTCATTAAAAATGCTCTCAATTTACCTAACAAAGTAGATGGACAGTTTAACCTTTCGCTTAATGTTATTTTTATCTAACAATTAAAGCGGCTGCGGTCGCGGTGCTCACTACACGCCAACCTTGGCAATCCGGTTTCGGATGCTGCACGTACACCGGCGGATCGGGCCACCGCATGGTGTACTTTTCCGGAAAAGTGGTCTTTGACCCGTGTGCCTCACAAAGGAGTGGGAGCCGTGAGGACCTCCTCGCGCCAGCTGGTACAGCACACCAGCACCGCGAAAAGGGGTAAAAGCATCAAAAAGGTGATTGTGCACGAGGGGAGACTTTAGTCTCTCCGACAGGTACTCTGGGGTTGGTGCCCAACTTAATTGATAAATCTGGGGTTGGTGCCCAGTTTAAAATATGCACAGGGGTTTAACGAAAGGTTTCGGTGTACTCGGGTTATTCGGTTCGTTTTCCTTCTTTGATATTATTAGACATCTACTTTGTTTGTCACTGACTTTACCCACTCCGTGACAGGTATTCCTAGGTGCGTTAGCCGGGATGGCGGTGAGACTGCGTCGCGAGGACCGTAGTCAGGACTCTTGGTTTTCTATCTCATTTCCTTTTACGCTTTAAGTAGTTAGTTTGCTTGTGGATTACTTTAGTTGTGGACATGTATTAGTTAGCTCTGTGGATGAGATGTACCCTTATGTTTTGATACTGATAGTGGTGTTTTTCTTACGCGGCACGTTTTCATGATAAACTAATTGGTTGCGAAAATGTTTTCTCAAAACGAAGTGCCGTGTGGGCACGGGTTTTACAAACGCTGGGTTTTATCCTTTCCAAACGTTGACGCCGCTTTATAAACTGGTTTTGCATGGTGATGTATGTCTACTGTATGGTTGATGGTTGATGTTGATGTGGTTGGTTGAAATTGATGTTATAATTGAATTGCATGTTGTAAATGAGACGCCGTGCATATACAAAGGAGACTCTGTCCGTTGGCGGAGAGAATTTGTGTATGTGGCGGTCTGGCACGCACCGGGGATGAGGTTTATATTACCTTATTAAGAAAAAAAAAAATAGACACGCATTTTCCGCTTTGATTGACTTAAAAACCCCCGGGGGGCGTGACAGATAAAATGGTATCAGAGAGATGCAACCACAACCATAGTAGACGTGATCCACATCCACAGTGTAAGGTGCCACAAGCAAATTGGACATGAGATAACCAAGGTGTAGGTGCGTAGTACGTGAGAGTACGGGGAAACGGGAACGTAATATAGGTGTAATCGTGAGACGGGTGCTAGGGTTATAACCATAGGGTTGACATGGTTTCTTTGGTTACAGCAAAAAATGTGCTAGGGTGATAACTTTTGAGATGACGTGGTTTCTTTGTTTACAGCAGCCAACGGCCAAGGTTTGGCCACCGAGCGCTAATCTTTTCTCGACAGACAGGATGGACCCCGCAGCTGCAGCCAACCGCTTACTCCTAAATCAGCTACGCGACATAGCAGGGCAAATGCTAACTCTTACTGAGCGCCTGGGCCTGCTGATTCGAGATTTCGAGGGCGTCGACCACACCCAGCGGGACGCAAGAGACGACGCCCATCGGGAAATGCCACCAGCTGGATTCCCCACGTTTAATGAGGCGGTTATGTTAGCTTTGCGGGCAGAGCAGGAACTGGCCGAGGCGCGCGCACGACAGAGATTCACCTATCCGGGTCCGACGGGGGGCCCCTACCAGCAGGGCCCGGTACACAAGCGCCCGAGGACAGAGGGGGACTTTGCGAGGATGGCGAGAGGAGGACCCAGACCGCTCAGGAGCCCTTGCTCCATATGCATCGGGGCGCACCAGGTGACAGATTGCCCGTGGAGGCACGACCATTGCTATCGGTGTGGCAGGCCAGGCCACACGCGTTATGAGTGCCCCCGGAAACCGGGCACCACCAGGCCTCCGGCACCGCGACCGGAGGGGACAGAGAGGACTGCTACACCCGTCCCGCGAGGGGACCCCGCCCAGGAGGGCCGAGGAGGAGGACGACCGGAGAGAGCACGGAAGGACGAACCGACGCCAGCGAGGAGCGCGGAACCACCTCAGGGACCGTGCGTGATCTGCGAGGGTGCTCACCCGGTGGCAGAATGTACATGGAGGTACCATTACTGCAACCAGTGCGGCTTGCCGGATCACTCTCGTGCCTTTTGCCCCCAGAGGCCTGCCGCCGCCCTTGTGCCACCACCGCAGAGAATACCAGACAGTGTCGCGGCCCCCGTTCAGCCAAGGGATTTGCCCGGCAACCAAAAATCCTCCGACTCCTCAGACGTCAAGTCCCTTCCCCAGCACGCCGTACGACGCTGGCCAAAGGGCTGCGGACGGATTCCCCGGGATACTACAGTGGAGGACGCGACGTCCCAGACCTAGTGACGGCAGGTGACTACTGTTCTGTTTTTCTTCTTCTTTCCTAGATTAGGAGCACCGGCTGCACCTTAGCCTACTACCCCAGTTAGACTTTCCCTCTCTCCCTCTTTCTCTCTCTCTAGAATCCTTAAGTATTAGGCGAAGCCTTCCCCGGCCAATGTACGCCGGCGGGCTTCGAAGCTTGGGAGAACCCTGTGTACTCGGACCCGTTAAGGGCCACGCAAGGAATAAATAGGCTCTACCCTATGCCTTGCGGTCGAGAACCCAATGGGTGGTTAGGTAGTTCAGGGCCACTCCCAAGATAAGGTTCAGCGGCCTCGTCGTAAGGGAATTTCCGGATGTATTTCGGCGGAGCTCCCCGGAATGCCGCCGGAACGAGAGGTCGACTTCCCAATTGAGCTGCTCCCGGCACCAAGCCCATCACCAAGGCACCGTACAGGATGGCCTTCGCGGAGTTGAAGGAACTCAAGGCACAGTTGGAGGACCTTTTGGATAAGGGTTTTATCAGACCAAGCGCGTCACCCTGGGGCGCGCCCGTCCTGTTTGTGAGAAAGAAGGACGGAAGTCTCCGGTTGTGCATCGACTACCGGGAGATAAATAAGGTCACCGTCAAGAACAAGTACCCCCTGCCAAGGATCGACGACCTCTTCGACCAATTACAGGGGGCGACGGTGTTCTCAAAGATTGACCTGCAGTCGGGCTATCATCAGGTCCGGGTTAAGGGGGAGGACATCCCCAAAACGGCTTTCCGTACTCGCTATGGCCATTACGAATTTACGGTAATGCCATTCGGGCTCACAAATGCCCCGGCGGTGTTTATGGACATGATGAACAGGGTATTCAAACCCTTCCTGGACTTATTCGTGGTGGTCTTCATCGACGATATCCTCATCTACTCCCGTACAGACGAGGAACATGAAGAACATCTGCGCACAGTCCTCCAGACCCTACGGGAACAGAAACTCTACGCCAAACTCAAAAAGTGTGAGTTTTGGCTCCGTGAGGTCGGTTTCTTGGGGCACGTAATCTCGGCGGCTGGAGTCGCGGTGGATCCGAAGAAGATAGATTCGGTGACGGACTGGCCCCGACCGACAACGGTGACGGAGGTTCGAAGCTTCCTGGGATTAGCCGGGTATTACCGGCGCTTCGTGGAGGGTTTCTCCAAGATAGCCACCCCCTTAACCCGTTTGACTAGAAAGGGGGAAAAGTTTATCTGGACGGACAAATGTCAGAAGAGCTTCGAGGAGCTCAAGGATAGATTGACGCGAGCCCCGATTCTCGCCCTGCCAGAACCAGGGGAGGATTATGAAGTGTATTGCGATGCGTCGCGAAATGGACTGGGTGGAGTACTCATGCAACGGGGAAAGGTTATAGCCTATGCGTCAAGGCAGCTCAAGGAGTACGAGCGGAATTACCCCGTGCACGATTTGGAACTCGCAGCGGTGGTGTTTGTCCTCAAGCTTTGGAGACACTACCTGTATGGGGCACACTGCAATGTGTACTCAGATCATAAGAGTCTCAAGTACCTTTTCACCCAAAAGGAGCTAAATCTGCGACAAAGGCGGTGGCTCGAGCTACTAAAGGATTACGATTTAACGATCCACTATCACCCGGGAAAGGCCAACGTGGTGGCCGACGCCCTGAGTCGCAAGGGACAGGCCGAGGAAGCGGATGTAAGCGCCATTACCCAGCAGGATAGTCTGATTGCGGAATTTTCGCGATTGAGACTAGAAGTAGTACCGGCAGGTACAGTCGCACAACTTCTGACACTGGTGGTCAGACCTACTCTGCTGGACAGGATTCTCGAAGGGCAATCGACTGATGATCAACTCCAGCTGGTGCGAAGTAGAATAACCGCCGACCAGGAGGTGATTTCACAGTGAACTCCGACGGCACGATACGATTTCGGGGACGAATCTGCGTGCCGGATCTACCGGAACTCAAGGAGGAAATCCTGCGGGAGGCGCATACTGCCCCGTATGCGGCGCATCCCGGGGGAACGAAGATGTACAAGGACGTCAAACAGACCTTCTGGTGGCCCAAAATGAAGGGAGACGTGACTCGATTTGTGGCACACTGCCTGGTGTGCCAACGGGTGAAGGCCGAGCATCAGCGGCCGGCAGGAAAATTGCAACCTTTACCGGTGCCCGAGTGGAAGTGGGACATGATTACCATGGATTTTGTGACCGGATTCCCGAGATCGCCACAGGGACACGATGCGATATGGGTGATTGTGGACCGTTTGACGAAATCGGCCCACTTTCTGCCCATACACACGACGTGGACTCGGGAACGACTGGCACAAACGTACATCGATGAGATAGTAAGGTTGCACGGTGTACCGACATCCATCACGTCGGACAGAGACACACGTTTTGTGTCGAACTTTTGGCGAAGCCTGCAACGAGCAATGGGGACCAAGTTGCACTTCAGTACGGCTTTTCACCCGCAAACCGATGGACAATCAGAGCGGGTGATACAGATCGTGGAGGACATGCTTCGAGCATGCGTTCTGGACTTGGGCGAAGGGTGGGCACGGTGTTTGCCCCTGGTGGAATTTGCCTACAATAACAGTTACCAGGCCAGCATTCAGATGGCGCCGTACGAGGCCCTGTACGGGCGCCGCTGTCGGTCTCCAATATGCTGGGACGACTTGGGTGAGCGTAAGTTTCTGGGCCCAGATTTGGTGGAGGAGACCGAAGCAAAGGTGCGATTGATTAGACAAAGGCTACTGACCGCCCAAAGCAGACAGAAAAGCTACGCGGACAACAGACGCCGAGACTTAGAGTTCATGGTGGGTGAGCATGTGCTACTCCGGGTTTCACCCTCCAAGGGAAACCGACGTTTCGGCATAAAGGGAAAGCTAAGCCCAAGGTACGTGGGACCGTTCGAAATCCTGGAACGCGTAGGACCGGTGGCGTACCGGTTAGCCCTGCCACCGAACCTCGAACGAGTCCACAACGTGTTCCATGTCTCAATGCTCCGGAAGTACCTGGCTGACCCCTCTCATGCCTTGGATGCCTCCACCATCGAGTTGCGAGAGGATTTGAGCGTCGAGGAGACGCCGGTGCGGATTTTGGCAAGAGAGGACAAGAAGTTGCGCAACCGAACAATCCCCTATGTGAAGGTCCAGTGGAGCAACCACGAAGAGCGCGAGGCGACGTGGGAACTGGAATCGAAGATGAGGGAATGTTTTCCCGAATTGTTTAAGTGAGGTTTGTACTTAAGTTTCGGGACGAAACTTTTTATAAAGTGTGAGTGGTGTAGTGACCCGACCCTTAGGGGTATTTTTGAACTCACATGTAATCGCTTAAGCCTTAAGCGAAATAAAATTATTTAATTTCAAAAGTCGGCCGGGTGGGGTGCGTGTATTTTTCTGCGATAGAGCGCGAAAAATGATGACCGACGGTGCGATCGGATTCGAAATCCGATGTCGGGATCTCCCGGAACGGGACCCTTAGCGATGCGGTAATTAGTCATGCATCGGAATCCGTGCAAAATATCTTGCATCCGTTAGAGATAAGGTGGGTTATCTCGTAGGGGATAATTAATTAATTAATTAATTAAAGTTTGGATTCTCTTACGTACGAATTAAAGGGGTTAAATAATCGGTAACCGGGTTTTAAATTGGGAATTTATTTCCCCAAGATTATTTAATGAAGGGGATTAAATAATCGGTGACCGGGATTTAAAATTGGAAATCAAATAACCGATAATCTAAATCCAATTGGGAATTGATTTCCCATGATTATTTAATTGAGTAAATTAAATAATCGGTGATAAGGATTTTAAAAGGTGGGATTTTATCTCGTGGAGTGGATAAGAGATAAGATCCGGATATTTGCGGGTTTTCCTTTTTACATACCGTATGAAATAAAAAGGAAAAAATAATTATAAAATTAATAAATAAAAAGGGGATATTTAAACAATCCTCTTTATCCGAAGGAAAAGAAAAGGAATTAAAAACCCTAATCGGTGAGGAGAGAAAGAAAGAAAAGACGGAACCCTAGCCGGACGAAAGGAAAAGGAGAAAGAGAAGGAGCCCGATCTTCCCAGATATCGAACCGAAGGCAAGAACGCGACCGGGCGACCTTCCCGTCGATCTCCGTGTTGGGTTTAGGTTAATAAGGATCTAATAGGGGAAAAAATACCTAGAGGGGGGGTGAATAGGTGTAAACAATAAACACTCAAAAAATCATTGTGCGATAAAACCCAATGCGGAAAAATAAAAGAACACACAAGATTTTTACGTGGAAAACTCCAAACCGGAGTAAAAAACCACGGGACCGATAACACGGCGAAATCCACTAGAGTTAACACACGTACAAGGTGATATAACGTACTCACAGACGACTCAACCTTTTACCATACGCCCCTAGTCGATCTTCCCGCTCGCTCCACGACGCTTCTCGAATCCACGATCCGCGCCCAACGCTGAATCCACAGCGTCCAACGTCGAGTCCACGACGTCCAACCGAATCCACGGTCTTCACCCAATGGTACGCTTCGAATCCACGAACGCACCTCGCTCCGAATCCACGAGAGCGATAACACCTTGAATCCACAAGGCCACGCGAGTCCACGCGCCGATTTTGGGGTAAATCGTTGTTTGTTTGGGTGGTGATGATCCGCCGAATACTTAGATCAAGAGTAGATCGGAAATACCATCTAAGTATTCATTAGTTTGATTCAACTCAAGATGTGAGTATGAAAACCTAGAATCAAACTAATCAATATAGATGAAGAAACATAGAATAGATCTATTGATTTCCTTTCTTCTCTATATGTGGATCTAAGGCCGTATAAAATGATATGTGAAAATGACGGCTCTATTTGGATTCCCCTAGAAAAATGACCATAGGGTCTATTTATAGGTTAGAAACCCTAGGAAGAATATTCGGATCAAAAACAAACTTTTCTGGAAAGTTTTACCGACGGCGATCCGGATTGTATAAGCCACGATCCGGATCGCAGACGCACAGAATGCAGTTTCCAGAAAATCACCTGTTCGGGATCCGGATCATAATCCACGATCCGGATCGTTCATACATTTTCACAAAACATCCCATTCGGGATCCGGATTGTACAAGCTGTGATCCGGATTGCAGCAATGTATGAACGAACACCTTTCGGGATCCGGATTGAAAGTCCACGATCCGGATCCTGAACATGTCCCATGTCCAGTTTTTGATGAATAAGCAATTAAAACCTCTTCCAGGTGTTTCTACACTATAAGAAGTATTCGGATCATCAAAATTATTTAGTTAAACGTACCTGATCCTTTTGAATTCTTCTTTCTTGAGATTGAGGTATATGATCCGAAGTTTCTTCATCTTCAATCTTCAAGACTTAATACAATCACGAAATACGCCAACTCAAATTCCGTAACAATCTCCCCCTTTGGCGGTTTCGTGACAAAACACAGATCCACAAAGAAAATTCAAAAAGATATTTTTGTTGCTATCACCATACAACAAAAATTTACAAAAGAGTTCCAGAAATTAAAAACATGAGATAAACTCCTAAGACAGACTCTAGACTTAGACATCTGTAACCTCTGCACACAGAAAACATTCTTGACAAACAAAATCGTTAGATACCTCAAGAATTGGAACATAGAAAAACCAAGTGCAGAGATAGAGTTTGATCTCACCATGACATTTAAAAGAATCAGATATGTGAAAGAAACATAGTTAAAACCAGCATATCTTCTAAGCAGTCGAAAACCAAATGTCAAAGTATGTTAGTCCAACATCAACTTGTTAGTCATATTACATGCCCAAATAGTTAGTCGAATAGTTAGTATAGAAGCATGTCACAAATCACAAAAGAAAACCAAAGTTGAGTTGAGATTCATACTTACCTTGATATCATCGATATTCACAATCATTGTTCAAAGTTCATCATTGTTCATTGTTTTCGCTAACTCTCTCCCCCTTTTTGTCACAAAACAAAGCCAAATAATTACAACAAAAAGAGAGTTAACAACATAAACACACATCATAAACCTGCAAAACAGAACAAAAAGCAAAGTCAGAGGAACATAGATTTACTCCTGAGAGTCGGAGTCATCCGAGGTCGTGCAACCCATTTTCGCAAACAACTTCTTCACAAGTTTCTTTACTGAAGAGACTGACTTGGTCAAAGTGACTTGAGAAGCTGTGATAATTTCCATCTCATTTTTCATAACATGAAGATCGCCTTTCATTTCAGAAAATTCAGCGGACATACGTTCCTGTTCATTTGAAAGCCGCTGTTGTTCTTTGAAGATGGATGTCACCGAGGCATCATCGTCAGAAGTAGATGCAGGTGCCTTCTGTTTCGGAGGAACGGGGGCAGTGGAAGAAGTTGCATGAGTTCGAACTCGTTGGCCAATTGGAGGAGAAGGGGGATCATCCTGCTTTGTTGTCAAAGACTTGACAATGGTTGTCTCATTTATTGTCCCCAAACTATACAAATACGAACTCGCGCTCGTATCCACCTTAAATCTCCTAAGGATGCGCATTATAATCATTGGATATGGTAGTCGCTCAGAGGGATGTGAGTGTTCGACATACCGCGTCATCCTATTCCAAATGAGGTAGGGGATGTTCAGGTTTGCTCCCATTGCTGCAGTTGGGTTTCCAAGAAGATAAAGAAATAGCAACCTATCCCATCGGACGATTTTCGTGTTCATGTTGGGAAGAATGTTGTAGCAAATAATGAAGTTTAAGTACTTGTACTCCTTCTTGAGTTCCCTGGAGTAAACTGAATTTCCGGCAGACGTAGTATCCGGAGAGCAGGTTCCATTGACTACTATTCTCCAAGAGTTGGCTGTGAAGACCTGAGTCTTCAAATAATGAACTCCGTCTGAGATGGCTGTCATACCGAGCACCTCTCCAATCAGTTGGGGAGTGACTTTGATCTTGATACCTTTTACAAAGGTATGAAATTCTCGGCGTCCATCAGCTTCATCAATAAGACCTGCTGCATTCTGATAGAAGATCCGAACTGAGTGTGGACAGTACCCAGTTTTCTCAGGAAAGTTGCAGATCGGACCAAGACCAACTTGATCAAACAGAGCTCCAAACTCTGCAGATCTATGCCTCATCTGTTGTACATTGACATGTCGTTCTCCTATGCATTCCCTCTTTTCAAAATCTTTGATTCGTGTGGAGCTGACGAATCCCTGAAATGGTGGCAGGTTGTCCATAGGTTCATTGATTGAAATACCTTGGGCACCACTTCTTTTCCTTGCCGAGGTTTTCACTCTTTTTCCGGTAGGCTCCATTGGCGCCTTTCCTTTCTCAGCTGCAGTAGGAGGAGGTTTAGATTTGGGAGCTTCAGCAGGAGCCTTCCCTTTGCAGAAGTTGGGACAGCTCCTTCAACTTCAATTGTGTCCCAGTCAATCGATTCAGTTTCCGATTCAGTATCGGAGTCAGCTTTTGCTCTTTTTGTCCTCTTGCTTCTCTTCGGCTTTGCAGAGTCCTTCACATGAACCATGGCAGTGAGCAGGAAAATGATCCAGGTGATCACCATTTTGTCAGTGCTTTGAGTTTTTAGAAAATGTCCTGTGAAAACCAACTCAAGAACATATGAAAAATTGTCAATTTTGAAAATTTTGAAAACATTGTACCTAGACAATCATAATCATATAGAGAAGCCAAGAATCAAATTAGTTTTCCAAAAAGAATTTTAAAAATTCATCAAATCCATGATTTACAGAAATTCCTCTTTTATGCCCTAAAACCGAATTTTTAGAAATCGAAGCCTAAAAATACGTTAATCAAGTGAAATCCCAGCATAAAAGTAAAACTAATTGACCCAGAGTTCTTATTTCAAAAGAAATTTGATCAAAAACCATTCACAAACGAAGAAATTCCAACTTTTCAACTCACGTTTGGTGAAAAACCATAAAAACTGAGAAAAACCGAGTTTTGATCATGAAAACTTACTTGAATCCGAAGAACTTTGAGTTTTGAAGCACCAGGAAGCAAGAAATCTAGAGAGAGAAACTCTAGAAGCTTGAAAACCAGAAATTAGGGTAAAGAAATCTCGAATCTGAAAGTTTCTATATAGAACCCTAGCCGTGATCCGGATCGGCCGAGAATGTGATCCGGATCGGCCACACGCGGGAAAAATCCTGCGTTCGGGATCCGGATCACTTGCCACGATCCGGATCGGCTACACCTTTTTCTTCAGAAAAATTAAGAAAAATACAATAAAATCCAGAAAAAGTATGTAAGCACATTATCATGTCAACTTTAAACAAATGACATCGTTTCACACAACAAGAAATAGATTATGAAAAATCTATCAATAATATCCAAAAATGAAACGAAGATTTACGATAGTTAAAACACTTAAAGTTGAACAACTTCAATTGTTACGGAATTTGAGTTGGCGCATTTCGTGAATAGTTCAAGTCTTAAAGATTGAAGATGAAGAAACTCTGGATCATATACCTCAATCTCAAGAAAGAAGAATTCAAAAGGATCAGGTACGTTAAATTAAATAATTTGTGATGATCCGAATACTTCTTATAGTGTAGAAACACCCGGAAGAGGGAAGAGGTTTTAACTGCATATTCATCAAAAACTGGACATGGGACATGTTCAGGATCCGGATCATGTCGTTTCGATCCGGATCCCGAAGGGTGCTCGTTCATACACTAGTTCAATCCGGATCATGGCATTTGATGATCCGGATCCCGAACATGAGTTTTACCTGTTGGCTTGAACGATCCGGATCGTGGAATCTCAATCCGGATCCCGAACACATTGTTCTGGTAAAACTGTATGAACGATCCGGATCGTAGATTATGATCCGGATCCCGAACAGGCGGTTTTCTGGAAATTGCTCTCTACGCGTAAGCGATCCGGATCGTGACTTGCGCAATCCGGATCGCCGCCCGTAAAACTTTCCAGAAAAGTTTGTTTTTGATCCGAATATTCTTCCTAGGGTTTCTAACCTATAAATAGCCCTTCCTTTTCATTTCTAGGGCAATCCACACATCGGAAAAAGAGCCGTCATTTTCAAATATCATTTTATACGGCCTTAGATCCACATATAGAGAAGAACGGAAATCATTAGATCTATTTATGGTTCTTCATCTATATTGATTAGTTTGATTCTAGGTTTTCATACTCATATCTTGAGTTGAATCAAACTAATGAATACTTAGATGGTATTTCCGATCTACTCTTGATCTAAGTATTCGGCGGATCATCACCACCCAAACAAACAACGATTTACCCCAAAATCGGCGCGTGGACTCGCGTGGCCTTGTGGATTCAAGGTGTTATCGCTCTCGTGGATTCGGAGCGAGGTGCGTTCGTGGATTCGAAGCGTACCATTGGGTGAAGACCGTGGATTCGGTCGGACGTCGTGGACTCGACGTTGGACGCTGTGGATTCAGCGTTGGGCGCAAATCGTGGATTCGAGAAGCGTCGTGGAGCGAGCGGAGAAGATCGACTAGGGGCGTATGGTAAAAGGTTGAGTCGTCTGTGAGTACGTTATATCACCTTGTACGTGTGTTAACTCTAGTGGATTTCGCCGTGTTATCGGTCCCGTGGTTTTTTACTCCGGTTTGGAGTTTTTCCACGTAAAAATCTTGTGTGTTCTTTTATTTTTCCGCATTGGGTTTTATCGCACAATGATTTTTGAGTGTTTATTGTTTACACCTATTCACCCCCCTCTAGGTGTTTTTTCCCCTATTAGATCCTTATTAACCTAAACCCAACAAGTGGTATCAGAGCGGGAATAGGGTTGTAAACAATGGTTGAAGGTGGAAACATCAATCGACCCCCTTTCTTTGATGGAACTAATTATGCGTACTGGAAAGTACGGATGAAAGCTTTCTTAATTTCCATCGACGAAAGGGTGTGGCAATCAATTGAATTAGGATGGTCTAATCCAACTGAAATTTTAGATGATGTTCGCACCTTAAAACCTAGGTCGAAATGGACCAAGGAAGAGATAGACTTATCTTCTTACAATGGCAAAGGGATTAATGCTCTATTTAATGCTTTGTCACAAACTGAGTTCTCTCGCGTCTCGGCATGTGAGACTGCGAAAGAAATCTGGGATGTTCTTCAAGTTACGCATGAGGGAACTAACCTAGTGAAGATTCAGAAACTGCAAATGCTTACGAGCAAGTTTGACTCTATCTCTATGGCAGAGAATGAATCCTTCACTGACTATTACACACGATTGCAAGACATCGTGAACTCATGTGCTAACTTGGGAGAGAAGATTCCAGAATTTAAAGTTGTAAGAAAAATTCTAAGAACTCTTCCTGAACGATTTCGCCCGAAGGTTGCAGCCATTGAAACAATTAAACACCCGGACGAAATGCGTGTAGAAGAATTAGTAGGTGCTTTACAAACTTATGAAATGACTTTTCCTACTAACTATTCTTCTGGAAAGGCATCCTCTTCTAAGTCTTCAGGTTACGCATTGAAATCAACTAAAGAAGAAGACGCGGATTCATCCTCCTCGGACGACGACGAGAACATTTCTATGGAGGACTTTGAGAAGCAGCTCGCTCTCTTGACAAGGAAGTTTCGCCGCAACTTTCGAAGGGGAAATTCAAGCAAAACTCCATCCTTCGGAAAGTCGAAGAAAGGCAAGGGATTCTTCAAGCTACAAGTCAAGAAGCCAAGAGAACTTCTCAAAGGATAAGAAAAGTTCTGAGGGACAAGTTCAGTGTTTCAAATGTCGAGGCTACGGCCACATAGCAACGGAATGTCCCAACAAGAATCCGGCTAAGAAGAAAGCGATGCAAGCAGTCACTTGGGATGACAACTCCACGTCAAATGAGTCATCGTCAAGTGATGAAGAAGACAACGCGACAGCTTTCCACGCGTCCACCAAACCTTCATCCTTCATGTGCTTAATGGCAAGTACATCCGACTCACTGTCCAACTCCACTGTGGAAAAGATTGCAACGGACGATGAGTCAGATAATTCGGAAGGTGAAGATTTTGTTTTAGCCTACCATCAACTTCTGAGGGATTCAAAGAAACTGGCTAAACAAAACAAGGGGTTGAAAGAGAGATTACTGGAACTTGAAGTTGAATTAAAAAGAGTAACCTCTATCTCAACCGATCTTGAAGTGGAAAGGGACAATCTGGTTAAGACAAATGTTTCCCTTCAAGAGTCCAATGAGCATTTCGAGAAGAGTTATGTAGACATGGTGAACAAAGCGAACTACTTCTTGAAGCTCTACGGCGAGGCCCGACAGGAAAAATCTGAAATGACAGAGACCATACGCCAACTAAAGGATGACTTACAGAGATTTACTTCTGGAAGGAGTAAGTTGGACAGACTCCTTGGTCTCGGTCAAAGAAACAAGTTCGGCCTCGGATACACTCAAACTGGAGACATTCCAAGTTCGAGTGGTACGGTATTTGTGCCTTCGTCGGTATCTCCTCCTCCGACACCGGTGTTCACGCCAAGCAACGACAACGAACCTACTACATCATCTTCGGAATCGACAAGAACCAAGGTATGTTTTCGTTGTGGCATTTCAGGGCACATCAGAAGAAACTGCAAGACTGGAGCCAAACGCACACCTCAAGAACATCTTGCAGCAACTACCAAAAGGGCTATTCCTCGGAAAACCACTCCAACCAAATTGACGGAAAAGAGCCTTGGTAGTACATCGCTCAAGACGACATCTTCAAGGAGCAGCAATTCTTCAAGCAAGACGCCCTCACCTAGGAAATCAACTCCACGAGCACTACAGTCGCATACCAAAAAGGTTTGGGTGCGCAAAGGTGAGATCTTTCCCTGTCTTGCTACCACTGTTTCCTTACATGCATATGATAGTTCGTCTTGGTATTTGGATAGCGGGTGTTCCCGACATATGACCGGCGATAAAAACTGTTTTCAAACTTTTGAGAAAAACTCCGGAGGACTTGTTGTTTTCGGAGATGGCCGGTCTTCCAAAATTGTTGGAAAGGGAACGGTAGCTATTCCAGATGGCCCGGTTCTAGATAATGTATTATTTGTTCATGGCCTTAAGACTAACCTCATAAGCATAAGTCAACTGTGTGATAGTGGTTATTCAGTTAATTTTTCATCTGATAAATGCACTGTAACTGACTTGAACCATGCTTTCTTTTTAAAGGGGGTTAGATCAGAAAACAATTGTTATGTAGTTCCTTCTAAAATTTCTGAAAAATGTAACCTAGCATCTTTGAAAAATGAAACACTTTGGCATGAAAGGCTAGGTCACATAAACTTTAAGGAACTTTCTAGAATTTCAAATAAAGATGTGGTCAAAGGGGTTCCGAAACTTTCTTTTGAACAAAACCTTGTGTGTGGCGGTTGCCAAAAGGGAAAACAGTCTAGGACTGCACACAAGAATTTGAACCACATAGGTACAAAACGGCCTTTGGAACTTTTGCATATGGACTTAATGGGGCCAACTCGTCAACCATCTCTGGGAGGTAAATGGTATATTTTTTGTTGGTTGATGACTTTTCTAGATATACTTGGGTAGCCTTTCTAAAGGAAAAAGCTGATACCTTTGATTCTTTTCTCGAAATCTGCAATCGTATTATGATAGAAAAGAATGAAAGGATTACTCGAGTGAGGAGTGATAGAGGTGGTGAATTCATAAATTCTAAATTCATTGATTTTTGTGTTTCTAATGGCATTAAACATGAATTCTCCGCACCTTACACACCTCAACAAAATGGTGTAGTCGAGCGCAAAAACAGGGTCGTACAGGAGATGGCTCGTGTTATGCTTCATAGCCGGAACCTTCCTTTATACTTTTGGGCTGAAGCGGTGAACACGGCTGTCTATGTTATCAATCGAGTGTACTTGCGCCCGGGGACTTTTAATACACCATATGAACTTTGGTTTTGTAGAAAACCTAACATCAAATATTTTCGCATTTTCGGGAGTCGGTGTTTTATTTTACGTGATCGTGAAAATCTTGGAAAATTTGACTCTCGAAGTGACGAAGGGATTTTCTTAGGTTATTCTACAAACAGCAGAGCATATCGAGTTTTTAACTTAGAATCTAAGACGATCGTAGAATCGATAAATGTTAAGGTAGATGAAGCTTTTCACTTTGAATCTGAAAAATCTACCCTCGATATCTCTCTTGATGATGATTCACCTGCTAATGCATCTTCTTCTAACAATTCTTTCGATAATAATATTGATGCATCTAACGGTTCTTCAAGCTCATGTGATGTGCAGGAATCATCTCGTGTACCTCCGCCTACTCCTCTACCTCAGACGTTACGCATCTCCAAGGATCACCCTGAGTCGAACATAATTGGAGATCCACAAGAAGGAGTTAGAACACGGAGACAATTGGTTTGCGGATTTGCATGCTATGTATCTCAAATCGAACCAAGGAATGTTGATGAAGCTCTCCAAGATGATTATTGGATTAAAGCAATGCAGGAAGAGCTCCATCAATTCGAGCGAAACAAAGTCTGGGAACTGACGAAGCCTCCGAAGCAACACAATGTGATAGGTACCAAATGGATCTTCAAGAACAAGAAAAACGAAGAAGGTACTATCATCAGGAACAAAGCAAGGTTAGTTGCTCAAGGCTATTCTCAAGTAGAAGGTATAGACTTTGATGAAACCTTCGCCCCTGTAGCTAGACTCGAGTCCATTCGTATACTGTTTGCGATTGCTTGTCATTTTAAAATCAAATTATTTCAAATGGACGTTAAGAGCGCCTTTTTAAATGGATTTTTAAATGAGGAAGTTTATGTAGCTCAACCGAAAGGTTTTGTGGATCATAAACTACCTAACCATGTTTTTCGACTGAAAAAGGCTCTTTACGGTCTGAAACAAGCACCGCGAGCATGGTACGAAAGGTTGACAAAGCACCTTTTGGAAAAGGGCTACACTCGAGGGGGAGCTGACAGGACTCTCTTTGTGAAGCATTATCAAAACAATTTCATAGTTGCTCAAATTTATGTTGATGACATTGTTTTTGGAGCAACAAGAGATAATGATGCTTCTAAATTCGCGGAGACCATGGAAAGCGAATTTGAGATGTCCATGATGGGCGAGTTGAATTATTTTCTTGGATTACAAGTTAAGCAGAACGATGAAGGAATTCACTTGTGTCAATCCAAGTATGCACTGGAGTTGGTCAAAAAGTTTGACCTTGAAAATTCGAAAGATTTTCCAACTCCAATGGGAACTAGCCATAAGGGACTTGGAAGTGAATCACAATGTGAGAATGTAGACGAGAAACTGTACCGGAGTATGATTGGAAGTCTACTATATCTCACGGCTAGTCGCCCGGATATATCCTTCAGTGTTGGGATTTGTGCGAGATATCAATCAGCACCGAAGGAGGTTCACCTGAAAGCGGTGAAACGGATCATCCGGTATATCAAAGGTACAATCAGTTTCGGAATTTGGTATCCTATGGGAACGACTTTGGATATTGTTGGATACTCAGATGCCGACTGGGCTGGATCTGTGGATGACCGGAAAAGCACGAGTGGTGCATGCTTCTATCTAGGCCACTGCCTTGTTGCATGGCACAGTAAGAAACAGAACTGCATAGCACTCTCGACTGCCGAAGCGGAGTACATTTCTGCAGGAAGTTGCTCAACCCAATTGATTTGGATGAAGAGCGTGTTGAGTGATTTCCGAATTTCAACATCTTCGGTAACCATTTTATGTGACAACACTAGTGCCATTAACATTTCTAAAAACCCTGTGTTGCACTCTAGAACAAAACATATTGAACTTAGATATCATTTTCTTAGAGAGCTAGTTGAATCAAACATTCTTCAACTGTCATATATTTCAACTGAAGATCAATTAGCTGACATCTTGACAAAACCTTTGGATCAAAAACGTTTTATTCACTTGCGTAAAGCAATTGGCATGCTTTCCTTGAAATAACCTCTTTTGAAACTTTTGCTTAGATTAGGTTTTGTTTTTGTTCTTTGTATTTGTTTTGTTCTTTATCTATGTTTTGTACATAGCACACTAATTGAGCACATTTCATAATTGACTTTACTTGCACCTTGACATGCATTTAGAAATTTATTATGTCCTTGATGTCATAATATCTCAATGTTGCAATGATCATTTACGTTATTTAAACCATCTTCTAAGTGATCAAAGTCAATTTCTCTCTCAATGATCTCTTGGTATAGTCATTATCATATTTGATTGCTTAGTTGAGTATGAATTCGAGATCAGTGGTTTGGTTGAATACCTTATATATTAAATAATTGATAGCCAATTGAGGGGGAGTCAATGAAATCTGAAATGCTCAAAAGATGTGGAAAGAGTTACATCCCAGTGAGGAGTGTGAAAACTACCACCACATGGAGAAAATGAAAGAAAAAGAAACTCCATGAATGAAAAGCAAACTTTTTGTTTTGAAAATTGTTGATGAAACTCATATTGAAATACTTGACTCAGTCGTATTTCATGGTTGGTATAAGGTGGGATTTTTAGTAAAAGATGCTCAAAGAGCCACTCCTTCAACAGATTGTCTAGATATATTATCTAACTTATCTGGGATTTCAAACATCTATTGATCTTGGTACTTCATTTTCTTTACTGAAATTGATGATTTGATAAAGACATTACACATAGGATCAGGATAGATGTAATTGAAGTTGTTCAACTTTAAGTGTTTTAACTTTCGTAAATCTTCGTTTCATTTTTGGATATTTTTGATAGATTTTTCATAATCTATTTCTTGTTGTATGGAACGATGCTATTTGTTTAAAGTTGACATGATAAAATGCTTACATACTTTTTCTGGAGTTTATTGTATTTTTTTTAACTTTTCTGGAGAAAAAGGTGTAGGCGATCCGGATCGTGGCAAAGTGATCCGGACCCCGAACGCAGGATTCTCTCCCTGCGTATAGCCGATCCGGATCGTGGCAAGTGATCCGGATCCCGAATGCAGGATTTTCCCTGTATGTGGCCGATCCGGATCTCATTCACGACCGATCCGGATCGCGGCTAGGGCTTCTTATAGAAACTTTCAGATTCAAGATTTCTTTACCAAAATTTCTGATTTCCAAGCTTCTAGAGTTTCTCTTTCTAGATCTCTTGCTTCCTAGTGCTTCAAAACTCAAGCTTCTTCGGATTCAAGTAAGTTTTCATGATCAAAACTCGGTTTTTCACAGTTTTTAGGTTTTTTCATCAAACGCGAGCAGAAAAGATGGATTTTCTTCGTTTGTGAACGGTTTTTGATCAAACTTCTTTTGAAATAAGAACTCTGGATCTATTAGTTTTGCTTTTATGCTGGGTTTTTGCATGATTAACGAGTTTTTAGCCTTCGATTTCTAAAAATTCGGTTTTAGGGCATAAAAGAGGAATTTGTGTAAAACATGAAATTGATCTATTTTTAACATTCTTTTTGGAAAACTAATTTGATTCTTAGCTTCTCTATATGATTATGATTGTCTAGGTACAATGTGTTAAGATTTTTCAAAATTTGACAATTTTTCATATGTTCTTGAGTTGGTTTTCACAGGACATTCTCGTTTAAACTCAAAGCACTAGAATCAATGGCATTCTCGTGGTTGATCATCTTTCTGGTCGCAATGCTGCCTGGGGGTTCATCGGTTAAAGAAGAACCAGGCGTCTCAACTGGAGACAAACCGGAAGGAGCCAATGAAGACAGCTCAGATTACGATAGTGAAGAATGGGACGATTTCTTAAGGATGTTCAGCGAAAAATTGATGAAGAAGAAAGGAAGTTCACCAAAGGGAAGAGACTTATGAAATCTGCCTCCACGACCGTACAGTATACAAGAAGGAAAAGCGTTCAAAGAAATACAAGCCAGCAGAGTGGGCCTCTAACCAGAGCACGCTCACTTTCAGGATCCTTGCAAACTGGATCACCATGGACTGCTGGACCTGATGCACCATCTGCATCTAGACAGCGTTCATCTTTTCCAAGGACGCAAACAACAGAGACAGAAACTTTGGAATCGATTCGTCGAGAACAACAGAGGGTCTCGGTTACACATGAAAGGATATTGAGAGAACTTCAAGAAATCTCTGCTGAACACAAGAAACTCAAGAGGAAATACTCAAATCTTAAGAGCTTGATTAAAGGATTTTTAAGCAAGCTGAGCTCTTCTAGCTCTGGCTCGTCAGACTGAAAAACAGAGTTGGACACTTTTGTTTGGTTTTTAGATTTCAGGACATTACTTTTCTTTACTCATCTCTCAGTTTGTGCATATTCTTAGGTTAATTCTCTTTTTGTGCATATTGTTAGAAACTTATGAACTTTTTGTTTACTCTCCTTACATATTGTAGCTCATGCTACATTTTTGGCTTTATTTGTGACAAAAAGGGGGAGAGAATGAGAGTGAGAGTTGAAGAGTTATAAACTCTGAACAATGAAAAACAATGAACTCTGAACAATGACTGTGAATGAATCAAGGAATGAATCAAGGTAAGTATGAATCTCAACTCAACTTGGGTTTTCTTTTGTGGATTGTGACATGCTCTATACTAACTATTTGACTAACTATTTGGGCATGTAATATGTCTAACAAGTTGATGTTGGACTAACATACTTTGACATTTGGTTTTCAACTGCTTAGATGATATGTTGGTTTTAACTATGTTCTTTCACATATCTGATTCTTTCAAATGTCATGATGAGATCAAACTCTAATTCTGCATTTGGTTTTCAATGTTTCAACTCTTGAGGTATCTAACGATTTTGTTTGTCAAGAATGTTTTCTGTGTGCAGAAGTTACAGATGTCTAAGTCTAGAGTCTGTCTTAGGAGTTTATCTCATGTTTTTATTTTTCATGGAACTCTTTTGTAAATTTTTGTTGTATGGTGATAGCAACAAAAATATCCTTTTTGAATTTTCTTTGTGGATCTGTGTTTTGTCACGAAACCGCCAAAGGGGGAGATTGTTACGGAATTTGAGTTGGCGTATTTCGTGAATAGTTTATGTCTTGAAGATTGAAGATGAAGAAACTCTGGATCAACTACCTCAATCTCAAGAAAGAAGAATTCAAAAGGATCAGGTACGTTAAATTAAATAATTTGTGATGATCCGAATACTTCTTATAGTGTAGAAACACCCGGAAGAGGTTTTAACTGCATATTCATCAAAAACTGGACATGGGACATGTTCAGGATCCGGATCATGTCGTTTCGATCCGGATCCCGAAGGGTGCTCGTTCATACACTAGTTCAATCCGGATCATGGCATTTGATGATCCGGATCCCGAACATGAGTTTTACCTGTTGGCTTGAACGATCCGGATCGTGGAATCTCAATCCGGATCCCGAACACATTGTTCTGGTAAAACTGTATGAACGATCCGGATCGTAGATTATGATCCGGATCCCGAACAGGCGGTTTTCTGGAAATTGCTCTCTACGCGTAAGCGATCCGGATCGTGACTTGCGCAGTCCGGATCGCCGCCCGTAAAACTTTCCAGAAAAGTTTGTTTTTGATCCGAATATTCTTCCTAGGGTTTCTAACCTATAAATAGCCCTTCCTTTTCATTTCTAGGGCAATCCACACATCGGAAAAAGAGCCGTCATTTTCAAATATCATTTTATACGGCCTTAGATCCACATATAGAGAAGAACGGAAATCATTAGATCTATTTAATGGTTCTTCATCTATATTGATTAGTTTGATTCTAGGTTTTCATACTCATATCTTGAGTTGAATCAAACTAATGAATACTTAGATGGTATTTCCGATCTACTCTTGATCTAAGTATTCGGCGGATCATCACCACCCAAACAAACAACGATTTACCCCAAAATCGGCGCGTGGACTCGCGTGGCCTTGTGGATTCAAGGTGTTATCGCTTTCGTGGATTCGGAGCGAGGTGCGTTCGTGGATTCGAAGCGTACCATTGGGTGAAGACCGTGGATTCGGTCGGACGTCGTGGATTCGACGTTGGACGCTGTGGATTCAGCGTTGGCAGCGCAAATCGTGGATTCGAGAAGCGTTGCGGAGCGAGCGGAGAAGATCGACTAGGGGCGTATGGTAAAAGGTTGAGTCGTCTGTGAGTACGTTATATCACCTTGTACGTGTGTTAACTCTAGTGGATTTCGCCGTGTTATCGGTCCCGTGGTTTTTTACTCCGGTTTGGAGTTTTCCACGTAAAAATCTTGTGTGTTCTTTTATTTTTCCGCATTGGGTTTTATCGCACAATGATTTTTGAGTGTTTATTGTTTACACCTATTCACCCCCCTCTAGGTGTTTTTTCCCCTATTAGATCCTTATTTAACCTAAACCCTACATCAATTACATCTATCTTGATCCTATGTGTAATGTCTTTATCAAATCATCAATTTCAGTAAAGAAAATGAAGTACCAAGATCAATAGATGTTTGAAATCCCAGATAAGTTAGATAATATATCTAGACAATCTGTTGAAGGAGTGGCTCTTTGAGCATCTTAAATCAAAAATCCCACCTTATACCAACCATGAAATACGACTGAGTCAAGTATTTCAATATGATTTCATCAACAATTTTTCAAACAAAAATTTGCTTTTCATTCATGGAGTATCTTTTTCTTTCATTTTCTCCATGTGGTGGTAGTTTTCACACTCCTCATTGGGATGTAACTCTTTCCACATCTTTTGAGCATTTCACATTTCATTGACTCCCCCTCAATTGGCTATCAATTATTTAATATATAAGGTATTCAACCAAACCATTGATCTCGAATTCATACTCGACTAAGCAATCAAATATGATAATGACTATACCAAGAGATCATTGAGAGAGAAATTGACTTTGATCACTTAAAAGATGGTTTAATTAACGTAAATGATCATTGCAACATTGAAATATTATGACATCAAAAGCATAATAAATTTCTAAATGCATAAAAGGATGCAATTAAAGTCAATTATGATTTATGCTCAATTAATGTGCTATGTACAGAACATAGATAAAGAACAAAACAAAAACAAAACAAAAACAAAACCTAACCTAAGCAAAGGTTTCAAAAGAGTTTATTTCAAGGAAAGCATGCCAATTGCTTTACGCAAGTGAATAAAACGTTTTTGATCCAAAGGTTTTGTTAAGATGTCAGCTAATTGATCCTCAGTTGAAATATATGACAGTTGAAGAATGTTTGATTCAACTAGCTCTCTAAGAAAATGATATCTAAGTTCAATATGTTTTGTTCTAGAGTGCAACACAGGGTTTTTAGAAATGTTAATAGCACTAGTGTTGTCACATAAAATGGTTACCGAAGATGTTGAAATCCGGAAATCGCTCAACACGCTTTTCATCCAAATCAATTGGGTTGAACAACTTCCTGCAGAAATGTACTCCGCTTCGGCAGTCGAGAGTGCTATGCAGTTCTGCTTTTTACTGTGCCATGCAACAAGGCAGTGGCCAAGATAGAAGCATGCACCACTCGTGCTTTTCCGGTCATCCACCGATCCAGCCCAATCGGCATCTGAGTATCCAACAATATCCAAAGTCGTTCCCATAGGATACCAAATTCCGAAATTGATTGTACCTTTGATATACCGGATGATCCGTTTCACCGCTTTCAGGTGAACCTCCTTCGGTGCTGATTGATATCTCGCACAAATCCCAACACTGAAGGATATATCCGGGCGACTAGCCGTGAGATATAGTAGACTTCCAATCATACTGCGGTACAGTTTCTCGTCTACATTCTCACTTTGTGATTCACTTCCAAGTCCCTTATGGCTAGTTCCCATTGGAGTCGGAAAATCCTTAGAATTTTCAAGATCAAACTTTTTGACCAACTCCAGTGCATACTTGGATTGACACAAGTGAATTCCTTCATCGTTTTGTTTAACTTGTAATCCAAGAAAATAATTCAATTCGCCCATCATGGACATCTCAAATTCGCTTTCCATGGTCTCCGCGAATTTAGAAGCATCATTATCTCTTGTTGCTCCAAAAACAATGTCATCGACATAGATTTGAGCAACTATGAAATTGTTTTGATAATGCTTCACAAAGAGAGTCCTGTCAGCTCCCCCTCGAGTGTAGCCCTTTTCCAAAAGGTGCTTTGTCAACCTTTCGTACCATGCTCGCGGTGCTTGTTTCAGACCGTAAAGAGCCTTTTTCAGACGAAAAACATGGTTAGGTAGTTTATGATCCACAAAACCTTTCGGTTGAGCTACATAAACTTCCTCATTTAAAAATCCATTTAAAAAGGCGCTCTTAACGTCCATTTGAAATAATTTGATTTTAAAATGACAAGCGATCGCAAACAATATACGAATGGACTCGAGTCTAGCTACAGGGGCGAAAGTTTCATCAAAGTCTATACCTTCTACTTGAGAATAGCCTTGAGCAACTAACCTTGCTTTGTTCCTGATGATAGTACCTTCTTCGTTTTTCTTGTTCTTGAAGATCCATTTGGTACCTATCACATTGTGTTGCTTCGGAGGCTTCGTCAATTCCCAGACTTTGTTTCGCTCGAATTGATGGAGCTCTTCCTGCATTGCTTTAATCCAGTAATCATCTTGGAGAGCTTCATCAACATTCCTTGGTTCGATTTGAGATACATAGCATGCAAATCCGCAAACCAATTGTCTCCGTGTTCTAACTCCTTCTTGTGGATCTCCAATTATGTTCGATTCAGGGTGATCCTTGGAGATGCGTAACGTTTGAGGTAGAGGAGTAGGCGGAGGTACACGAGATGATTCCTGCACATCAGATAAGCTTGAAGAACCGTTAGATGCATCAACATTATTATCGAAAGAATTGTTAGAAGAAGATGCATTAGCAGGTGTATCATCATCAAGAGAGATATCGAGGGTAGATTTTTCAGATTCAAAATGAAAAGCTTCATCTACCTTAACATTTATCGATTCTACGATCGTCTTAGATTCTAAGTTAAAAACTCGATATGCTCTACTGTTTGTAGAATAACCTAAGAAAATCCCTTCGTCACTTCGAGAGTCAAATTTTCCAAGATTTTCGCGATCACGTAAAATAAAACACCGACTCCCAAAGATGCGAAAATATTTGATGTTAGGTTTTCTACAAAACCATAGTTCATATGGTGTATTCAAAGTCCCCGGGCGCAAATACACTCGATTGATAACATAGACAGCAGTGTTCACCGCTTCAGCCCAAAAATATAAAGGTAAGTTCCGGCTATGAAGCATAACACGTGCCATCTCCTGTACGACCCTGTTTTTGCGCTCGACTACACCATTTTGTTGAGGTGTGTAAGGTGCAGAGAATTCATGTTTAATGCCGTTAGAAGTGCAAAAATCAATGAATTTGGAATTTATGAATTCCCCACCTCTATCACTCCTAACTCGAGTAATCCTTTCATTCTTTTCAATCATAATACGATTGCAGATTTCGAGAAAAGAATCAAAAGTATCAGCTTTTTCTTTTAGAAAGGCTACCCAAGTATATCTAGAAAAATCATCAACCAACAAGAAAATATACCATTTACCTCCCAGAGATGGTTGACGAGTTGGCCCCATTAAGTCCATATGCAAAAGTTCCAAAGGCCGTTTTGTACCTATGTGGTTCAAATTCTTGTGTGCAGTCCTAGACTGTTTTCCCTTTTGGCAACCGCCACACACAAGGTTTTGTTCAAAAGAAAGTTTCGGAACCCCCTTGACCACATCTTTATTTGAAATTCTAGCAAGTTCCTTAAAGTTTATGTGACCTAGCCTTTCATGCCAAAGTGTTTCATTTTTCAAAGATGCTAGGTTACATTTTTCAGAAATCTTAGAAGGAACTACATAACAGTTGTTTTCTGATCTAACCCCCTTTAAAAAGAAAGCATGGTTCATGTCAGTTACAGTGCATTTATCAGATGAAAAATTAACTGAATAACCATTATCACACAGTTGACTTATGCTTATGAGGTTAGTCTTAAGGCCATGAACAAATAACACATTATCTAGAACCGGGCCATCTGGAATAGCTACCGTTCCCTTTCCAACAATTTTGGAAGACCGACCATCTCCGAAAACAACAAGTCCTCCGGAGTTTTTCTCAAATGTTTGAAAACAGTTTTTATCGCCGGTCATATGACGGGAACACCCGCTATCCAGGTACCAAGACGAACTATCATATGCATGCAAGGAAACATTGGTAGCAAGACAGGGAAAGATTTCACCTTTGCGCACCCAAACCTTTTTGGAGTGCGTCGGTAATGGTCGTGAAGTTGATTTCCTAGGTGAGAGCGTCTTGCTTGAAGAATTGCTGCTCCTTGATGATGTCGTCTTGAGCGGTGTACTACCAAGGCTCTTTTCCTTCAATTGATTGGAGTTGTTTCCGAGGAATAGCCCTTTTGGTAGTCATTGCAAGATGTGCTTGAGGTGTGCGTTTGGCTCCAGTCTTGCAATTTCTTCTTATGTGCCCTGAAATGCCACAACGAAAACATACCTTGGATCTTGTCGATTCCGAAGAAGATGTAGTAGGTTGTTGTCGTTGCTTGTCGTGAACACCGGTGTCGGAGGAGGAGATACCGACTGAGGCACAAATACTGTACCACTCGAACTTGGAATGTCTCCAGTTTGAGTGTATCCGAGGCCGAACTTATTTCTTTGACCAAGACCAAGAAGTCTGTCCAACTTACTCCTTCCAGAAGAAAATCTCTGTAAGTCATCCTTTAGTTGGCGTATGGTCTCCGTCATTTCCAATTTTTCCTGTCGAGCCTCGCCGTTGAGCTTCAAGAAGTAATTCGCTTTGTTCACCATATCTATATAACTCTTCTCGAAATGCTCATTGGACTCTTGAAGGGAAACATTTGTCTTAATCAGATTATCCCTTTCCACTTCAAGATCGGTTGAGAGAGAGGTTACTCTTTTTACTTCATCTTCAAGATCCTGCAATCTCTCTTTCAACCCCTTGTTTTGTTTAGCCAGTTTCTTTGAATCCCTCAAAAGCTTATGGTAGGCTAAAACAAAATCTTCACCTTCCGAATTATCTGATTCATCGTCCGTTGCAATCTTTTCAACAGTGGAGTTGGACAATGAGTCGGATGTACTTGCCATTAAGCACATGAAGGGAGAAGATGTAGTGGACGCGTGGAAAGCTGTCGCGTTGTCTTCTTCATCACTTGACGATGACTCATTTGACGTGGAGTTGTCATCCCAAGTAACGACTTGCATCGCCTTCTTCTTTGCCGGATTCTTGTTGGGACATTCCGTTGCAATGTGGCCGTAGCCTCGACATTTGAAGCACTGAACTTGTCCCTCAGAACTTTTCTTATCCTTTGAGAAGTTCTCTTGCTTCTTGACTTGTAACTTGAAGGACCCTTGCCTTTCTTCGACTTTCCGAAGGATGGAGTTTTGCTTGAATTTCCCCTTCGAAAGTTGCGGCGAAACTTCCTTGTCAAGAGAGCGAGCTGCTTCTCAAAGTCCTCCATAGAAAGGTTCTCGTCGTCGTCCGAGGAGGATGAATCCGCGTCTTCTTCTTTAGTTGATTTCAATGCGTAACCTGAAGACTTAGAAGAGGATGCCTTTCCAGAAGAATAGTTAGTAGGAAAAGTCATTTCATAAGTTTGTAAAGCACCTACTAATTCTTCTACACGCATTTCGTCCGGGTGTTTAATTGTTTCAATGGCTGCGACCTTCGGGCGAAATCGTTCAGGAAGAGTTCTTAGAATTTTTCTTACAACTTTAAATTCTGGAATCTTCTCTCCCAAGTTAGCACATGAGTTCACGATGTCTTGCAATCGTGTGTAATAGTCAGTGAAGGATTCATTCTCTGCCATAGAGATAGAGTCAAACTTGCTCGTGAGCATTTGCAGTTTCTGAATCTTCACTAAGTTAGTTCCCTCATGCGTAACTTGAAGAACATCCCAGATTTCTTTCGCAGTCTCACATGCCGAGACGCGAGAGAACTCAGTTTGTGACAAAGCATTAAATAGAGCATTAATCCCTTTGCCATTGTAAGAAGATAAGTCTATCTCTTCCTTGGTCCATTTCGACCTAGGTTTTAAGGTGCGAACATCATCTAAAATTTCAGTTGGATTAGACCATCCTAATTCAATTGATTGCCACACCCTTTCGTCGATGGAAATTAAAAAGCTTTCATCCGTACTTTCCAGTACGCATAATTTGTTCCATCAAAGAAAGGGGGTCGATTGATGTTTCCACCTTCAACCATTGTTTACAACCCTATTCCCGCTCTGATACCACTTGTTGGGTTTAGGTTAATAAGGATCTAAATAGGGGAAAAAACACCTAGAGGGGGGTGAATAGGTGTAAACAATAAACACTCAAAAAATCATTGCGCGATAAAACCCAATGCGGAAAAATAAAAGAACACGCAAGATTTTTACGTGGAAAAACTCCAAACCGGAGTAAAAAACCACGGGACCGATAACACGGCGAAATCCACTAGAATTAACACACGTACAAGGTGATATAACGTACTCACAGACGACTCAACCTTTTACCATACGCTCCTAGTAGATCTTCTCCGCTCGCTCCACGACGCTTCTCGAATCCACGATCCGCGCCCAACGCTGAATCCACAGCGTCCAACGTCGAGTCCACGACGTCCAACCGAATCCACGGTCTTCACCCAATGGCACGCTTCGAATCCACGAACGTACCTCGCTCCGAATCCACGAGAGCGGTAACACCTTGAATCCACAAGGCCACGCGAGTCCACGCGCCGATTTTGGGGTAAATCGTTGTTTGTTTGGGTGGTGATGATCCGCCGAATACTTAGATCAAGAGTAGATCGGAAATACCATCTAAGTATTCATTAGTTTGATTCTACTCAAGATGTGAGTATGAAAACCTAGAATCAAATAATCAATATAGATGAAGAAACATAGAATAGATCTATTGATTTCCTTTCTTCTCTATATGTGGATCTAAGGCCGTATAAAATGATATTTGAAAATGACGGCTCTATTTGGATTCCCCTAGAAAAATGACCATAGGGTCTATTTATAGGTTAGAAACCCTAGGAAGAATATTCGGATCAAAAACAAACTTTTCTGGAAAGTTTTACCGACGGCGATCCGGATTGGATAAGCCACGATCCGGATCGCAGACGCACAGAATGCAGTTTCCAGAAAATCACCTGTTCGGGATCCGGATCATAATCCACGATCCGGATCGTTCATACATTTTCACAAAACATCCCATTCGGGATCCGGATTGTACAAGCTGTGATCCGGATTGCAGCAATGTATGAACGAACACCTTTCGGGATCCGGATTGAAAGTCCACGATCCGGATCCTGAACATGTCCCATGTCCAGTTTTTGATGAATAAGCAGTTAAAACCTCTTCCAGGTGTTTCTACACTATAAGGAGTATTCGGATCATCAAAATTATTTAGTTAAACGTACCTGATCCTTTTGAATTCTTCTTTCTTGAGATTGAGGTATACGATCCGAAGTTTCTTCATCTTCAATCTTCAAGACTTAATACAATCACGAAATACGCCAACTCAAATTCCGTAACACTCCGGTTAGTAGAATAATTTTTAAGAATAAATCGGGGATTTTTCGTGTTCTTGTAAGGTCGTACTTCGCGGATTTTCGTCGGGTTTTGATCCGTGTCTTTCTTGTTCTTGATTGGGGGGATCGGTGTCTTTTTTTTATCGAATTTAACCGATGGTTTTTAATCGGTTTCTTTTTGGCGGACCTCCGATCGACGTTTTGGTTGTTCGTCGGTCGTCGGTTTAGCCATTAGATTTACCGGGAATTTACCGGGAATTTTTCGGGAGTTTTTCGGGAATTTTTGGGGCGGTTTCGTCGGAACATAGTGGGTTAACGGGAGGCCGCCGGCGCCGTTGTTAAACGGGAGGCCGCCGCCGTCGTTACCATGCTCGCGAGGTCGTCGCCGGGATCGCACGGGAGCGAAAACGGAGAAGAAATCGCAAAAAATGGCGCGAAAACGGCGAAAATTAAGGTTACTGTTGCTTGTCCGTACGGCGCGGTCCACGGGTCCGGGCGTGCACCCGGTGCACGCCCACAGCGTCGGAAGCGCAAGACCCGGTGCACAGTTCCGTGCGCGGCCCGGCCCATCGCGGTGCGGTGCACGCCCCGGGCGTGCACCCGGTACTGGCGCCGCGACCCCGGGGCCGTGAGCCCGGTGCACGCTTGGGTCGTGCACCGGCCAGGCCCAAAGCGCGCGGTGCACGTTTTTTTCGTGCACCCGGCGCATGCCGCCGCCGCCGGTTGACGTGAACCCAGTCCGTGGTTGCCCCCGTGCACCATCCGACAGCCCGGAGTTCTTTTGCTCCGTTTTTGCCCGTTTCTCCACCGTTTTGAGCGCCGTTTTCGCCGTTGGGATCGTTATTTCCGTCGTTTCCTTGGCATGGCCACTTGGGATCTTCTTGGTCACTATTTTGGGTGCCGCGCGGGGTTCCGGTTTTCGGCGAACCGGACCGTGTTGGACTTTTCCGTCAAAAAGAGCAAATTGGGTCTTTTGTTTTGGGATGTTAGTACACGTTTGTGACTATTATTATCCTTGCGGACTTTCTTTAGGTCCAGGGGTGCAGTGGGAGAGCGCGAAGGATACAGGTGTTCCGATTGCTCTCCAACAAGGTGGGTACGGTTGCTATAAGTGCAACGAGTGCAGTAAGTGCATCTATCGTCATTAAAAACGCTCTCAATTTACCTAACAAAGTAGATGGACAGTTTAACCTTTCGCTTAATGTTATTTTTATCTAACAATTAAAGCGGCTGCGGTCGCGGTGCTCACTACACGCCAACCTTGGCAATCCGGTTTCGGATGCTGCACGTACACCGGCGGATCGGGCCACCGCATGGTGTACTTTTCTGAAAAAGTGGTTTTTGACCCGTGTGCCTCACAAAGGAGTGGGAGCCGTGAGGACCTCCTCGCGCCAGCTGGTACAGCACACCAGCACCGCGAAAAGGGGGTAAAAGCATCAAAAAGGTGACTGTGCACGAGGGGAGACTTGAGTCTCTCCGACAGGTACTCTGGGGTTGGTGCCCAACTTAATTGATAAATCTGGGGTTGGTGCCCAGTTTAAATATGCACAGGGGTTTAACGAAAGGTTTCGGTGTACTCGGTTATTCGGTTCGTTTTTCTTCTTTGATATTATTAGACATCTACTTTGTTTGTCACTGACTTTACCCACTCCGTGACAGGTATTCCTAGGTGCGTTAGCCGGGATGGCGGTGAGACTGCGTCGCGAGGACCGTAGTCAGGACTCTTGGTTTTCTATCTCATTTCCTTTTACGCTTTAAGTAGTTAGTTTGCTTGTGGATGACTTTAGTTGTGGACATGTATTAGTTAGCTCTGTGGATGAGATGTACCCTCATGCTGTTGATACTTTTAGTGGTGTTTTCTTACGCGGCACGTTTTCACGATAAACTAATTGGTTGCGAAAATGTTTTCTCAAAACGAAGTGCCGTGTGGGCACAGATTTTACAAACGCTGGGTTTTATCCTTTCCAAACGTTGACGCCGCTTTATAAACTGGTTTTGCATGGTGATGTATGTCTACTGTATGGTTGATGGTTGATGTTGATGTGGTTGGTTGAAATTCGATGTTATAATTGAATTGCATGTTGTAAATGAGACGCCGTGCATATACAAAGGAGACTCCGTCCGTTGGCGGAGAGAATTTGTGTATGTGGCGGTCTGGCACGCACCGGGGATGAGGTTTATATTACCTTATTAAGAAAAAAAAAAATGGACACGCATTTTCCGCTTTGATTTACTCAAAAACCCCCGGGGGCGTGACAAGCAGAGAAGAGGGGGGATTCTCACCTGCATACAGTCCTCCAAAAATCCCAGAAAAATCACGGTTACGATCCTCACGACGAGTAGATACAAATCGAGTATTTATACGTCCCGTTCCGACACCTTCGAAGAGTCCTCCAAAAATTTCGATAAAAATACGAGTGCGTTCCTCTCGAAGCGTAGATATCAATCGAGTCCTTAAAAGCCTCATTCCGATGCTCGTAGACAGAGAAAATCCAACAATACTCCACCGCTGTCCTGTACCTCGCAGCAGTACAAAGGGTCACAGAAAAGCCTCGGGAACCATGCCAAAAATCCAAAAGAAGGTGAAATGATCAACACGAAAATCGAAGGAGTACCTCTCGTGAACGCGCTGCCGCAGAAATCGGCTCAAAAGTCCATCGGGGTAGTCCAGGGGTCTCTCGGACTGAAAAGCGATGGTAGAAGCCCAAAATCCAAGCAGCGTCGAAGTGCGCCGCGTCGTAGAAAATGCTGATACCGAGGCCTCCAAAAATCTCGGGAATCCATGAAAGAGTGGGGAAGAGGGAGGAGAGGAACTCCACAGAAGACATCACGCAGAGAGAAGGCTCAAAAAAACCAGAAAACGGAGGAACGGATGAGGGAATGGCCTATTTATAGGCCGGGAAGAACAAATCAGAAAATGACCGAGGTGTCCCCGGTTTTGGGCGCCCGAACGAAAACCCGGTTGGACACCCCCGTCCGACCAGCGCCCGAAACGCTAAGGTGGAGCCACGTCACCCCCGAACAGGCGACAACCAAGTCCACCACCCGCCAAGCGCCACGTGGCCCGCGTGGAGGCTGACGCGTGGCACGCCCACGCGCGAGAACCGCGTGTCAACGCGTTGGTCGCAGCGCCCACGTGCGCGCGCCAGCTCCGCTTGCGCCCATCTGCCATGCACGCTTCCCGAGGCCCGCTGCCCTGCTCCGTGGACCGCGCCTGCTGCGCCAGCCACTGTCCTGCTGCCACGTGTCTAGTGCGAACCAGTAGAAAAACGCCATATGGCACACCGCCAGTCCATCGGTCCACCGTGCACCCAAAAACACCAGAAAATTTCTGGGTGTCCGTTTTCGGCCGTCCGGACTCAGAAAAATACAAGCAAGTAGTCGATTTTCATCATTTTCTGAGTCCAAATCCGATGCCAATTTTGCCTAATTCTACTTCTAAAATTTCGGTGGGCAACCAAATACACTCGTGATCCATTTTCTCACACTGAGTCCATCACTTATGTCCAATTTGCGCAAAAACAACTCCATCACCCAACATAAGCCTCTAGAAGCTGCTGATCCAACAGTAATACTATCGCGTGGATTCAGGTCCTCACAGAGACAGAGAGAAAGAGAGAGTATAGAGGTCGTAGTAGGGATCGGTAGAGTAGAGAGAGAGTGAAGAGAGAGAGAGAGAGAGAGACAGACAGACAGACAGAAAGAGAGAGAGAGAAGACGCTTAGAGAAGAGAGGAAAAAGATGCTTAAGAGAAAGAGAGGGAGAGAGAGGGGGTGAGAAGGTTAGGAGTCATAGAGAGAGAGAGAGAGAGAGAGAGAGAGAGAGAGAGAGCGAGAGAAAGAAAGACGTGGCATGAAGTATTGCCCCGAGGCGAAACCCAACAGAGAGAGAGAAGACGCTAGAGAAGAGAGGGAGAAGAGAGAGAGGGAGAGTAAGGAGGGGAGAAGGCTAGGAGACACAGAGAGGAAGAGAGGGAGAAGAGAGAGAGGGAGAGTAAGGAGGGGAGAAGGCTAGGAGACACAGAGAGGAAGAGAGAGAAAGAGAGAGAGAGAGAGAGAGAGAGAGACGTGACATGAAGTTCTGCCCCGAGGCAAAATCCAACCTGCGCCGTCCGATTGATCGGTAAGGGAATCGGAGGAAGAAGGAGAAACTGAGAGGGAGAGAAGGCTATAAGTCACAGAGAGGGAGAGGGGGAAAGAAGAAGGAGAATGTCACACATAGCAAAAAAGCTAAAAATATGATACGTGACATGAAGTTCTGTCAAATAATAAATTATATTGATATATATATATATATATATATATATATATATATATATATATATATATATAGAGAGAGAGAGAGAGAGAGAGAGAGAGAGAGAGAGAGAGAGCTAGGCTAGAATACAATTAATAATATCAAGTTATTGGTGCTATTAAGTTTTTAACCGTTGAATTAAAGATATGTGGTTGAGATGATAGTGGGCCCCTTGGGTTTAATGGGTGATTGGAGAAATAATAAAATCTAACGAATAAAAATAATTAAAAGAGTTGATCTAAGAGTAGAAATTTTGATAGCACTAAATACTTGGTACTATCGATAGTATAGTAGTCGGACTCTCTCTCTCTCTCTCTCTCTCTCTCTCTCTCTCTCTCTCTCTCTCTCTCTCTCTCTCTCTCTCTCTCTCTCTCTATATATATATATATATATATATATATATATATATATATATATCACACATAAAAAGGAAAAGATTTGGTATGTAGAATTAGTAAAGAACATCGAAGTTAATGCCTTAAATAGTAAATCACATAGCACTATTATCTCTTTGTAAATACAAATTACAAAAATTTTATTAGGATCAAAACATAAATAAAAAACAATACTTTAATATAGGAAAAAAAAAAATGTAGCTCTCCTCGAGCAAAAGGTCAAAAAGGTTAAAAAAAAGAAAAAAAAAAATATTAGTTTTACCGCACCGATTACCAAAGGAGGCAAGGGCGATTATCGACAGAGGCGGCAGCTAAAGGGAGAGAGAGTATAGAATGTATTGAAATCTAAAAAAATCCTGTCAAAATTTTTCAAGGCTTTGTTGGTGAGAGATAGACAGAGCTGAGATGTCAAGAGATCACAAATCTCTTGAGATGTCAAAAGATCTCTCAAATCTCTCAAATCAAGAGAGATTGGAGAGATTGAGAGAGAAGTTAAAGGGACAGGATGGACAAATGTACGTGTAGGTGATAAAAAAATTTATTTTTTTAAATTAATTTTTTTAAATAATTTAAATTTAATTTAAATTTAAAATACTATAAAATAAAATTTAGATGAAGTCTGTGAATGTCGAAGCATACGTGAGCACTATCCTAAAAGCGAGATTGCCCCTCCACGTGCGAGGCTCCAGCAATCAACCCTAGTGATACAACGATCACTGTCCACCCTGTCGGCAACGACTTCGGGATGGTGCGTAGCGAACCCAACGTCTTTCAGAGATCCAGCAAAATAGAAACTTAAAGAGAAAAATAACTGTGTAAATCTCAGTGTACTTTTCTGTAAATTAGAGAGGAGAAAAATTGTAGCTTTAATCATTACCTAGCTCTCTCATACTCTCCTTTTAAAGAGCCCAAAACCCCTTAGGAGATAAGCTCTAACGGGTGCTTTCTCGGGCAGCCCACAAAGGTCCTTCCCAAGGGAGGCTCTTGGGTAGTCCAAGAAGAAAGTTCCCAAGAAGGCTTTAAATGCAAAAAGCAAAAGTCAAATGGACCAAGTCAAGATCGCGCGCGGTCCGGTCCGGCCCGACCCGCGTGTGTGTATTGGAGAAGCCTTGCTCTCACTTCCTAACTAATACATGCACAAGTGAGAAATAAATAAACTCACTCTATATGTGATGAATTTTCGATGTGGGACTAAACATCACATGTAAAAAGAAAATGGGTTTGGGCTCCCAGGCAAAGCCTATTGATATTGAACTGCCCAGAAAAATTCAAAGACCAAAATACAAATTTTAAATCACAAAAAATCAAATAAAACCCAACCGTAGGTCCCACAGAGGATTAAGATGCCATCTCAGAGACGAAGGCTCAGCATGTCCTTTGGAGGAGGTGAAGGGGGGATTGCCAAGTTGAATTCCTCCGTCTATTTATATATTTGTAATGTAAAGCTTCTTTATGAAATACGGCTAGGAGTACATAAACGTTTTTGGTTTCGTGCTATCTATTCTGTGAGGATTATTGGAAATCCTGTATGAATCTGTTCCATTATGTTAGTAAAATAATGCAGGATTACTAATAAAACAAAATAATTTTAAAATATTACCAACGAGGGAATGGGTATATTATAAAAATTCCAAAGGTACACTTCCCCGGCCTTCAATTGTCTCAAACTTAATTCGTAATAAATATAAATTTTAATTTATCATTTAATTAAAATATTCAAGTTTGGACTCAAGGTTGGAATTCTTAATTTAAATTTTGAATTAAAATTTAAATTAATTTGAATATCAAATTTGACTTAAAAGATGAATTACAGTTGTAATTCAAATTCAAATTTTAAATCTAAATTGAAAATTTGAATTTTGATTTAAAATTTGACATCAAAATCTAATTTAATATTATAATTTGGAATAAAAATCTAAACTTGAACTAAAAGATGAATTCAAAATCTAAATTTAAATTTAAATTTAAAACCAAATATATTTGAAATTAATTTTTTAATTATTTAAAACATTAATTTGAATTTGAAATTTAAATTCAAAATTAAATTATAATATCAATTTCCAGTCCAAAATTAGAATTTGAACATGAAATTCAAATTTAAATATAAAAAAATACATTAAAAAATTAAATTTATATTTAAAATCTAAAATTGAATTTGGAATACTGGTGAACTTCCGACCCTTACTACGAACATAACAAACATAGCAGCATACCAATACTCTGTAGCATCCCAACAGCACCAACCCTGATGCAAAACCGATGGCTGCCCAAAACCGCACAAGCTGCTCCCACAACTACGCATTTGCACCGCCCGAAACAGCCCGGATGCTGAAAAAAAAAAAAAAATGACCCAGGATCAGCGAATGACAATGAGACTTGGAGGCTGCCATCCTCTATCAGACCTGAATCATTCCTGGAGACAAGGTACAGGCGAGCAGCAAAACTAGTCAGAAAAATCACTCCAACAGACAAACAGGCTCAGAGGCTAGCTCAAAAAGCATTCAAATGTAATCCCCTACAAGTCAGAAATTCAGAGTTTTATTCACTTAAATTCAACATAAAAAGCTTTTTACACCAACGGTACTTCTGAGTTATTTATTTTCCTCGGACAGAAGATCAATGGCCTCTTAATATCTCATCATGTTGGATAAGAGCTAGACATTAAGAACAAAAAATAATGAGGAAAAAACAAATAATGAAGTTTTATCAACATCTACAAACCCCCGAGAATTTATTTGACAAGTTAAATGCAGCAAATTTCAAATCATTCTATTTACAAAGAAGACAAATTGTAAAACCTGCATTCTCACGAAATACAGATTCACAATAACTTGCTTAGGTTAAAATTGTCTTCATTTATTTGTCTCTTAGTGAGGGTGCAGCTGAAGCTTTGCAGATTGGGCACCAGTTCTTCAACCTAAGCCACTGATGGATGCATGCAAGATGGTATTCGTGCTCGCATCCCAGTTTTCCCAACTCATCCCCTGCAACATACTCCTCCTGAGAGAAGAAAACAAAAAAATAAATAAATAAATAAATAAATAAATAAATAAATGAATACCTAATACGTGAATAGAAATTATGATGTATCAATCAGTTGGTCATAATTGCCGATCGGCCCAATTGCCATGATTAAGAAAACAAGTTTGTGGAGCGTCGTTTCTGGAGCTTCTAACAAGTTTTTCAGACCCTAGAAGCAGAAAATACTATTTGAAGTTTCTGCCTATATAGCTGCAGCTAGAAGCTCTTGCTGGGGGGCTTCTTTTACATGTAACCCTAAAAAATTTTAAAATTTGTAAAATAATTTTGTGTAAAATTTTTTTGCAAATCTAATCCTACTTTTGCCCGGTGGGCGCCATGCGGAATGGCACGCTGAAGGCGGTGAATCGTTCACCGCATTCAGCGCACGGTGAATGATTCACCGCCTTCACAATAACCCTGTGAATTGTGAAGGCGGTGAATCATTCACCGCCTTCAGTGGTTATGCTGAAGACGGTGAATGGTTCACCACCTTCACCATATTACACTGAAGGCAGTGAATTGTTCACCGCGTTCAGTGTTTACGCTGAAAGTGGTGAACCATTCACCGCCTTCAGCATATTCCTCTCAACTTAGCCAATTTTTGAAAATTGGCTAAGTTCAACAAGAAGGTTCAGTGCCTTCTACATAAACACTAAAGCCGCCGAATCGTTCAGCGCCTTTAATATTGAAGAAGGTGCTGAATGATTCAGCGCCTTTAGTGTTTATGCTAAAGACGCCGAACAATTCAGCGCCTTTAGCATAAACGCTAAAGGCTCCGAATCATTCACCGCCTTTAGCATAAACGCTAAAAGCACCGAATCATTCAGCGCCTTCTACGCCACTAAACCCCCCCGCGCAGCCCTCTCTTTCCCTTTCACATTCACACAGTGCACTCCCCCCCCCCTCTCCCCTAGCACAGACTCTCCCCACTCTCCATCGTCGCCTAGCCTAGCCTAGCCTAGCCTAGCTATCGTCACCTAGCAATTTATCCCTCTCTCACAGTCCCTCTCTTTCTCTAACTAAGAGAGAGATCTCTCTCTCACTAGCCCTCTCTCTCTCACACACAATGAGAGATCTCACTGTGAGAGAGTGAGAGCGGTTACTCTCACTGTGCATTTCTCTCTCTCACAGTGAAGCTCTCACAATAAGAGGTCTCACTATCCCTCTCTCTCTCTTACAATGAGAGATCTCTCAATGAGAGAGGATCTAGACCTTTGAAGTTTAAATTAATATTCTGAAGTGCTGAATTCTTCATAACTTCAAGCTCTCACTGTCCCTCTCAAAATTGTAGTATAAAAATTTTATTTACAAATATTTTTTTTTGTAGTTACAACGGCCAATCGTCGCATGTCACTACGTATTCATTGGGATGGACAGTTAATTATAAATGAGAATGGTCCAAAATATGTCGGCAGTCGAAAAAATTAATCGCGATACGTTCTGATTCTACATATACTAGTTTCGAGACGAGAATGTATCATTTAGTAAATTGTACAAGAGAAGAATTTCGTTTAAAATTCACTATTCGTTGCCCTACGGTCAGTAATGAATATTTAGCTCACGAAATAGTAGATGATGAATTATTGGAGGGAATGATTGAATTATGTGAACATTATGATTTTGTGACGGTATACATTGAGAAAGATCTACATCCGTCAGAAAATTTTCAATCACAAAGTTATTATATGAGAATGCTTCACAATTATATTGATGTGGGTGATCAAACTATTAGAAGCGATGGTGGTGTGAGAATGACAAGATTAGTAAAATTTTAATAAATTGGTGAATATTTCACTTATATGTTATCTCTTTTGCTAAGAGTTAATTATTATATATATTGCAGAGAAAGTGAGTATTCGCCTATTGAGACTATTGTTCCTTGCTCGGTTAGTAGTGTGCCACCTACGACCACATGTGCGCCACCTACGACCACACACGCAAACCACAACCTCACGTGGACAATGCACGACCTCCCGTCTAGAACCTAGGATGTCTCATCTACAACTAGAACTTTATGATTGGGGGTAAGGACAAATCAAATTATATTTTTAATTAATGGGATATAGAGGTGGTAATGTTGAAAATTTATTTTTAACAAATGTGCAGATTATCTGCTTCCTATGAACATTGAAATAATCCTCCGATTAACGAACATGCTACTAATGGTGACAGGGAATGTGATAATATTGACGAAGGAGGTGATAATATTGTCGAATGAGGTGATAATATTGACAGGGGCGGTGATACTTATATTAATCATGAGGATGCACCAAATAATGATGATCATTATAGTAGTGAGGATAACGATTTGAATAATCCATCTCCAGATATAGATGATGATCACGATGGAGGGTTGAATTATCTAGCAAATGCAGTTTTCAATGAACCACAAATAAGCAACGAATATGTAAACAATACTGATGAGAAAATTGAATTTGTTGATCATCCGGAGCATTTTTCTTCAGATGATAATTGGATAAATCAGTATGTTGTGGATCCGACAGAATTTGATATTCGACAAATCAATATTGGTCTACCTAACATTGACGGGACTTGGGTTGGACGGGTTTTTCATGATAAGACATTTATTGGACGGTCTAGACCGCTGGCATATTGACCATAATGTCTTATCATGAAATGTTCCTGATAGATGGCACTGGCCTGTTCCTGATAGATGGCACTGGCCACGACCCCAAGGCCCCCCGATTATACCGCTTCCTATATAAAGGAAGAAAGATCGTCCACGATCTACACATATTCATAATATAATGGACGAGAGGGATGGCCGACGAGGAAAATGTTCCATTTGTAAACAAGTAGGCCACTAGAGGAGCACATGTCCATAAAATGCCGAAAGAGTGCAACAAAGCCGCTGGCGTATGACTTGTTGAATTCATATTTATGTTGTCTTAATTCATATTTTACCTTTTTTAGCTATTATGTTACTAATATAATATTACATATTACAGATGGCAGATCTAGAGGACGTGGGACCAGTTGATCCATCGGTCCTATCAGAGCAGCATCTCCATAGGTCAGAATTTATTCGGACTGAGGTAAGAGTTATAAAATTTCATTTAATATTTACCGTAATATAAATAAGCTGAATTGATTTAAGAGCTAACTATATTTTTTTGCATCACAGGGATATCGTGCGGTTCAGTTCTGAGAGCATGGGCACAAGCTCAACCAATGGGAGCTTAACCATCCTGCAGTGCTATATTTATTACGACAGTCTGAATTTTATAGGGCAGCACGACTTAGACGCATGCAGCTGAACTAGGCTTTACTAGGCGCACTTGCTGAGAGATGGAGACAGGAGACCCAAACATTCCACTTCCGTCATGGTGAGACGACCGTCACACTCCAGGATGTGGCAGTTATTTTTGGTCTTCGTGTGGACAGTCCGCCCGTGACGGAGGTAGCACTTAATGACTGGAAGGATCTCTGCGAGGCATTATTGGGAGTTCTTCCCGATGATATCTATAGTGGACCGGCTCTGCGAAATAGCGAAGTGCGGTGAAAACACTTGTGACGTATTTTAAATACATTTACAGATGAATTCAGAGTGTTTCGGTTCGAAGCGAAAGCCTTCAGATCGAAAAGCGACTTAACGGCGAGCAAATCTGAAGCTTCAAACTTGTGAAGCTTCATGTGGCATTGGGTACCGGAATGCCATAGGGGGTATCGGAACAAATTAAATGGAAACAGCCAACAAGCTCTCGGATTGGAAATCAGCTTGAAAGTTTCTAAGTCCCTGGGTACCGGTACCAAATGTAGGGTACCAAATGTGGGGTACCGGTACCCCATGTTAAACTAGGCAAACCGAGCCTCGGTTTGGAGTAAGAGGGATTGGGTACCGGTACCCTAAACTCAAAAGGGCTTGGTTACCGGTACCAAATGTTGTGTACCGGTACCTTATACTAAACAGGACAGTCTACCCTCGGGTTGAAGAAAATGTGTGTGGGCACCGGTACCCAGATCCCGTGTACCAGTACCCAACTCCCAGAACTTGGGGGCAGTGTGGTAAATTCCCTTTTTAAGTGAGGGCATTGGGATAATTTCACTACCACCTGCTTCCCACCTACCCCTGACACAGAAGGCCCTCTCTCCCTCTCTCTACTCCATTTGGACTACCCTCTCTCTCTCTTCTATTCCTGTTTCGAAGCAAAGAAAGGAGAAAGAGAAGGAAAGATAGAAAGAAGAAGAAGGAGAAGCGGAGCAGCAGCAGCAGCAACAAGGTTTCCCCCCCTTGGCTTGTTGTTCTAGTGCGCCTTGGAGCTTCGGGATTTTGGTGGGAGCATCAAGGAACACTCCAAGAGGAACTCCAACCCCCCCTTTTTGCATCTTCTCTTGTGGTCAAGCAAGCTCCAAGTGAAGGTAAAGAGCAAATCTAGGGTTTCTCTTTTAAAGGTAGTCATGGAATTAGAAGTTCATAGGGATGATTTCCTTCATGTTTCTTGTTATGATTAGGGTTCTCTTGAAAATCAAAGAGACCAACCCATTTCTTCTTGCAAATAGAGCATAGAGGTGGGGGATTCTATTCGAAAATGAGTGACCTCTCTCCTTTTTCTTTGCTTTTATAATTTGGAAGCATGTTAATGGATTTTAGGGTTCATGTATACAGATGAGGATATAGGGGTTCTTTTGTACTAATGAGATTATAGTAAACCCCCTTTGTATGAGATTGGGGATTTATGGTTATTAAGAATTGGAGCTTCATGTGCATAAGAATGAATGCAATGATTTTATCGTATGTGGATAAGGTTATGTTACAATGCATGCTAAAAATGTAATGCTAAGAGTTTATGTTGCAAGATGAACACGATGACATAGGAGAAAACCTAGAATAAGATTATAATGAGTGGCATTAACCTTAGGGCTTCACAAGTGGCATATGTACAAGAGTTAAACTAAGGTTATGCTAAGAGCTAGAGTTTTAACTTAAGAGTCAAATCTCTAAGAGGAAAGAGTACAAAGGTTGAAGTTAAAAGTGCAAGGCAAGAAAATTCCTAGAGTTGGTCTTAGGGAGTTGGGTAAAATGAACATTCACTTTAACTTCAACTTGAGCAAAAAAATGAATGTGAAATGATTAAAGTCCAAGGAACTTTTGGCTACCCTTGAGGCAAGGATCTAGGGTAAGGGATGAGTAAATAAAAGATAAGCTAAAAACTTAAATGAAAGAGAAAGAGATTGCTAAATAACAATATGAGCTAAAGGCTCAAATGAGTAAGAAAGGTATGTGCATAAAGTGCAAAAGAGGTTAAGTGCTAAAGCAAAAGAAAAGAAAAGACGATCATACCTTCGGGGATAAAACGTAAATCTTGTGTCGAAGAATAAGGGCAGGGACCCTCTCCCGGGCAATGACCCATATGACCAAGTTCCCCGTTGGGCGAGGGTAGCACTTGAGGTGCTATCGGCAACCTTGAAAAATTTTGTCTTGTGATAGACTACTGGATTAGGGCCCGTTGGGCAAGAAATTTCGAGGGTTAAACAACTTGAATTAAAACACAAAATGAATGTAAGTATTGTGGTCAAGTGTAAAGTTTGGCTACTATGGAACTTTAGGTTACGACATAGAGGCGTGTTATGGCAAACGAAAACGATAATGTTATACATGAGCATGCTAGATAGAGTTTACAGCTTTCAATATATTATTGTCATCTATTATATTGCTTCCATTGGACCAAGCGGTGTAGGACATTCTTTCTCGGTGGTTGAACCCACTGGGAACTTTAAATAGGTCTCACACCCTTTGGTGACCATTTTTTCAGGTACCACGAGCGAGGCACACGACAGGGGCAAGGGCCCATCAGCTTAGCGACCTAGCAGTCTAGAGTCGCCAGTTTATTTTGAGTTTTTATTTTGAGTGAAACATGTATGTGAGGAGAAAAATATTGTAAACTTTAAAGTTTATGCTTTCATTTTGTAATTCTTAAACGAAAGATGTAATTTCTTAAAGGTTAAAGCTTTCACTAAATAGTTGTCAAAAGAGAGTTATAATTTAATTTAAGTTTAAAGTTTCATTCATATGTGTACTTTCATTACTTTTTAACTGCTTGTTTGAATGAATGAAAGTTTTATTTACATAGTTTAGTACTCTGATTGATACTCTTTCGTTTACACTAAACTGTGTTGAATTAGATGTTACCGTTCCTTTCGGGTGTAGAGAGGTCATGCCCGATTGGCGGGTTTGTTGGCGTGCCCGAACTATCCAAATTGGCGGTCTCGGAGCATGACAATATCAAGGGGTCGCAGATATGTCTAGAGTGGCTATATCAGCAGTATCACCATATTCCACTAGATGCCCCCGCATGAGTAATTACGATCTGCGACACTTATACGTGGGGCGCAACTATGTTGGCATATCTATATCGAGCGCTAGGAGCTGCCTCCCTGAACGGGAAGGCCGAATGTTGTTGTTTTGGGACCCTATTACAGGTATAATATCTAATATTTTGATTTCAGTATTATGTTAATATATTAGTATTTAATATTTTATTTATTATATTAAACCATTGGTGTTAATTTTTAGATTTGGACTTGGAACCACATTCATATCGACCGACCTACAGACGTCCTAGCACTACCCGATATAGTAGATTGCCTTCTGGGTTGCCAGTAAGGTATTTATTTGATACTTTTTGTATTTCTAATGTAATTGCAACTAATATATGTATTTTATAATTTAGATAGGCCAACGCTGGAGGTCTACGCTTCGGAGCGAATGTCAGGACCACTAACATTGAGTTTTATAGAGATGAGTTGGCTTAGCAGAGAGAGACGCAGGTATGTAGATATTTTATTCAATATTTTAAATATATTTTTACTTAACACTTTTATATTAACTGATCATTTTATATTTTTAACAAGTTATATGGATGTCGTGCACAGATGATATTTTAGCCGCATTACCAGACTTCTGTGTTCAAGGCTCGCAAGTCTGGCGTTCAAGAACGGTCATCATCTGCTTCCATATTATAGAGATGCATGTACCAGACTAAATCTTGCGGCAGTTCGGTCTTCTCCAGCATATACCTCTCAATGCGGAGTCCATCCGACGCGTGACATCATGTGGGCGTCCGGATGAGGATTGGATTGTTTTTCACGCTACACACATTAAGAGGTTGTCTGAGAGGTTAGATCATATTGTTGATCAGCTCCCGGTTGCTGGTGAGGACCCTCTGCAGTCGGCATCCATATTCATGCAATAGTTTTGGACGATTACGAGGTGGATATATCGTCCAATACAGCGTCCTCCGATGACTTTTCATCCTCGTGGGCATATAGAGAGGGCACTGGTATAATAATTTATATATATAAATTTAATATGTTTTGTATATTTAATATAAATTTAATTTATAAATTAAAATGCAAGCCGAAGCACTATAACAAACGAATGCTACTATACGCCAGTAACTGCATGATCCACCGTCGACTACGATCATATTAGAACTCTGACAAGTATGGACCGACATATTAATATGGTACTACATAATGTACCTATTTTGCCTACTGTAAGAGATTTAGAGGGTCGTCGAGATTATGCTCACGCATCGTCGTCGAGTCATCAGGTACCTTTATATCACCAGAAATTTCAAATTAAGTCTTCAAATACAAATTAACTAACTATTTAGGCCCCTTCAGGTGCCACAATCTCCATCTCCTCCCATTCAGGCCCTTACGAAATTTCCTTCGACGTCAGAGTCGCTCCCGCCACCAGTATCACGGACATCTTTTGCTTCTACATATTCACGTCGTCGTCCCTCGTCATCATCGCCACAGGAGATCCAGCATATTCCAGAGCATGATGAGGGCGGTATTATCGAGGAGCTTGATCAGGTGGCAGTCGTCGAGCCTCTCGATGATATACCGATTATTGATCTTGCTGTTCCTCGTGGGCGTGGGCGTGGGCGTGGGCGGAGGCGTGGGCGGAGGCATGGGCGGAGGCGTGGACGCGAGCGTGGTCAAGGACGTCGAGGGAGAGGTCGAGCTCAATATTGAGGTTTAGCTCTATTGATCTTTTTTTGTTACTCATTTGAATGTTGTGAACCTTATTGTACAATCTGAGTTTGTATTGAGCAACTCAATATTGATCATATATTGAGTTTGTATTAAGCTCATTTTTTTTTATATTGATCGTTCTTTGTTACTCATCTGAATGTTGTGAACCTTATCCTACAATCTGAGTTTGTATTGAGCTTTTGGTTTAAAATCTGATTGTTGTGAACCTTATTGTACAAAATTTTGCTTTTTTGACTTAATAAAATTATGCTGTAAGTCACTGTTGCTAAAGGCGCCGAATCGTTCAGTGCCTCTAGCGTTTATGCTAAAAGCGTTGAACGATAAAGGCGCCGAATCGTTCAGCGCCTTTAGCACTGAAGGAATCGGCGCCTTTAGTGTTTATGTAGAAGGCGCTGAACCTTCTTGTTGAACTTAGCCAATTTTCGCTAAAATTGGCTAAATAAAGAGGAATGCGCTGAAGGCGGTGAATGGTTCACCGCCTTCAGCATACAAACTGAAGACGGTGAACGATTCACCGTCTTCAGTGTATATGTTGAAGGTGATGAACCATTCACCGCCTTCACCATATATACGTTAGGCGGTGAATGAAGTGAAGGCGGTGAATGATTCACCGCCTTCAGCAGATACACTGAAGGCGGTGAACGAGATTGTGACGCCTGTGTGGCACCAAGCTGGCAAATAGAGGGTTAGTTTTGCAAATTGTTTTTTGGGGGGGTTAGTTTGCAAATTTTAAAATTTTTTATGGTTAGTTTTTAAAAAAGTCCGTTGCTAGGGCCTTGGAAGGACATCAAAAGAAAAGGCTGCAAGGGCTTTCTCTTAATTGCTCGAAGAAATAACATTTCTATAGAAGCTCCCAGCCAAGCAGGCTGGCCCTATGTCAATGTCGGATGAAAGAACCATAAGTGTAAAACCCTGCTAAAACAAATCATGTCATCCAATGAATTCGAGTGAAATGGATGTGGGGCTCAAATCTCTTGTTTGGAGCACCGTGGGTGACTTCCATAATTTACTCCTGTTTTACCTTCTGTGTCTAAATTCCATCACAAATAAAAAGGGAATTCTCGGACTTCTCTTATATATGAATAGCAGCAAATTGTACCTCAAAGCGTACGATTTCCTTATTCTCATCAATATTCATCCAAAATAGAGGGACTCAACATAATCATGAATAAGGATCCAAACAAGAGAATTAAGAAAATTTGGAATTCCCCCCAATTCACTGATTTTGGTGCTACCAAATAGGCTATAAAACTAATCAATATTAATGAGCTGTAAGGAAAGATGGCCTAGAACAAAAGGCAAAATAAAGTATGTCATAGTTCCATACAATTCAACAAATTATGTGTTTTTTTCTTTAGGCAAAAGCGTACCTGGCATATGCTGCATTTGATATCATAGGCAATGTGTCTATTAATTCCTGAGACAAGTGAGGCCGATGTGTACATACTTCTTTTCAGACATTTCGCCAGCTCCTCTTCAGGAAGGGCCGTGCTAACACTACCCATTTGTTCCTCTAAGGCTAGTAACTCCTATTAAGAACAAATAACATTCAGGAGAACACAACTAACTAAAAAGAATGGTCTAAAGATATTGGCAAATGGAAATTAAAGAGGAAAAATTCATAGGTAGGACTTAAGCAAACAATGAATTGGATTTTAATCTATAATCTTCAGCAAAGGTCTTAAAAGATATCAGATACTGGACAGAATATGCTCCAGGGATGACTTCGAAATAAATTAGGCAACTTCAGGGATTAAACTGTCTAAGCAAAAAGTTAGGGGACGAATTGGAATTCATACAATGTTCAAGAAATGGACATAAAATTTAGCCGAAGCAGACTTAAGTAGAAAACCATGAACAGTTGAACTGCTGTACAACATTTTGAACTTTCAGGGCACATTTGATTCAAAATAGGAATTGAAATCGGAATAGGAGAGAAATGGATCGGAATCAAAAATAGAATGATGAAACTCTTAGGGCACGTTTGGTTTGAAGTATTTGAGACTTGGAATAGGAATCGGAACAAGTCATTCCCATTGTTAGTATTTGGATTGAGGGATTCGCATTCCGATTCCCATTCCGGAGGGAATCGAATCACTCAAAAGTGACTCCCATCTCCATGGTGGGAGTCAACTTTGATTCCAGAGTGATTGAGAAAAAAAAAAAAAATCACTAATAATTATTTGAATTCAAATATAAATCATATAAATTTATTAGATTAAATCATAATTTCAAATTTGAATTCGAAATATAAAATTTAAATTTAAGTTTAAATTTTTTATATTTTAATTTAATAGTTCTAAATTTAAATTTTAAGTTTGATCTTGAATTTGAATTATAAATTCAAATTGTAAGTTCAAATTTAGATTCAAATTTTGATTGAAAAATTGAATAATAAATTTAAAATTTTAAAAGAATAATAATTTTTTTGAATTTCAATTTGGACATGATTTCAATTCCAATTCCGATTCTGATTATGAACCAAACAAATTGTTGTTTTTATCATTCCGTTTTCGATTCTTATTCCGATTTTGATTCCTCTTGTAAACCAAACATGCCCTTAATTTATTTGGTTCATAATGCCCTTAATTTATTCGGTTCATAAGAGTAATCAAAATCGGAATCAATAATCGGAATCATGCTTAAACTAAATTTCAAAAAAATTAAAATTTAGTAAAACTTTAAATTTACTATCCAAGTTCATAATCAAAATTTGAATCCAAATTTGAACTTAAAAATTGAATTTACAATTCAAATTCAAGTTAAAAGTCAAAATTTAAATTTAGGACCAAGTTCAAATATCAAACTTATATTAGAATTTAAAATTTAACAAATGAAAATAAAAATTGAATTTTAAATCTATAATTCAAATTCAAATTTAAAATTATAATTTATTCTAAAATTAAACATAGATTGATATTTGAATTTAAATAGTTGTTAGTTAAAAAAATGATCTCTTCTCTCAATCCCTTCCGAAATCAAAATTGATTCCCACCTCCATGGTGGGAATTGTTTTGGAGGGACTCGATCCCTCCCGTGATGAAATCGGAATGTAAATCCCTTAAATCAAACAGCATCAACAGGAACGGATCATTCCGATTCCTATTCCAAGCCTCAAATCCTTCAAACCAAACATGCCCTTAATAATCAACCGTCCCTAGCGCAAGTGGCAAAAGGCTTGGTAGTTGATACCCAAGGTCCCGAGTTCAAAGCCTAGTTGTTTCACATTTCCAGCTTAAGTTTATTTCAAAATAAACGAAGCGAGTAGCATGCTACCTCTCTCTCTCTCTCTCTCTCTCTCTCTCTCTCTCTCTCTCTCTCAAAAAGAAAAAAAAAAACATGCCCTTTATACAGGTTGCCACCATTGTAGAGCTTTAGAACTAGGAAGAGAAACTATGTTAAGTAGACACCTGTTCAGTTATTTCAGTACATTCCAACGAAAGAAGTTGCTGTGCACACAATTATGAACAAATTTAAGTTAACATGCATCATAGAGTAGACCGTACCTCATAGGACATATTATCAATGTCCATTCTCATGTCTCTGTGTCGATCATGGAAAGTCAGCCCACCTAACAAGTTTGTCTCGAGAACCAGTAATTGCTGCAAAATCAAAAAGACCTCATTTAGTTGAAAAGTAGAGAAGAAAAACCAGCAAATTAAGAAGCAAGTAACAACCTCATATGTTAAATCCTCAAATTGTTCAATCCTCTCTAATGCCAATAATACCTGCATGCAAGTGACATCATAATTTAGTTAATAATCGATAGTACCATGACTTGAGCTGCAACTAAGAAATGTAACAGATGCCTACAATGTCAAAATGAATTCCATTTCGCACAATGATGTGATTACCATATCATTCATACAGTGTATCACAATGTAGATGAATTAAAATTTCAAGCAGCTTTCACATACATCCCTGCAAAATCGTCTATTTACACAGACGCCACCGTACATTTGAAATTTCATACATACCTTTCAAAGGTGCAGTTTCAACTGAGGTGAAGAAAGTTGCTTCATATCAAAGGAAGTCTTTTATAGAGGGGAACTTTTGTAGGTGGTAGGTATACACGTACACCAATGTATATGTAAGAAATTATACACGTACACCAATGTACATGTAAGAAATTAAGTTTCATAAAGAACCTATGAAAATTCAGATTTTCCAGAAGATAATCGTCAAATAGACAATTTTGCAGGGTTATACATGTAAATAATGCTAATATCAAAAGCTTATATAGAGGACCTGTGCAATTCCTTCCATGCTTAGATGTTGATGACCGTCTCCATCGTCCAAAAGGTCATGGCTTATTTGGCTGTTGTTCTCTTGAGGACGAGAGGTCGATGATGATCTACTATGAGCGGTCCGACTGCTTGAACCCATACATGCAGAAGAATGAAATGCCCGTGGTTGTTCTGAGGTAAAAAATTCCGATATGGTTTCAGGAACTGCTTCCTGTACAGAAAATCTAGTAACCTCCACTTCTGGGACCCCATTTAGTGTAAAAGCACTTTCATCGCTCTGCACGAACGGCCTAGTCTTATTGTCCACGGTCAAAGTTCTTCGGGTCCGAACAGAAACTGGACCATCCCTATCAACTGCTTGCTTCCTGATTCTTCTTACAGATTGTTGAGCAATTGGACCTTCTAGAACAGGTAAGCTAGGGCCAGGAAGATTACTATATGCAGGAACTGAAGAACTCCCCTCACTATAAGATCTTTCTCTTAAATCACCGACCCTCCTACCACGGCCGAGATCAGAGGAAGAAGAACAGCCTGCTGGTAGAACATCAGAGATCGACGTGCAACTGAGATTTTTAAAACCATGTGAAGGCTTATGAACAACAGTGGAGCTCCTTGGTTTCGAACTTATTCCCACATTGCCGAAACTTAGGCGCTTACTATTCTGTTTACTTGGTTTTGAACTTGACGCACTACCATCATAATTTAAGTCCTCTACTCGATCTTCGACCCTGGCTCGCCTGCTACTACTTTCGGGAATATCAATCTTATCAAGAAAAGTTGGGTTCGGTTGTTGTTCCCTTTGCAGCTTTACAAAAGCTTCTTTCGAAGTGGTCCCGGCTATAGCTTTACCGGTATTAGATCTAAGAGACGGCCTAGAAAATCTTGGCATTTCTGAGTTGTCGTTATGGCCAACATTTGTAGAATTAAGTTTATTACTGCAACCTAATCTGCCGCAATGCTGACTGCTTTTATCTTCATGGTTTTGATTTCTAAAAGAAATGCCAGAAGTTCTTTTGGAAAAGCCAATTCCTCCAGAAGTTCTTTTACCGGGATATTCATCCATGTGAAAATTTAATCTCCAGAGACTACAACAGCAAACCTTCAGCTCTGCGACAAAATATACAACCTTAATTCTGCAACATAAGAGAGGGAAGGTTAACAAAGAGAGTAGCCAAAGACAGCTTTAACAACTTGAAAAAATGATAAAAGAAAAATATTAAAAAAATAATAATAGATCACATGCAAATATAAGCAACTTATGATCAAATCAGACTTCAGAGCTAAACTTAACATCATTTTGTTTTTGTGTTAGCATTGACCTCGAAATGTTTTAAGGTTCAGCACCTAAAAGTGATGAGCTTTACCTCCTTATATAGTAGAGTAAATATGAATATTGCAAAACTATAGATAAGTAATATTCAACAAGATACAGTGAAAGTGTTCCTGACATTCTACCCTGAAACAAGATGAGATTGTAGTAGCTCAGATCTTGGATATAGAAAATCACATTGCCAAAGAGAAACCCATCATTTACACACAAAAGAGAACACTGAGGATTGCAACCTCAGATGAGAAGTTCTGAATTGCAAGAAAATTTATCCAAGAGAGAAAATAGCTTACAGATCACTATCTAAAACAAAAATTTAGAAAAACAATGTAATGCAAGTATCTACAAAATTTTCCAGCTAACTTCTATGCCTTTCAAAAGGAAATAGGGCCTCAGCAATCATCAAAAACCGTTGGACAATTATAATTGCAGGAATAGGAACTTAAATTAAGATGCTACAGCGAAGCAATAAATATTTTTCAAATTTCAATAAAGAAAATAAACAGAAGAGTTACATTTTTAACACTCAAGTGAGAGAGATGCAGTAATGGACTTTCAGATCAAAGCCAAAAAATTAGGATTACATTACACCGGAATAGATTTAACAGAAGCATATCCTCAATCTAAGTTTAATTTTACAATTTTCCTGTACCACAACTCATGCAATTAAGCATCACACTTAGCTGCAACTCCCATGCATGATAATCCAACATCAAGCTAACCAAATACCACAATACATGTCAACACAATTTAAGAGAACCGAACTGGAATAAGTATTGTTTTCCTCATACTAAAATACCCTTCATTGAACAGAAATAATAGATAAAGACTAAATAACTTTCAAAACCCGATGTTTAAGCTAATTACATTGCAAATAGACCCACAAATACCATCAGAATCTTAAATATATAAGCAACTCTCCTTTCTTTTCTTTTTCTTTCTTGAGTACAAAGGGTTTAATCGATATTTATGTTTAACTACTCTTTATTGTCATGATGCATTTGATCTCCATCTCGTATTCATACCCCACTAGAGTAAAATCCAAACATGATTTTGATCAAACAATCATTTCAAATTATAAATGCAAAAGTCACATAGAACCGTAGAAACCAAATAGAGCCAAAAAATAGAGAAAAAGTCTCCCAACCTACCACATCTCCACTCATACCATATCAACCTATTCATTTAAATTTCAACATTTTTAACTTCAAAATTCCCATCAAAATGCAAAATCAAATACCATATATTAAAACAAGCATTTCTTCAACACGAACAGCTTCCATTTTGAAATCAAATCAAAACCCTAAAGTCGGATTGAAACCCACAAATACCCGATCTATTCCGAAAGGTGATTTGGAAAATTCGAACTGATCCAACAAAAAGGCGAGTAATTTGAAGCGAATGAAACGCTCAAATTCCCCAAATCCGACAAACCCATATGATCAAATCAACGTATCTGAAACAAAAAATCACATCTTTCTACCGAAAATTTCCAAAATCCGATCGAAATGGATCGAAAAGGAGATCAAAACCAAGCCACTACCGATCAAAAAGGCGACCTTTACAGACCTCGAAACGTACCCCAGATGGCGCCGTATTCAGCACGGAATCGAAGAGAGAGAGAGAGAGAAAGAGAACGAGAGAGGGAGAGATGGGTACGAGACGCGATGCGAGGGTTTTATACGTGCACCCAAATCGCACGCACGCGCACGCGCACGAATTCGAATGGGAGCTCCTGATAAGATCTACGCCGTTGGTTCCGCCTCGTGAGTCGGACCGGAGGAGTTGGGTTGAGTGGAAAAAGGGGAGGTGGGGTTTTTTAATGGTTGTTAGCTCACGCTTTCGCGGCCGCACACTCAAAATTTCCCACTCCGCCTATTAAATTTCTGCATTTAATTCGTGATAAAATAATATATATATATATATATATATATATATATATATATATATATATATAGCGTAGGTTATTATGCTGTTACGAGTATAAATTATTTTATATTAATAAATTTTTCGTCCTTACATAAAAAAATATACGGTTAGAATGATAGTGGTCCCATAGAGTTTAAATTCTAGAAACTACTATAATTCTAACCGCACATTCATTCATCCAAAGGATATATACGGTTAGAATGATAGTGGTCTCATAGAGTTTAAATTCTAGAAACTACTATAATTCTAACCGCACATTCATTCATCCAAAGGATAAAAACTTATGAGTACGAAAGGATTTTACTCATAAGAGTATAATAGCCGATATATATATATATATATATATATATATATATATATATATATATATATATATATATATATATATATATATATATATATATATATATTTGAACTCCTATGTTTGTAAAAGTACAAAGTTATTTGTACTTGTGAGTTTTTTACCATTGGATGTAGGAATGTGCGGTTATGATGATGGTGGGCTCCTTGGGTTTAGTGAGTGGTTGGTGAAATAGTATGATCTAAGGGATAGAATTAATAAAAGGATTATATCTAATAGTAAAAAAATTACAAGTACCAATTGCTTGGTGCTTGTACAAGCACAGGAGCCGAATGTTATATATATATATATATATATATATATATATATATATATATATATATATATATATATATATATATATATATATAATAATTTGAGGGTTTCCTGAGCCCCACTCACTCCCCTAGCTCCCATTTCCCTCTTCTCCACACCCCGCTCGCCCATGTTTGCCCTCTTCTCTTCCCCATGCGGTTCCCCTCTTCTCTTCTTCGCTTGGCTACAGGCGTGGCTCCCGCAAGCCACGGGTAGATCGATCCCCCATGTGTGCGCAGATGATTGCAACACTGCTTCAGAGTCCTTCCCTCTACTTCCCTTCTTCTTTCTTCCATGGTTCCTCTTCTCCCTTCCTCTGCTTCTGCTTGGTTTGGGCTGGCCTAGGTGTACGGCTCTCAAAGAGAGGAGCGGGTACGGCTCCCTCCCACTCCTATGGTTTCTCTTCTCACTTTCTCTGCTCCATGATGGTACGGGCTGCCCTAGGTGTACAACTCACAGAGGGAGGTGCGGATACGCCTCCTTCCTTCTCTTATGGTTCCTCTTCTCCTTTAGCTTGCCTCGGACTGGCCTGGGGTACGACTCACAAAAGAGAGGTCCGGGCGTACGGGCTACCCCCCTCCCTCCCTCCCCCTCTTTGTGCCTACCGTCCCTCTTCTCCCCTCCCTATGCTACGGGGTGCTTCTGAGAGGTACTACATATACTCTCTATTCTCTGTGAACAGATATGTCTTGGTTCTCATTCTCATCTCTACATCTCTATACTATACTATATACTCTGTGAATAGAGCCTAACAGAGCCCTCTTTATTCCCATTTCTATATCTTTTGAGGAATAGAGATCTATTGATAGGAATAGGGAATTAACCTATTTGTGGAGGAACTCTATTGATGGGAATAGAGAATTAACCTATTTGTGGAGGAACAAAAAAAATATTGGTGTCATGCCCCGGGGTTGGAATTGCGATCCGGGCTCGCCAATAGAACTGTCATCTACACGAAAATCTCCGCACAGACAAAGCGTCTAACCTGCAAATCAGATCTATAGCTAAACATATATCAGAGCTGTAAAATAAAAATAAGTAGCTACAGAATCACAACACTGAACATCTGAAGAAACATATTCAAAATACATAGTCAACTCCTGGACTAATACATAATACATCAAATCTCTCTGACTGTCCAATACATAAATAAATCTCTCAGACAGGGTACATCTACCTCTGACTCTCAAAATAAAACTAGTAAGGAGCTACTCGGCCACGCCCTTACCTCGATCTGCTGCATTCGCTCGAACTGAAGCCGGAATAGTTACCTCAGGAAAACCTGTCACCACAGCGGGTGTGAGAACTATACCAACACGTAGTTCTCAGTGGTACCATCACTAACATCCACGATATGCCCACTAAGTCTACTGGAGGCAATAATATAGGAAATATGAAATATGAAAGCTGATATGAAAGCTTCAGCTATTATGCCTCAAGTATCATGCTCAACGGAAAAATACTCAACTACGAACATGTAATGCATCCACTCTGTGATGATCCGAACTTTTGTAGAGATTTTTGCAATGTTAACGGCTACTATAGGAAGCTTACATAGTGTAATGGAGCTTGTAGTATCGAAATCGGAACCCAGAATTGGACCCGGCGCGAAAATCAGATCAAGTGGGCTTTTCTGGGGGCTTCCGACAAAATTTCGGATGAGAATTTGGCAAAACGGACAGCTGATTTGGACTCAGCGCGCGAAAATGATCAAAATGGGCTATTTACTTATTTTTGGCGCAAAATTTACTATTCACGCCGGAACAGTAACTTCGGCCGCCGGAAACACTGTTCTGGCGACCGGCAGCGACCGGTGAGCGGCGGAGCACGGCCGAACGCAGCGGCGCAGCGGCGGAACGCGGCCGCGGGCAGCGCGGGCAGGCACGGGCAGGCACGCAGGCGGGCGGTCCACAGGAATGGCGTACACCGGGAGCTTGGAGTTTTGGGTTTGCCACGTGGCGGCTCCTGATTGGTTAGATTTCATTGGCGACTGTGACACGTGGCAGCATCCTATTGGCCGACAAGATCCGGAAGACCCGGCGCGTGGACCGGGCGCGTGCGCCCCGTGAACCACGTGTGACACGTGGCCATTGTTCATTGGCGGGCGCAGAGCCGCCCACGTGCGCCGGGCGCGTGGAACACGTGGGCGGCGGGTGACACGTAGCGCTTCCCGAATGGCTTTTCATGGCTGTTTCGTATTCTGGGACACGCGGCGCGCTCTGAATGACCGGATTTGCTGTTTTCTGTTTTGGCCCGGATTTGGTGTGGAGCCCGATTGGAATTTTGGCCCATTATATAAGCCACTTCTCTCTCTTTGCAATTTTCGAATTTTAGAGAGAGAAAGTGAGCTTGTGGCCTATATGAAAGTTGTTTCTCTCTCTGTCCTCCATCTTCCCTAGAAGTTTCAAAATTTTTGGAGTTGCCGACGGCGAGTTATCTGCGACGCAGCGCGCTGCGACGATTTTCGATTTCGGCCCATTTTTCGTCGCAGTTCAGTCGGAAAATCCCTGTGTGCTAATCAGGAGGAATTTTTGAGCAATTTCTGCGACAGCGCGTTCCTAAGAGGTAAGGCTTCGTTTTCCATGCTGATCACTTCGCCTTGTTTCGCACTTTCGGCATGGTTCCTGAGGCACCTTTTGTCACGCCCCGGGGTCGAAACTGTGACTCGAGCTCGCCAACAGATCCGCTGCCCATACGGTGAACCCCATATAGATGAAGCGTCAAACCTGCAAAAAATCATCTACACTAAACAGATATCAGAGCCGAATGTAAACTGCTAGAAATAAAATAAATACAACTCCAAGTCCTCACCAAAAGATAAAAAAAATACAATAGTCTCTCAGCAAAAAAAAAAAAAAAAAGAAAAGAAAAGTACAACTCTATACCTCACTACAAAGATCTCTCAACATAACATGCTCACAATATAAAAAGTGGGTACATCTACTCTCTCTGGAAGACGACTGGTAGGGATCTATCTCGCAACTCCCTCACCTCGATCGACAGGATCAGCAACAGGAGTAACAAGAACAGGAGTAGAAGTCCCTGGGAAAAAAGACACCATGATGGGTGTGAGAACTACATCCCACAGTAGTTCTCAGTGGGTGCCGCTAACAAACCTGACGGTCTACCCACTAAGTCTACTAGAGGCATGAAGTAATAAATAAAATACTGAAAGAAAGAGCTAGAAAAGAATAACTCTACAGCTACTATACCTCTATCTAGATGCTCAAAAAGTGGAACAGATGAAAACATGGTGCATCTACTATCCCTCAACTCAGATCACCCAATCTACCTGACTGCCTCCTAGGGTCCAGTTAAACCTGCGCCTACCTACTGCCGTTATATCCACGGATCCCCGGACTTACGTAGGGCGTCCGTGACTGCCAAAACTGGCCCAGCCAGAGGGACTGCGTCCGTGACTGCCAAAACTGGCCCAGCCAGAGGGACAGCATCGACAAGTCACGATACCAAAGTAACAGATCCACCCCGGACGTGGCTCTTGTGGGAAGTGACCCCAACGAGGAAAAAGGTATCCGCGCACTCTGTCGAGCTCAAAGTGGCACTACAGGCTATAGTCAAAATCCACGCTCACTTTCAGAACGGAAAGACTCAGGATCCTCAAACATCTCGCACAACGGTCAGAGCACTCTCGACGACTCAGCTGATCAGCTCTCTCGAATCTCAAGACACTAACAACTCCACCAACTCAAAGCACAAAACACACTGGCTAGAGATACTCCACAGCCGAGATCGACCTACAACTCAGGGCTAACAAAAAAACTGGTCGGACAACACTCAACGACCCGGGACCACCGTCAACCCTAACGGTTCCCAACAACACAGGCCAGAAGATACTCGACAGCCCGGGACCACCACCTACTCAACGGCTCCCCACGGTAGAACATCAAACTCACAGATAACACAGGAAGGACCGACACCATAAGGGTTTGGAAAACCCGATAGGTCGGTGCTTAGAACCCTATCAAACAAGAACAGACTCTAGGCTCCGCCTATCGAAGTTTCCGACCCCCTTACAGTTCGGAAAAACGACAACCTCGGTACAACACGCAGAAGACACCAACCAGGGTCCGAAAGTTCTGGGAGACCAACACCTACAATCCTATCAACAAGAACAGATTCCATGCTCGACCCCCGTGGCTTTCGTCTCGACAAAGGAACGGCCCCTAGAACCCAGATCACCCAAACTCTCTCGAGTGAGGTGGTTGTAATAAAAAGGTGACAGTTATTACTGAAAACTATTTTAATCTGAGAAATCCAATTTAATATATTTTAGTTCTTTTAGGAAAAACAGTTATAAAACAAATATTTATACCCAAACCCCGAAGGGCTAATGCCTTTGTCCAACCAAACAAAGACAGACTCCAGCGGCCCTTCGATGCTTGGAAGAAAATATTGGTAGACTAAAATCATGTGTATGTCAAAAAGGTTCTGGGTTCTAGGTCCTACTAACACTGGTATACTACTACCACTAACACAGTGGCAACAAATAAAACAACATCCCGGGACCACCGTTCACCCAAACGGCTCCCGACACAGATAAACGACCAACTACATCTACCAGACTCCACTCTGCTCCCAAGCACGAGTGTAACATGCATCCCACACTAAAAGAAAAACAGACCACTCGGTCCACTACCCGGGCGAGGATAACACTATGTCCAGAAAAGAATAAGAAGTGTGGATGTCTAAAGCAAAATAAACCTAGCCCAAGTTGGAGTTTTCTACTGGTCTGGTTACACATGCAGCATATGACGGGGTTGCTAGGTCAAGTTCCAAGATAACAATAATTTAACATATGGTAGAAAGCAAGGAGATCACAAGATCATCAGATAGTACAAAGAATAGTAATTCCTACATTCTAGCATGCTACACAAGAAATTCACTATCATGTATAGTCCTACTATAGCAGATTTAATGTCCAGTCCATCAATCTTGGAGACAATGCCACCCACCTAAAAGTGCTAATAGTCCAAGGTCCCACAGCTGAAAATACCAGGAGTAACAACCTTCACTAATCCACAGTCCCGAAGGTCCAAAGACACTGAACAACTCCTCCTGGTACAATCATACAGTCCAAAGTTACACTTTATTCCAAAAATATCCAAGTACAAAAATCTGCAGAAAACAGTCCTGAAGATCTGAAATTTCCACTTGCAGAACAGACTCCGAAAAATCTGATAAAAATACTGCTGTGATCCTCGCAACAAGTAGATACAAATCGAGTATTTATACAACTCATTCCGACATCTGTAGACCAAGATACAATTAGAACACTGCAGCAAGTCAAAATATATACTGTCCAAAATCTGTCGGAAACCAGTCCGAAAGAAGGTTAATTATCACATGCAAGATAATCTCCAAAAATTCCAATAAAAATACGACGGCAATCCTCTCGAAGCATAGATATCAATTGAGTCTTTAAATGCCTCATTCCGATGCTTGAGCATAGAGATAAAAATCCGACAAGCCTCTGCTGTCCAAAAATCCACCAGCAAAATAGTGGCTCAGAGATGCCTCATAAACTGTGCCAAGAACTCAAATTGAGACGAAGTGATCAGTACAAAAATCGAAGGCGTACCTCTCGTGAACACGCTTTCGCAAAAATCGGCTCAAAATACTATCGGAGTGATCCAGGGTGCCTCTCTGACCGAAAAGTGACGATGGACGCCAAAATCCAAGAAACGTCGCAGTGCGCCGCGTCGTAGAAAATGCCGATGTCGCGACCTCCAAAAAAATCTGAAACTTCATCGAAGGGTGGAGGAGAGAAAGTGGAACATTTTTTCTTCAAGGCTCAGCAGCGAAAACCCTCAGAAAAAGCCTCAAATCGCAGCCACAAGGAGCTATTTATACTCAAATCCAACAATTGGGTTAATTCCCAATGGGTCCCTTGAATCGGGCGCCCGGAATGAATCGGGCACACTGTCTGGGCCACACATCGCGCGCCCGGAACACCCAGGATGCGCCACGTAGCGCCGAACAGGGGACAACCAAACCAACAACCCACCGAGCGACGCGTGGCCAGCCGCGGACGCCGACGCGTGGCGCGCCCGAGCGGGAACCGCGCGTCAACGCGCGCCCACGTGCGCGCACCCGCGCTGCCGCCGACACCGCAACGCACGCAGCCCGAGGTACCTGCCTGTCACGCCCCGAGGTCGAAACTGCGACCTGGCTCGCTAACAGATCTGCCATCTATTCGGAAACTGCCGTACAGACGAAGCGTCTAACCTACAAAAGATAGAACTACAGCTACACAGATATCAGAGCAGAATAGAAAGCTGTAGAATAAAATCTCACTACTAAAAAGCTGAAAATAAATACAAGCTCCATCTCCCAAATACATGGTGATACAAAGGAATCCACCTTTACAACATCTACAAATCCAAAAGGGGAGATAACTAAAACTAGAAATATAACAAAATCCCACAGTCCGGGATGGTACATCTACCTCACTCTAAAGGAACAATACTGGTAGGGAACTATCTCGCGACTCCCTATCCTCGGTCCGTCAAGCCAGCTCGGGCAGGAACGGAGAAAAGTCTCAGCAACCTGTCACCGACAGAGGGTGTGAGAACTACATCCTATAGTAGTTCTCAGTGGGTACCGTCTCCAAGAACCACGGTCTGCCCACTAAGTCTACTAGAGGCATAAGATAACAGAAAAGACTGTGATAATGAACAATAAGCTGAAAAAGTATCTACAGCTATCATGCCTCTATCGACTATGCTCAATAGGAAAGAACACAGATGATGGTATGCATCCACTCACTACTGACAATATGTCATAAGTACTATGCTCAAAGTAAAACTCAACTAAGACACATGATGCGCATACTCTCTCACATAACACCCAATCTCTATGACTGCCTCATGAGGTCCAGTCAAAGTCAAGCCTGCGCTCATCTACTGCCACTACGCCCAAACAGGACTTGGTCTTACGTAGGGTGTCCCACATGGACTATCTCAATCTCAAGCGAACTCTAGTGTATCAACTAGTCGCATCATCGTAGCCTCGTCAGGCTCGGTATCATCATCGCACCCGGGGCGTAGCTCGAGGGGAGCGACCCCAATGAACTCAAGTATCACAAGTATCTCAGAACTGGCATAAAATCCAGGCTCAGCAGGCTATAATCCACGATCAAACAGATCGGCAACTCGATGCTCCAAGCTCAAACTTGGCCGGAGAACCCTCAACGACTCAAACTCACTAAAAGAAAGCACTACCCAGCTGGGACCGCCGTCACTCCAAGCGACTCCCACAACGACACCCCACTCATAGGCGAGAAGAACCGACTGACGCGGCAAAGGTTCGAGAATTCCGTTAGACCGGTGCCTAGAACCCCAATCAAACAAGAACAGACTCTAGGCTCAGCCTATCGAAGATTCTCGATCCTTTACCGTTCAGGGATTCGACCCCTCTCAGTTAAAGTGGGAAACTATCTCAACACACAAACTCACGGGCTGGAGATGCTCCACAGCCAGAACCGCAAAGAGTCCGAAAACCCCGGGAGACTAATGCCTACGACCCCAATCAAACAAGAACAGGCTATAGGCGTAGCCTCCCGTTGTTTTCAACCCAAGAAAGAAATCAGCCCTTGGAACCCAGATCCCTAACCCCGGTCGGGTGAGGAAATTTAGGAAAGATGTGACCTTTATTATAAAATATCATTCCACTCAACCCGCTTGGGGTGAGGATAAAATTGCTCCTTTTTGAAAACCATCTTGAATTGAGAAAACCAACTTTTATAGATTTTAGTTCTTAAAAATTAGTTAAAAACAAATTTATTTTTCGAACTCCCAAGGGTTGATGCCGACGCCCAATCAAACAAGAACAGGCTCCGACGCTCCTAGAAATTCGGAAGAAAAATACTATTTTACTAAAATCATGAGTGTCCAAAAACCTTCTGGGTTTAAGGTCCTGATAACCCACGCGCACCACAATCACAACACGGTGGTGACGAGTAAAACAGAGAAACAACTTGAGACCCGGGACCACCGTTTACCCAAAACGGTTCCCAAAACACTAACACTGGCCTAACACAGCCACCAGACCCCACTCAGCCCCCAGGCCCGAGTGCAACACCCATCCCATAATACTCTGACCACTCAGCCCACTACCCGGGCGAGGAACTCTAGGTGTTGGATCAAAGGATTGGAATTTTTGGTATTTTCAGCTGTACGAGTTTGGACAGTCAGCACTTCAGGTGGGTGCCTTATTCCCGAAACCGGTGGATGGTTCCCTAAATTTTTATATGTTAGCATTGCATGCAGGTGTATGGTACGATAGCTGGGATTGATCGGTAAGTTTAACAATGAGGATTTTATGAAAATTGCAAGTGAATCATTCATAGTCTGACAATGGTATTAATCAAATATTCATGTTGATGATTAGTGGAAGCTTACCCAAGGCAAGGATACCCTATATGATTAATTATCATGCCATATTAGCACATAACCTTTTATGAGGCTGGTTTATGCATTGCGATAGGATTATGTAGTTATGTGCAGGTTCTACTCTGAGGAGCCATTTTGGATTGAGGATTATGGACAGGTATGGTCATTGATAATTTTCGCATGAGGTTTATTTTTCTTTATTTTGCTTTGAGGACAATGCATGCTTGTATGGACATCTAGATAGGCCATCCTTTACTGCTACACTTTCATATTGGGACTTGACTTAGGAGAAACCATCTCTGCTTCCTTTCTCCTTTTCTGCCAGTCGTATGGTTCATGTTGCTCGGGTTTGAGCAGGGATTAGGGATAGTGTAGCTGGGGTCCTGGTGTCGGGGACTAGTTGTGCCGGATTGTGTTAGGTTGTGGTTCGTGGGATATTGCGGCAGCCGCGGACATTGGGCGGTTGACCGGAGATTGTTTATGCATCAGATTGGGTATCAGGCTTCTCTAGTGGTTGGAGTTTTCCACTTATTGTTTACAGTTGTTTCAGTTTGGGGATCGGGTTTCCCTTTAGTGGATGAGTTTTTCCACTTTGATCAGAGTCGTGATCCAGTCCTGCTATATCGTGAGACTTGTTACAGTGATACTGGTTACAGAGATACTTTACTCGTGTGGGTCGCTCCCCACGAGTGCCACTCCGGAGTGCGCGGCTGACAGACTTTGAGTCCTTGGGACTCCTTTGCTTCGGTGTTATGCGTAGGCTGGCATACCCGTCGCGGCAGAGCAGGCAGTACCAGTTCTACTGGTGGTACCAGATTGGGTTTATTCCAGACAGTTACTTCATGGTTACACTCATGTCAGGGGGACTGAGTGGAGTCTAGCGGCTGTGTGTAGACCAGTGCTAGTGTGGTTGGGAACCGTTTGGGGTTTGACGGTGGTCCCGTGGTCGTTGTGAGTTCTTTGACCATTGTGTGAGAGGTTGAGCATCTTGAGTCTATCCGTTCTGAGAGAGAGGGCATGGATTTGACTATAGCCTGCATGAGCCATTACTCGATAGCGAGCTAGTCCGTTTGGACGCCCTACGTAATTCCTGCCCGTCAGCGGGAGGTGGTTGTAGGTGGGCGCAGGTTTGACTGGACCCGATGTGGCAGTCAGCTCGATTGGGTCGATTGAGCACCTCGTGTGCGAGTATTGCATATCTTCATCGGAGTTTCCCCATTTGAGCATTTAGATAGAGGCGTGGTAGCTGTAGAGTGTTTCCAGCTTCTCTTTTCAGTTTTACTGCATTGGTTATCTTTTGCCTCTAGTAGTCTTGGTGGGCAGATCGTCGGGCCTTGTGGCGATACCCACTGAGAACTCCCTTTTTGCGTAGTTCTCACGCCCATTGGGGGTTTTCCCCCTTTTTGTCCTTTCTCTCCTTTGTTTTGCAGAGTCTTGGCGGGTGTTGCCGTTCTGTGGTTGCTGTTCGTGGTGAGGGAGTAGCGAGTTAGATCCAGACCCATCTTTGGAGAGTAGCGGTACCCCCCTTTTGAGGAGATCTTCAGCATAGTCGGTAGATTAGTATTTATTTCCTCTTTGAGAGACTGATGTAGTGAGAATATGATGTTTTGAGAGCTTGTACACTGATGTTTTATTTGAGATATCTCCGTGTTGAGCTATGAGTTTTGTACTCGAGGTTATTGTATGATTATCTTTTGGGAGATGGACCTTGTAGTTTTATCTTCAGTTGTACAGTGGTTGATTTTATTTCTATAGCAGTTTTATCTTTTAGCTCTGATATCTGTTTAGCTGTAGCTCTTTTTGCAGGTAGGACGCTTCGCCTATGCGGGTTTGGCATAGGTGGCGGATCTGTTGGCGAGCCTGGGTCGCAGTTTCGACCCCGGGGCGTGACATACATACACCGACTTGTGGCAACTTAGTAAAATGGAAATTTATTTGAAATGGCATACCCCTATTTTTGTAAATTAGAATACTTGAAACCATGTTTTTAACTAAGGGACTTTGCATGCTTGAATGGTCACATAGTTAAGCCATCTTTTTCTGCTACACTATTATGCTGGAACTGACTTAGGAGAAACCATGCTCTTATTTCTCTGTTCAGTTATCTAGATGTAAGGGATAGTGCGCTCGGGTTCGAGCAGGGGGCTGGGATAGTGTAGTCAGACATCTGGGGGGGATTTGGGACAGGCAGGCTGTGAGGGCAGGGCATCGCGGCCACCACGAATTTTGGGCGGTTGACCGGATAGTGGTTATTGCATCAGATCGGGGGAGAGGACTTGGGTTTTTGGTGGATGGGTTCTTCCACTTAGAGAGCAGTGTCGTGATCCAGTCCTACTATATTAGGCTAATCATGGCGACTCATTTCACTCGTGAGGGTCGCTCCCCTCGAGTGCCACTCCGGAGTGTGCATTTTGTGACCGTGCCGGTCAGGAGCCGGTCTGTTGCCTTGGGGCGGGACCGTGCTGGTCAGGAGCCGGTCTGTCGCCCTCGGGATTGGACCGTGCCGGTCAGGAGCCGATCTACATCCCGTAGCTGAGTTGGGAGTTAGTAGGCATAGTGGGCAGTACTGGTGTTCGCCGGTGACTAGGTTGGGCTACCCAGGCAGGCATTCATATTCTGATACATACAGTTGGCTATACTTTTAGCTGGGCACCTTAGAGGCATGTAGTGGTAGCTTCATACATCATCAGTAGCCATATTTACAGCTTACCACCTTTGTTTTATTTTTTCGCCTCTTATAGTCCTAGTGGGTATGGCTGAGTTTGAGGTTTACCCACTAGGGGGAGGCTACTGTTCTATAGTAGTTCTCACCCCCCACTGTTTTCCTTTTTCTCTTCCCCTTTGTTTTGCAGAGTCGTCTGCGGGAGTCGCGGGACCCTCCACAGCGGACCGAGGTAAGAGGATCGCAGATTAGATAGCGGTCTACCCGGGCACCAGCTTAGCTACTTGATGTACCCCTATATACTCTCAGATACTCTACTTTTCATTTCTTTTGGGTCTGGCTTCGGCCAGCTGGTTGTATTTGATTAGTGAGCTGGGAGAGATATTTGTATTATTGAGAGTTTACTTCTGCACTTTTACTTTCCAGCTTTATCTGAGATATATTAGTTCTAGTTTAGCTCTGTATATGCTCTTTTATTATATCATCTTTATTTGAGCAGGTTACCAGCGCTTCGTATACACGGAAAATTCCGTGTATACGGCGGATCTGTAGACGAGCCCGGGTTCTGGTTTACACCCGGGGCGTGACACCGCGTGCGCCCACCAACCAGGGCGCGACACGTGGTTCCCGCTCAGAACCCTGCGCCGCCGTTCAAACCGTGCACCGACGCTCAAATCCCCGTGGACCGCGCACCGAAAGCCCACAAATCCCCGCCTGCCACGTGTCCTGCGTCGGGCTCATGCACCCAGCCGTGCCACTCCGTGGACCGAACACCGCGAACCGGCTAATAACAGGCCGCCATGTGGCAGCCGGCGGTCCACAGTCACCTCCCATGCACCGAAAAAATGTAGGGCCCCTGAACTCCTTATAGCTTTTTCCCGCATCTTCACTGTGCAAACACCTGTTGATGGTGTGTTCGGCCCATAGCGCATCAAATGGATGCCACTGATGGACCCTGTGAAACTGTGGCTTGTTGTGTTTGGCCGTCGGCTGTTTTTGCCGAATGTTAGAGAGGTTTTAGGCCAAAGCGGAGGTTGGGATTTGATTTCCTGTCGTTTGGAGCTTGTCTGCCTATCCGCGAGCCTATTCGGGGTGTTAGAGTGGTTTGCGCGCTTATTGGAATTTTGTTTGCGATCCGGCGCGAAAAACGGATTAAATTTGCCTTTCCGGGAGCCTCCGGCAAATTTTGGAGACGGATTTTGGCGAAACGGGCGTCGTTTTTGGAATCAGCGCGCGAAAACGGTCAAAGTGGGCTATTTACTTGTTGTTTTTGAGCTTGCGGGTACTGTTCACGCCGGAACAGTGTCTCCGGCGATCGCCGCCGGCGGCGGGCAGCGCCGGCGGGCGGCGGCGCAGCCTCGGGCAGGCGGCAGGCGGCGGCACGCGGCGCGGGCAGGGCGCGGGCAGGCGCCCGGGTGCGCGGGCAGGCGCGCGGTCCACGGCGGCGGGCGTGCACCAGGGCGGTGCCACGTGGCAGCTTGCGGTTGGCCGGCGCAGCAGACGCGGTCCACGTAATTTGGGCCTGGGTGCACGGTAGACCAGGTGGACACGTGGCATGAGGTGTTTGGTTCGGTGTTGTGCTCTCGGTCCATGCAATCGTTGGAGTGGGTGACCGGGGCAGGTGGCCGTACGGCGGGGCAGGTGGCCGTACGGCCGGGTCAGCCGCGACGTGCGCGGTGCACGGCGCGACGTGCGCGGTGCACGGATTTCCGGGGCCACGTGGCGCGACGCCACTGGCTGGCGCAGGTGCGCCGGGTGCAGCGGGGCCCGGGGTCGGTGAAGTGGGCTACGTGGCCGGCCCGCAGGGATTCGGGCGTGAAAGTAATGGGCCGGCCCATTACTGTAGCAGCCCGAAAGATTCGGGCGCCCGAAAGTGGGGACACAGCGGGTATTTCTCCAAAATTTTTTTCAGCCTATAAAATCCCCACCCGAGCCCTCTTCTTTCTCCTTTTTCTCTCAACCCTCTCACCTTCTGCCCGAGCCCCCTTAAGCAAAGTTGTTCATCTCTTGTGCTTGATCTTCCTGCCAAGTTTCAGGATTTTAGGAGGCACGAATCCCGAGGTTCCCCATTTTACGGCGCGGCGCGACGTTGCTTTCCTGTGTTCTTCTTCGGCGCAGCGACAGTGTTTTAGCTCCCCTGGGCTACCCCGACATCATTTTGCTGTGATTCTTGCGCCGACAGACTCCTAAGAGGTAGGACTTCATCTTTCGTTTTGGTCGCGCTTTCCCGTTTCGAGGTTTTGGCACGGATCCCGAGGCAAACAGTGACCCCTTTTTCTGTGTGGATTTCCTTGACAGCAGCGGAGTATTTGGCCATATCTTTGCGCACGAGCGTCAGACGGAAACGAGCTTATACAACTTTTTCATCTACGGATCGCAAGGAACGCGCTCGTATTTTTCTTGGATTTTGTGAGGATTATTTCGAGGTGAAAATTACTGTTTTCTCAGTGAACAGTAACAGTCTTTAGCACAGATTTTGTATGAGTGTACCCCTCTTGCCGAATTTTTATCTTGACTTACCGAACTCAGATTTGGGCGTGCAAGGTACCGTTGCGAAGCTATCGACGCGAGGATCGCCGTGATATTTTTATTGGAATTTTCTGGGCACTTTCTGCAGGTGATAATTTAACAGTTTGATTCGATGTTGTATGTGTTATAAGAGCTATATTTGGGAGCCTAAGTGTAATTAGTGAGCTTTGTATTGTACCAGGAGTATTTCGGGTGTGCTGAAATTGTGGGAGCAAGGATTTGGAGTTTTGGTATTTTCTAGCTGTACGGACTTGGACAGTTGCACTTCAGGTGGGTGGTTGTTGTACTCCTCTCCTTTGTTATGCCCACTAGGAATATCAGAGTACCCCCACATTGATGATGCTAATGTGTTGATTGGTAGACTTGCATGCTCTAGGGAATTAATTAATTGTTATTTGATCCATGTGGAAATTGTTGGACTGCATGTTTAGGGGTAGAATAATAATTGAGGACTGCAAAATTGATAATTGTTCATATGAGACTGTCACCTTAGCTTATGTCACTCTAAACTGATTATTCTTGGAAAATGGACAAAATATTGGAACAATGCATGATTAAATTGGTCACTTAATTATGTCATCTTTTACTGCTATACTATCTTTTGGGACTTGACTTAGGAGAAACCATGCATTTATTCTTTTCTTCTCCTATTATTGATAGACTTGCGGCATAGTCGCTCAGGTTCGAGCGTGTGTTGGACAGTGTAGTCAGGTATTGGGGATTTGGGACAGGTTGGGCTTTTGACAGGGTGTTGCGGCGACCACGGATCTTGGGTGGTTGACCGGGTTGTTACTATTGCATCAGATTGGGTGTTTTGGGGATCGGGCTTTCTTTAGTGGAGGAGTTTCCCACTTTGATCATAGTCATGATCCAGTCCTGCTATTATGAGACAGTGGTTACAGAGATGCTTGTTACAGTGATACTTTACTCGTGTGGGTCGCTCCCCTCGAGTGCCACTCCGGAGTAGGCTTTCCACGGTGCAGAGCGCCGGGCACCATGCTGGTTTCTTGAGTTCGACAGCAGAGCAGGCAGTGCCAGTGTTCACTGGCGGTCAGATTGGGTCATTTTGACAGGCTTCTTGATTCTGATGCATCACTTTCTCCATCCTTATTGGTTGGTCATGTAGAGGCATATTAGGGATAGCATTTTATCAGTTGCTTCATTTATCTGCACCCCCCTTTCTTCTCCTTTCCCTTTTTGCCTCTGATCACCTGGTGGGCATATCTGAGCTGAGGCTTTACCCACTAGGGGAGGCTACTGTTTATAGTAGTACTTACCCCCATTGTCTTTCTTGTTTCTTTTTTCCCTTGTTTTGCAGAGTCCTCTGTGGGAGTTGCTGGGCCGTCAGCAACTGATCGAGGTAAGCGGATTGCGGACTAGATAGAGAGCCACCGAGGGTTGTAGCTGGAGATTTTTGGGTACCTGGACTTCTCAGACAGCTTTTATTATTTCTTTTGGGTCTGGCTTCTGCCAGCTGTTTGTATTTTAGTGGTGAGCTGGGAGAGACATCTGTATTTTATTTTACTGTTGTACTTTTTACTTCCAGCTTCTGTCTGAGATACAGTAGTTTTAGTTTAGCTCTGATTATTATGCTCTTTTATTATTATTTCTTTATCTGAGCAGGTTACCGACGCTTCGTGTATGTGGGAAATACCGCATGCACGGCGGATCTGTAGACGGGCCCGGGTTCTGGTTTACACCCGGGGCGTGACAGATTAAGTTGGTATCAGAGCTTAGGGATAGGTCAGTTGGGACTTAGGAAACCCTAGGCTTTTGGACAGACCCTAGGATGATAGGGCGTGAGTGGCGTGACTTGTTGCGAAAGTCGGTGATTTTATAGTTAACTCTTCCAGAGGGATCGACATAGTCTATTTCTGTTGAACCATTATGTTGGCTGCAGACAACATAAGGTTACAGAAATAGGGGGATGTCTTTTGACTTTCGCCAGATTGGGTCGTGTGGGGTTTTGTTGCTGATGTTTGGTTTCTTGTGGCAGGATGCCTCCTCGACGTCGGATTCCCACTCGGGGTGTCCCTTCACCCCTGTTGAGCCAGAGCAGCCTACACCCCCGAGCTTACTGAGTTGAGGGCCTTGGTGGCCCAGTTGGCGGAGGGTCAGCGCCGCCAGGAGCAGAGGATTGAGCAGCTGCTTGCTCAGAGGGAGGCACCACCCCCAGCTGTTCCTGAGGCCCCTGTGCCTCCTGTTGCACCTTTTGTGCCGTCAGCGCCATCTTCGAGTAGCGGGGCTCCTGGAGCTATTCAGCCTTTGACTGCGGAGGAGGAGCGGGATTTTGCTGACAAACTCTCTGCGTTTGTTCAGCGGGGACCACCTAGATTCTCGGGGCGGGATGCTCAGCCCCGGGCTGTTGGGAGATGGCTTTCTGCGATGGAGAAGCTTTTTCGGGACTTCTTCATCGACCCGAGGTATCGAGTGCACATGGCGGTGCACTGTTTGGACGGAGATGCTGATTTTTGGTGGCAGCGAGTTGAGCCACTGGAGTTCCGGATCACTCGGCAGTTGCCTTGGGAGGAGTTCAAACGGATGGTGTTGGACACCTATTTTTCTACCAGTGTGAAGAAGAAGTTGGAGGACGACTTGAAGAATCTGCAGCAGGGCGATCGATCGGCCCATGCCTATTTCCAGGAGTTCATGGAGTTGCTGAACTGTGTGCCCTTCGTCGCTCGTGACGGTCCGCACCAGGTTGAGTTGTTCGAGGAGGCCTTCGTCCAGAGATTTACACACTTGTGCATGCTCAGAGATTTCAGACCCTGGAGGCAGCCGCAGAGCATGCACAGTGGGTGGAGAGAGGTGATCAGGAGGTGGCCAGACGGAGGGCCGTGGTCGCGCAGAGTTCCGACAGGAAGCGACCAGCCCCAGAGGACGGGGGACAGGCCAGCTCATGGAGACCGCCACGGCCGCCGCAGTCCCAGTCTTATGGCCGTGGGCGATCTGATAGGAGAGGGCCTGGTGGACCCCAGAGACCGCAGCAGCATCAGCAGCAGAGCACCAGGCAGCAGAGATCTCAGCAGCAGTCCTCGAGACAGCAGCAGCAGCCGAGACAGCCCCGATCTTCTGACCGATGTATTTTCTGTGGAGGTCAGCATGCCGCCGTCACTTGTGACCAGAGATGGGGTCGATGCTTTCGTTGTGGACAGCCGGGGCATGTGCGAGCTACTTGCCCCCTTACTACTTCCTCGGCACCTTCTTCGGCATCGGTTCCATATCCCCCTCAGCAGCAGCGGCCACCAGCTCAGCGGCCTTATACTCCAGCGAGCAGGCCGTCCACTTCTTACCCTGTGGATTCTCGACCTCCAGCACCGAGCGGGCGGGTGTATGCCGCCCAGTTAGCAGATTCTTCAGCGGCAGACCAGGTGGTGGCAGGTATTACTCTACTCTTTGGCATTCGGGCTCGCTCTTTATTCGACACTGGAGCATCTCATTCTTTCATTAGTCGAGCATTTGCATCCCTTCATGGTCTAGAGGTAGAGTCCTTGTCACATGCATTAGAGGTGCGGATTCCTGATCATATTTTGCATGTCGAGGAGCGTTGTGTGGCTTGCCCGGTGCAGTTGGGGCCTTGGATTTTGCCTGCAGACTTGCTTGTCTTGCAGCAGCTCCAGGATTTTGACTTGGTGCTAGGGATGGATTGGCTATCACGGTATTCCGCCACTATCGACTGCAGAGAGAGGACGGTGACTCTTCGCGAGCCAGGACAGGAGGAGTTCATCTTCAGAGGCTGCCAGAGCACGCTGTTCGCAGCGACCATTTCCTCGGCGAGAGCTAGGAGGATGATGAGCAGAGGTTGCACTGCCTTTTTGGCCACTGTGGTGGAGGTGCCTACGGCGGCACTGGGACTCGAGGATATCCCTATTGTCCGAGAGTTCCCAGATGTGTTTCCCCCTGAGTTGACGACGATGCCGCCGGAGAGGGAGATTGAGTTTGTGATTGATGTAGTCCCTGGGACTGCACCAATCTCAAAGGCACCCTATAGGATGGCGCCAGCTGAGTTGAGGGAGTTGAAAGCCCAGCTTCAGGATCTTTTGGATAGGGGCTTCATCAGACCCAGTGTTTCTCCGTGGGGAGCGCCTGTGTTGTTTGTGAAGAAGAAGGATGGGTCACTGCGGTTGTGTGTGGATTATAGGGAGTTGAACAAAGTGACCATCCGGAACAAGTATCCCCTCCCCCGGATTGATGATTTGTTTGATCAGCTGCAGGGAGCATCGGTGTTCTCGAAGATTGATCTGCAGTCCGGTTACCACCAGCTGAGGGTGAGGGCCGAGGACATCTCCAAAACGGCTTTCAGATCGCGGTACGGGCATTATGAGTTTACTGTGATGCCTTTTGGGTTGACAAATGCCCCTGCCGCATTCATGGATTTGATGAACAGGATATTTCAGCCGTTTTTGGACCGGTTTGTGGTGGTGTTCATAGATGATATTCTGATCTACTCCCGGAGTGATCTGGAGCACGAGGAGCACTTGAGGACGTGCTACAGCTTCTGCGAGAGAAGAAGCTGTATGCTAAGTTCAAAAAGTGCGAGTTTTGGCTCCGGGAGGTCGCCTTTCTGGGTTATGTTGTTTCAGCTGTTGGAGTGGCGGTGGATCCGGCCAAGGTGGATGCTATTCGAGATTGGCCGAGGCCGACGACTATCACCGAGGTGCGGAGCTTTCTTGGTTTGGCGGGCTACTATCGGCGTTTTGTGGAAGGCTTTGCGAAGCTTTCCTCTCCCCTCACTCGTCTGACCAGGAAAGGAGTTAAGTTTGTTTGGAGCGAGACTTGCCAGAGCTGTTTTGAGGAGCTGAAGCAGAGATTGATGACCGCTCCAATCCTTGCCCTCCCAGTTATGGGGGAAGGATTTGTGATTTACAGTGATGCCTCACATAGTGGTCTGGGGTGTGTGTTGATGCAGCATGGTAGGGTGATTGCCTATGCTTCACGGCAATTGAAGGACTATGAGAAAAATTACCCTACTCATGATCTGGAGTTGGCAGCGGTGGTGTTTGCTCTGAAGCTGTGGCGGCATTACTTGTATGGTGAGCATTGCGAGATTATACTGATCACAAGAGCTTGAAGTATCTGTTCACCCAAAAGGAGCTGAATTTGAGGCAACGCCGGTGGTTGGAGCTGTTAAAGGATTATGATCTGAGTATCCTTTACCATCCCGGCAAGGCCAATGTTGTGGCGGATGCTTTGAGCAGGAGGACGAGTCTGAGCTTATTGATCTCGCAGCAGGCGCCGTTGGTCGAGCAGATGAGGCGATTACAGCTGGAGGTAGTATCCCCTGGGGTCTCTGCTAGACTCATGTCTATGGTCTTGCAGCCCACTCTGTTGGAGAGGATCAGGGACACTCAGAGTGAGGACCCCCACTTGACGAGGATCAGGACGCAGCTTCAGGCGGATCAGACAGGGGATTTTTCTGTGGATAGCTCGGGAGTACTGCGGTACAGGGACCGAGTGTGTGTGCCTTTGGATCAGGAGATTAGAGATCAGATTTTGAGGGAGGCCCATTGTACACCTTATACCATCCACCCTGGAGGTACTAAGATGTATAAGGACCTCAAGGCACAGTTTTGGTGGCCCGGAATAAAGCGGGACATTGGGAGATTCGTAGCTCACTGTTTAACTTGCCAGCAAGTGAAGGCAGAGCATCGCGTTCCTGCTGGTAAGTTGCAGAGTCTTCCAATTCCCGAGTGGAAATGGGACCACGTCGCTATGGATTTCGTCACTGGATTGCCGAGGGCGCAGAGTGGGGCAGATGCGATCTGGGTTATCGTAGACAGACTCACCAAGTCGGCGCACTTCTTACCGGTTCAGATGACTTGGTCACTAGAGCGTTTGGCACAGTTATATTTGGATGAGATAGTGAGGCTTCACGGTATACCTGTTTCGATTGTGTCAGATCGAGACCCGAGATTCGTATCACGCTTTTGGGGGAGTTTGCATTCTGCATTGGGGACTCAGCTCAGGTTTAGCACCGCTTTCCACCCACAGACCGATGGACAGTCAGAGCGCACCATACAGACCCTCGAGGATATGCTGAGAGCGTGCGTTATGGATTTTGGAGGAGGGTGGTACCGGCACTTGTCTTTGGTTGAGTTCGCGTACAACAACAGCTATCAGGCGAGCATCCAGATGGCTCCGTTTGAAGCGTTGTATGGACGCAAGTGTCGGTCTCCCTTATATTGGAGTGACGTGGGTGAGAGGAGGACTTTGGGACCGGAGTTACTTTTGGAGGCAGAGGAAAAAGTCAGGATTATTCGCCGCCACCTTGAGACAGCCCAGAGTCGTCAGAAGAGCTACGCCGACACGCGACGGCGAGACCTAGAGTTTCAGGTTGGTGATCATGTCTTCTTGAAGGTCTCACCCTCGAAAGGGGTCCGGAGATTTGGTGTACGGGGAAAGCTCAGTCCCCGCTTTATTGGACCCTTTGAGGTACTTGACAGAGTTGGTCCTGTGGCATACAGAGTTGCCTTACCCCCACGCCTGGCCGGAGTTCATGATGTCTTCCACGTCTCAGCTCTGAGGAGATATGTTTTTGACCCGTCGCACGTGATTGACTTCACTTCGTTGGAGATCGGCGAGGACTTGGTCTACGAGGAGCGCCCGTTGCAGATTCTTGCTCGTGAGGTGAGGGAATTGCGCAATCGGGCCATTCCATATGTGAAGATCTTGTGGAGCAATCATGAGGAGCGAGAGGCTACATGGGAGCTGGAGACAGAGATGAGAGATGCCTACCCCTTCTTGTTCGAGGCTTCTAGTTGAGGTACGTCTATTTGTTTTTCCTTGTTTCGGGGACGAAACTTTTTTTTAGTGGGGGAGGATGTAGGCCCCTGAACCCCATGCAGCTTTTTCCCGAATCCACTGTGCAAACACCTGTTGATGGTGTATTCGGCCCATAGTGCATCAAAGGGATGCCACAGATGGACCCTGTGAAGCTTTGGCTTGTTGTGTTTGGCCTTCGGCTGTTTTTGCCGAATTTTAGAGAGGATTTAGGCCAAACGGAGGTTGGATTTGGATTTCAGTCGTTTGGAGCTTGTCTGCCTATCTGGGAGCCCATTCGGGGTGTTAGAGTGGTTTGCGCGCTTATTGGAATCAAGATTGCGACCCGGCGCGAAAAACGGATTAAATTTACCTTTCGGGAGCCTCCGGCAAATTTTGGAGGCGGATTTGGCGAAACGGACGTCGTTTTTGGAATCAGCGCGCGAAAACGGTCAAGATGGGCTATTTACTTGCTGTTTTTGAGCTTGCGGGTACTGTTCACGCCGGAACAGTGTCTCCGGCGATCGCCGGCGGCGGCCGGCGCGCCGGCGGGCGGCGGCGCAGCCTCGGGCAGGCGGCAGGCGGCGGCAGGCGGCGCGGGCAGGGCGCGGGCAGGCGCCCGGGTCGCGGGCAGGCGCGCGGTCCACGGCGGCGGGCGTGCACAGGGCGGGGCCACGTGGCGGCTTCCGGTTGGCCGGCGCAGCAGACGCGGTCCACGGAATTTGGGCCCGGGTGCACGGTAGACCGGGTGGACACGTGGCATGAGGTGGTTGGTTCGGTGTTGTGCTCCCGGTCCACGCAATCGTTGGAGTGGGTGACCGGGGCAGGTGGCCGTACGCGGGGCAGGTGGCCGTACGGCCAGGTCAGCCGCGACGTGCGCGGTGCACGGCGCGACGTGCGCGGTGCACGGATTTCGGGGCCACGTGGCGCGTCGCCACTGGCTGGCGCAGGTGCGCCGGGTGCAGCGGGGCCGAGGGTCTCGGTGAAGTGGGCTACGTGGCCGGCCGCAGTGTGCGGGCGGAAAGTAATGGGCCGGCCCATTACTGTAGCGCCCGAAAATTTCGGGCGCCCGAAAGTGGGACATAGTGGGTATTTCTCCAATTGTTTTTCAGCCTATAAATCCCCAACCCGAGCCCTCTCTTTGCTTTTTTTCTCCCAACCCGAGCACCTTCTGCCCGAGCACCCTTAAGCAAAGTTTTCATCTCTTGTGCTTGATCTCCCTGCCAAGTTTCAGGATTTTAGGAGGCACGAATCCCGAGGTTCCCCATTTTACGGTGCGGCGCGACGTTGCTTTCCTAGTGTTCTTCTTCGGCGCAGCGAGTGTTTTAGCTCCCCTGGGCTACCCCGACATCATTTTCCTGTGATTCTTGCACCGACAGACTCCTAAGAGGTAGGACTTCATCTTTCGTTTTGGTCGCGCTTTCCCGTTTCGAGGTTTTGGCACGGATCCCGAGGCAAACAGTGACCCCTTTTTCTGTGTGGATTTCCTTGACAGCAGCGGAGTATTTTGGCCATATCTTTGCGCACGAGCGTCAGACGGAAACGAGCTTATACAACTTTTTCATCTACGGATCGCAAGGAACGCGCTCGTATTTTTCTTGGATTTTCTGAGGATTATTTCGAGGTGAAAATCACTGTTTTCTCAGTGAACAGTGCACAGTCTTTAGCACAGATTTGTATGAGTGTACCCCTCTTGCCGAATTTTATTTGGCTTACCGAACTCAGATTTGGCGTGCAAGGTACCGTTGCGAAGCTAGCGACGCGAGGATCGCC